>JAOTQQ010000023.1:5510780-5534335 GCA_026546715.1 Gallinago undulata
GGGCTGTGTACAGGCGTGTGCAATGCGTGTGTGTGCACAGGCTGTGTGTGTGCAAAGGGCTGTGTACAGGTGTGTGTAATGTGTGTGTGTGCACAGGCTGTGTGTGCGCAAAGGGCTGTGTACAGGTGTGTGCAATGTGTGTGTGCAAGGGGCTGTCTGTGTGCAAAGGGCTGTGTACAGGTGTGTGCAATGTGTGCGTGCAAGGGGCCGTGTACAGGCGTGTGTGTGTGCACAAGCTGTGTGTGTGCAAGGGGCTGTGTACAGACGTGTGCAATGCATGTGTGTGTGCAAGGGGCTGTGTGCGTGCAAGGGGCTGTGTCCAGGTGTGTGTGCGCACACACTGGGGTGGGTGTGCAACAACGTATGCGTGGGGGTGTACGCGGACAGAGCCCGCACGTGTAAGGGGGGGGTGTGCGTGGCGCGGGGGGTGCGCAAGGCGGCCAGTGCGCGGTGCGAGGAGCGGTAGGGATGTGTGCGCAGTGCGGGGGGTGTGGGGGGGTGTGCGTGAAGGGGCGCGAGCGCCCAGAGCACGGGGTGTGGGTGCAAGAGGGGCGTGTAAAGGAGTGCGTGTGCAAGGGCGGGGGTTCTGCAGAGAGGAGGGCGCAGCGCAAGACGCGTGCGGGTGTGTTTGCGCGGTGTGCGGGGCAGGGTGTACGCAGGTGTGTGTAGGTGTGTGAGCGCACGGGGCAGGGCGGTCTGTCCGTCCGTCCGTCCGTCGGTCGGTCGGTCGGTCGGTCGGTCCGCCGTTCGGTCTCCCGGCGGCGCGGGGCGGTGCGGGGCGGGGCGCGGCGGCGCTGTAAACACGGGGCGGGGCGGGGCGGAGGCGGTGCAGGGCCCGGGGCAGCGCCGGGGCAGGCCCGCCGCGCACACCGCCGCCAGCCCGCGGCCGGGCGTCACGGTCCGCCGCCGCAGCCGCCGGCAGGGAGCACCGTGAGGGGAGGAGGAGGAGGAGGAGGAGGCGCAGGAGGAGGAGAAGGAGAGGGGGGAGTGCGCGGGTGAGGCCAGACGGGGGGCGGCGGGGGCGGCGGGAGCGGCGGCGGGGGGCGGCGCGGAGCGGAGCTGCCGCCTCAGCACTTTCGGCAGAACAATGGGGCCGGGCGGGGGGGCGGGAGGGGCCGGCGGCGGCGGCTCCGTTCCTCCTCGCCTCACGCCGTCCCGCTCCGCCCGCAGGCAGCCCCAATGGCCAAGCAGCCCCCTGAGGTGAAGGCGCAACGCGACGGCGAGGGCGGGAGACTGCCGGCGGCGGTGGAGGGGCCGGGCCCGGCCGCGCAGCTGCGCCCCGGCGCTCCTGCCGCCCTGCCCGGCTCCGCCGCTGCCGCCACGGCGGGGCCTCCGCCGCGGGGCCCGCCCGCCAGCCCCGGGCCCTTCGCCACCCGCTCGCCCCTCTTCATCTTCGTGCGGAGGTCGCCGCTGCTGTCGCGCTCCTCCAGCGGGTACTTCTCCTTCGACGCCGAGCGCAGCCCCGCGCCCCTCAGCTGCGACAAGGCCACGCAGACCCCCAGCCCGCCCTGCCAGGCCCTCAGCCACTGCCTCAGCGCCATGGGTAAGATGCCGGGGGCGGGGGGGGGGGGGGGGGGGGTTAACGGGGTGAGCAGAGGGCACGGGACCGGCCCCCGGGGCTCACCCGCCTCATCCTCTTCATCAGCAATACCTTTCCCCTCCACACCACGTTTGTTTTGCCTTCAAAAGATGTGGAACGCGGCGTTTTGTAGCCGCGCACCTGTGGCGACGCTTTGTGCATCCCACCATCTCGGGGGGGGGGTGTGTGTGTGTGTTTGTTTGTTTTTTTTTTTTTTTTGGGATGCTGGTTGTGATGGAGCAGGCTGCTGCTGCTGTGTGGCACCCTGACCTGCCCGGGCACCCACAGGAGCCTTGTGAAGAGCCTGGAGCCCCTGGGGTGTTTGGGGGGGGGGGGGCTGGCATCAGCAGGCAGCCTGACCCATGTGGGGCTGGCAGTGGGGCTGGATGCTCGCCCGGGCAGTCAGGGTGTGGGATTTCTGCAAGCTGCCCGGGCCTGCCGAGCAAACCCGCAGCTGGGGAACACCCGCTTGTCCGCCACTTTTTTAAAAAAAAAATAAAATATTATTACTACTTTTATTCTTTCCTGCGATGCGTCAGCCCCTGCCTGGGGAGGAGGGGACAAAGTTGTTCAGTCCGGCTTCCTAGTCAGGGCTGGCTTCTGCAAGGCTTTATGTGCTGCTTTTCTCCAGGGTTTGTGTGGTGCTGCGAGGTAAGTGACTTCTCGCTGGCTTTTCCCTCCTGTTTCTTTCTGGACAAGCCGTACGGTGCCATAGGTGCTGGGGTCACAAAACTCACGCTTGTTTTGGTGAAACCTGAAATTGGTGCTTGAAAGCAGCGTGGTGGCAGGCAGGCAGGCGTGTGTTTACATGTGGCTTACCAGGTAAGACTGGGTTGAAGCCTCTAGTGGTGGGGAAAACATGCCCGCTGGAGCTGCTTAAGCTATCCAGCAGTGCCTTTCCCTTCTCACGATTAATTCCCCTTAATTGGAGGAAGACTTTTTAACTTCTGCTGGCCAAAACTGGGGAAGGTGGGACTGAGACAGGTACCGCATCGGTAGTACTCCTCGGGAGATAACAGACGCCAATTCCAAGCCTTGCACGATCAAGACATCTTTTCTTTTATTTTTATTGTTTTTTTCCTTCTCTCTGGTTAATGGCTGTGGTTACAGCTGCAGAGGACTTACTGTAACGTGCCCTTAGGAAAGATTTTCTGACATTATTGCAGTAGTTACAGCTTTAATGCAAATTTCACAACCTCGCATAGTGCAAACACACGTGGCACAGGCTGGGATGCTGGGCTTCCTCAGCAGGGAGAGGCTGCAGCCAGCGTTTTAGCTCCGAGTGAATTTTTTTTTTTTTGTGGTCCAGGAAGAAATTGAAGTTTTCCCTAACTTTTTTGAGCTGCTGCCTTTTCATTGCCATAGTAAACCCAGCCTTTTTATAAAGCTTTCCTGGAGCCTTTGTTCTGTTATTGTTGCTAGGGGCATCATCCTAAACAGCTATAAGCAAATGGGAAATGCTCAAGCTGTTTAAATGGGGACCCTTGGCTGCTCTCAGCTGGGAGTGTGAAGCTGTTCTGTTCTCCAGTCGGGGACTGCAGCTCCTGGGCTGTCGGTTCTGTGGGGTTTGCCTTGACAAAGGGCTGTAGGTTTGCTCTGTGCACCTCTTCCTCAGTCCCCTTGCCTTGGCAGTGTCCTGCCGGATGCGTGCCATTAAGTTTTCCGCACGGAAACGGGTCGGTCCCTCTGCAAGGAAGCAAAGGGTATAATTTTTTTTTTTATTGTTGTTGTGTGTTTAGGTGCTGATTTTTATCTCTTGTAAGGCACTATACTGCGGGTGGAGAGATGGAGAGTTTCTCTAGTAAGCATAAGCATGTGGCCTTTAATAATAATAATAATAAACAGGCGTTTCCTGTAAGCAAGAGCCGTTTGTGTGCGAGAGGTCCTCTCAGCTTCTCCTGTGGGCAGCACTGGACTGTTTCCAAAGCTGGTTGAGGAGAGCAAGCTCGTGCTCTGCCCTCAAGCTGCCTCTTCTAAATCTTATAAAACCTTCCCTGAAGTTGTCAGTAACGATGGCCCAAATCATAATTAAGCGCTGAAAGTGCCTCTGCCAGACAAATAAAGGTGGAGGCAGCCCTGGGAAATTATGGGATGCCTGTGGGTGTGTGAGCTGGAGGAAAATTTCTTCCAGGCACATGAGGTGGTGGGCAGTGATGTTTTGGGCTGTCTCTGACAGTGCAAGGAGGTACAGCCAGCCATCTCCAAAGCCAGTTTTTGGGGGGAGGGGGGAATGAGATGAAGGTAGCAAGGGAATGCTCTTGGATGGGGAGTGGGAAAGGTTGCAGTGCTAGCTTGGTATATTTGTGAAGATGCTTTTGGGGATGAGTAGGAGAAGAGCAGGGATGGGTTTATTCAGATGTGCCAGGGAAGGTATGGAGAAAAAAGATGGACCTGCTTTTTGCAGAAGAGTATGGCAGGGCTTGCCCTTCTGGGAGTCCTCGCCATGAGGTCACCCAGAGCAAGAAGCCCACCCTTCGGTGGGGTTATGTTGAGTTTTAGACCAATACTTCAGGTCTTACCAGGAGCTAAGAGCTGGGGTTTTTTGTTCAAAGAGTAGTAGTTCTGTCTAAAGGCACAGGAGTGCATGTGGGTTTTGGGGATGTATTTGGAGCAGGCGCATGTAAGTGCTCTCTGAATGGTTTTTCCCAGTGCTATTTTGATTCCAGTGTGTTTTCCTGGACTGTAGAAGAGGGGAGAGAAGTAGCATGAACCTCTCATAGTGTGTGAAGGAGGCTCCCTGGGTGTAGTAGGTGAATTTAAGGGGAAACCTTGAGCTAAGAAGCTGGCAGTGCTGTTCCTGTTGTGCTCGTTTCAGAGCTGCTGCCATTTTCTCCCCGAGCTTCGTGTGCAGTTCATCTGAAGCCATCCTCCAAGGAGATTTTCTGCAGGGGGGTTGGATTACCAAGCCTGGGAGGTGGAGGTGCAGTTTGGAGTTTTGTTTTGGTTTTGAGTTGGGTTTTTTTTTTGGGGGGTGGTGGTGGTTTGTTTGTTTGTTTGTTTTTCCCTACTTTTAAGCAGGGACTGCAGCATCACTGTGCCGGTCCTCATCTGAAGCATCCTGTGGGCAAGAGAGAGATGCAGGCATCCTGGGGGTGCCTTTCAGTTTGTCCCCATCCCTGTGGCAGCCGTCTTGCCGTCAGTGGTGGGTACCAGCTCGTGGTATGACTAGGGGCCCTCCGAAAGCACCTCTGACAGGTTTTGGGACCAGTTATGACTGGACCCTTTTGTCACCACTGTTCAGCAGCACCACAGAAAGTCCTTTCTGAAAACCTCAGCCCAATTTCACTCTCAGCCACCAACCCCAGGCTTCATCTCTCAAGTGGATGAGCTTTTGGGTTGGGTGCAGTGCTGGGGCAAAGGGAAAGGATGGAGAAGGAGCTGTACCTCTCCCCATACTTTTTTTTTTTTTTGTGCATCCCTGGATCTCTGCATGGTTTTGTCCCTTCTCTTTTTTTTTTTTTGGGTGTGTTTTTTTTCCTTAGCTTGGCTCTTGCTGGGAAAGGCAGTCTGGGGCCAGCTTTGGTGACGGTGGTGGGATTTTGGATGGTCACCCCGCCACATCTGAAATCCTCTTTGCGTTCCTGGAGCTTTGGGGTGGAGTATTGTGAGGGCTGTGCCGTGTTTCATTCAGCAGAGAGGAAAATAAATAAGCTGGGGCCATCCCTGGGCAGGCGGTGGGTACTACTGCGCTACTACAGCATGAAAACAAAACACATCCCTCAGCCAAGTAGTGCTACTTTGGCTCGGAACTGTATTTTCCAGTCAGGTTGGAGCCAGACTTTTATTTAAATTTTTTTTTTTTTACTGCCCCACTAATCCTTTGAATATTTTGAGATTGGAAGCTATGTCTATTCCCTTGTGATTCCTTCTAAGCTGTCGTGCCAAAATTTGCTGTTTTGTTTTGTGCAGTGAGGTTTTTTTTTGGTTGTATGGGGTTGTTTTGGGTTTTTTTTTTTGGGTGGTTGGTGTGTTTTGTTTTTTTTTTCCACTTAATGGTCTGATTCTTGCTCCGATCCTGTGCTTGGGTTTGTAGGAGGGGAAAGAGGTGGCCCAGGTACCACACAGGGTCCTGCTTGGGTCACAGGCTGCTCCTTTCTCCCCCAGCTATTTAGGGGATCGCATGGTGGCTTTATCACATGTCTAATGACTTCTGAAAATAGAGACTAAATTAGCTATCTGTAGTACAGTATAACTGATGTGCTAGCTCTTTTTTTTCTTTTTTTTTTTTTTCTTTTATAAGCCAGTACTGTTTTCTTGCATTGGGTTTATTTTCTGCTAACGTGCAGGAAGATGCTGTTTGAGAGGTGAGCGTCCCGGTTCCCTCCTGCGGATGGAAAGTCCCTCAGTTTGCTGGAAGCATGGTTTCTCGTCATACAAATCCAATTGTGGCTTTCTTCTCAGTGCGACAAAACCAATCATTTTCATTTTCTCGTTGAGCACTTCAGAACTGTTTGGGGAAGAAATGTGAGAATTCAATTAAACTACCCATGTGGAGGTTTTCTTAAGGTTAGAGAAGAAGTTGCTGATGTGCCTGCAAGAAAAGAAAATTATTTAGAAAGGGGGGGATAGAAGGTTTTCTAGTGCAAGAAATTGTAGTGTGGCATCTCAGCATTCCTCCCTATTTAAGAAGGGACCGTTGCTTGGGTGTGCCAGAGTAGATGCTCCTAAGGGAAGCGTATAATTAAAAAATGAATTGGTAAAAGCCTAATAATAATGTAAAATTAATAAGGAATAAAAACCTCTCCTGTGATGCACATCTTACACAAGTCCCACTTGCACCGTGTATCATGCACAGGCCTTAGCAGCCTGGCATCTGCACAGCTCCTAGGAACTGTATTTAACACTTAAATACTAATAATAACAAAAAAATAGCACTAGTCCATTGACTGTTGCCAAGTTTAATAGAGTATTTTTTTCTGGTTGTTTCTTGGTTTCAACTGCTCCGTTTTTGTTCCGTCCAGCTTCCCGGTGGCAGTCTCACTCGTTAGCAGAAGATGTGCAGCCTGAGATCTGGATTGCACAGGAGCTGCGGCGCATTGGGGACGAGTTCAATGCCTCCTATTGTCCGAGAAGGGTAACTTTCATCTTTTTACTTTCCATTTCTTTACACACAGTCTCTAAAAGGGAAAAGCTTAATCATCTCTGGAAACTAGTTCTGCGGTAAATGTTTCGTTCACTCAAATGTAGAAAAGGATGCGCGGGTGGTTGTGTTCGCCTGGACACAGGCAAATTGTGCTGGCAAGTCATCTGCTGCCGCTGCTGCAGCGTCATGAAATCAATTAAAATAACCTTTCAACTGGGACTCGAGGTTTTCGGGTATGAAGTTCGCGGTATCTTTCGTAGCGCTCAGGGCCCATAATGCGCGTTGCTGGATTGGGACTGGACCTGGCGATAATGAGGAAGAAAATCTAGGAATTGAGGCAGAGAAAGCTCGGGTATGTTGGGGTGGTTT
Organism: Gallinago undulata; assembly: GCA_026546715.1. Lineage (NCBI taxonomy): Eukaryota > Metazoa > Chordata > Aves > Charadriiformes > Scolopacidae > Gallinago > Gallinago undulata. The sequence goes on from JAOTQQ010000023.1 coordinate 5,517,812, forward strand.
TTGGGGTGGCGTTGAGTAGAGTCCCTCTGGAAGTGGTGCCTGGCTGGGAGCTAGGGAGCAGTCGGATTCCCATTTATGGTGTTTCTAGAAAAATGGGCAGGGAGCTAATGTAGTGGGTTTCTGTGCCCGGTTCCCAAATTCCTGCTGCCAAGGATTGTGTGGAAGTGTAGTTGTAGATAGGAACCAGGGAATGACTTGGTCTGATAACTCTCTTTTCTTATAAAAGAATCTGCCAGGGGTGTTTTGAAACCTGTATTTATAAGGCTGTAAACTTTCTCACCTTTGAGTGTTGCAACAAAAATGGGTGGCATTAATGCAAAAAACCCCACAAAAACAAACCAACAACCCAACAACAAAAAAATCCCAAAACAAAACCAACCCAGAGACGTGAAGTAACAGTGTTTTCAGAAGAGTATCATTAGCCATTAACTTGCTGCTGAACGTTCTTGATGGCTGCGTGTCTGTGCATGTGGTTTCTGATCCATCGATTCGCCCTTGTGCTTGTCTGTGGGAAGCGGAGTCAGAAGCACGTTAGGTAGCAACATTGGTGATGAAATGCTGACTGTCCGGATCTTTATCCGTCCTCCCTCGCTCGTGAGTCACTCCTGCAGCGTGTTTCCTCGCTGCTCCCAGGGCCTGTTTGGCAGATGCCTGTTAGGCAGGGGCTCTCCCCCGAAATGCTTGCCAGGGTGCTGTGATCTGGCTCCTCCTGCGCAGCCTCTCAGCACTGCCTTGCTGGTGACTTCCCCGTTGGCTCTGTTTTCTTTCCCAATGCTCTTGGGCTTTCCTGCTCCACAACAAAATGGAGATAAGCTGCGTTTTATCCTGAATCCAGAACATGCATCTTCCAACTTCCCCCATGCAAGCTGATCCCTTGTGATGCTTATTTTTGGTCACTTAAAGGACATCTTTTCAATGAAAGGTAGGGACTAAGCCAATCCTGGCGGTGTTCAGAAAGCTGAAGGCATGTGGTAGTGGTGAACTGATCCCAGAAGGGCTAGCAGAAGCACAAAGTGCTGTGCCATCTCCTCTCTCTGTTGGCTCTTATAGCGGTGCCTTACATTTGGAACACAGGCAAGTCCTTTGAGTGCCTTCTGGAGACAGGTTTGTGATGAGGAGGGATGTCCTCCCCGCACGATCTTGTGGGTGCTGCCCCAGGTGGGACTTCTTATGTTGGAAATCTGTGCCGGGCATGTTGCCCTGTTCCATGCAAAACCATGATCCGTGATGCCTGGTGGGCAGCGTAAGAGGGCATGAATTTAACGGGGGGCTGAGGAGGGGCAGGACAGGATTTATTTCCCCTGTGGTTCCAAGAGGGTGAGTGTGAAGCTGGCAGTGGGGCAGAGCATTGGGCAGGTTTGCACAAGGTGGTTCTCGGCACCACGGCTGAGCTTCCAACTTTCTGCCCAAGGGAAAGAACTGAAACACAGCGTTACCTTGTCCTGCTTGCTAGATGACACAAGCAGAGGCTGTCATGCATGACCCTAAAAACAGTTTGTACCTGGCTTAATTAGCATCTGAAGAATTCTGACTTGCTGTGCCCAAAAACCTGGAGATTTCAGAGTGCTTAAGCAATTGGCATAGAATTATTGTCCCTGATGCCCTGCTTTGTAGAAAGGTATCTTTTCCTTCTGCAGGCGGTCCAGCTGCTGTGGAGAAAAGGTGATCTTTTCAGAGCTAGAGCCCTTTGGCAGGAGGGGTAGGTAGGACACCTTACTGGCACGCCTGGCTCTGCTGCTCGCTGGGCTTTGCCCTTTAAGTGTGAGGTTAGAAATGGGGAACTGAGAGCCCTGCCAAAACGCACTTGCTGGGCAGGTCGGAGCTGTCAAACGGGTCGGAGGCATGTGTTCCCCATCACGTTCCCTATCAGCGTGCCCCGCACATCATCCCTGGGAACTCTTTCTTGGGCAGTAGGACAGCAACTCGCTGGCCAGCACCTCTTTGCCCCAGTAAAGCTTGTGGGTCTGGCAAGTGGAGGTGGCCATGGGACCCTCCAGCCATGGAGACCAGCTCCACGCTGAGGCTTTTGCCGGCAGAGGGTGCATCGCTTGGCCAATGTCGCATGCCCCAAGCTCTGCTGCCCACACCTGAGCTGCCTGCAGAGGTGAAAATGACTTGTTTCAACTCCCTTTTTTTTTATATACCTCTTTATTTATTAAAGAAAACCTATTTTTAGCATTTCTTTTCTATCCTTCTCTAAGCCTGTTGGGTTCTTCTTTTTTTTTTCCTTGCTCTCTGCTGTGTTGGTGATCAGGCAGCGTGGTGGGCTTAGAGTTGTGTTCCTGGGGGCAGCTCCCTGGTGGGTAAATTCAGCTGGTGCAAGGACCCAGTGACCTGCTGGGAGATGCTTGGGCATCATCTCCCCATGGCAACAGCATCCTGCTGCAGGACTGCCTGCCTTACACCTGGCAAGAGGGGAGAGCAGTTTACATATTAGCGTGAACAGTGTAATTTCTTTCCGGGGCATGCACGGGCATGATTTCTACTGCACTAAATATAGCCCTAATTGGGTTGCTTTGGGATGGTATAGAGAGGGACAGGGTGGGATGTTTGGGCTGTTCATTCACCCTAAAAAAAAAAAAAAACAAAAACAAAAACAAACCACAAACAAAAAAAGAGGCTTAAAAATAAGTGCTCATTTGTGATTGCTCCTCTTTGTTGTGTGCTGTTGTGACCCTTTGCTCCAGGGGGGAGTGTGTTGCTGCTGTGTGCAGCTTGCCATGTTTTGTGAATGAGGTGGTGCATACCCCTGGAGCACTTGGAGCTAAAATCCCCGTGTTGTCACCACAGGCGAGGACTGAGCTGTGCAGAGGCCAGTGTTGCTGTCCCCACTGAGGGATTTTTATATTTATTGTATTTCGATATTATTTATTATTTTTTGCTCTCAGCATTTCCACCCTGTGATTTATTATTTTTTTTTTTAACCCCCCCTGACTGTGCCAGTGGGGCTTACTGCTCCTTTGTCACATTTTAACACCCCCCCTGGCAGCATTGTGTGCCCCTCTGTGTCCATGCACAGGGACTTTCATGTGACATCCCTGTTGACCACCACCGTGGTGGCTGCCTTAAGCACATGTGTCTGGGAGCAGGCAGCTTCAACCATAAGAGTATTGCAAAGTTTTCTTTATTGAAGGAAAACATGAAAGGCCTCAGGGTTTACTTTCTTCATAAAATGCTTAATTTCACCCTTCTGAAATACTTGCGTGGCACCGCACAAGGTGACTGTAGCACAGAGGATTCGCACTGGAAATCAAAGTCACGGTCTTGTTTGGTTTTCTTTTTCTTTTTTTTTTTTTTCTCACCTTTCATTTTAGGGTTTCTTGGATAACCAGGCAGGAAACCCCCAGATTGTCATTTTGCGCCTCCTGCGTTACATCATCCGCCTCATCTGGAGGATGCAGTGAGCGCCAGACGCATCCCTACGTGAAGGGGACTTGTTTACTTGTTGGGAAATCCCAGGGAGGATGGATGGACGGACGGACGGACAGACAGATGCGGGGCTCCCTGTGCTGACTGACTCCTACCCTGCCTCATCCCCAGGACCTGTGGTGGGGGCTGTCAGATGAGGGCGGGCGTCCCACACCGACCTGCTGGAAGTCTCCGATGCAGGACTTTGTCAGAGAGTGGCGTTTACTGTGTTTCTTTCAACTCTTTTATTATTTTTTTTTTTTTTACTTTTCTGATAGAGTCTCAGAGGAAAAAAAAATTCAATGGCAGTGGAATAATGTTTTTGTCATCGTTTCTGGAAACCTGTCGGCTCGTCTGGGATAAACCCTCCAGCATGGGAAAAGGAAAACCTGAGCCAGCTGATGGGCAGAGCTGCCTTAGTTTGCCTCGCAGACCTTATTGCAGAGACTCGTGGAGCTCTCCCTGCTCCCTTTGCCTCCTGGGCATTTGCCCGCAAAAAAAGAATGGTGATGATGGAAGAAGGGCAGAGGGATTTAAATCGGCACTTCTTTTACCTGTAAATACCTAATGCTACCCCAAATCCACCTTTTTTTGCATCATGCAAGTAGCCTATTTCCTGCTGACTGATCTGGTTTTTTTATATATTTTTTTTTTTTCCTACACTCTGAATTTCAAGATTTAGCTGCCAGACTCCCAGGGTCCAAAATATCACAACCAACCAAACAAAAAAACAATCCACCAGGTTGCCTTTTTTTAGAAGTTCTTTCTATAAAACCTGTGAAAACGCTTTCATATTATATTATATATAATATATAATGTTGGTGACTGAGTAATTCAGCAATAAAATGTTCTTGGAGGCAGGTGGAAACAGCTCCCAGCACACTGCAGCTTTGCACCTGGAGACAACAGCTTCTGCTGCCTAATTTCAGGAACTGGTTTAAGTCATGGCTTGTACCTTGCTGTTGAGGGTTTTTAAGGCGCTGGATGTTTGTTTTTGTTTTTTGTTTGTTTTTTTTTTCCTGGAATCCTCTCTGTGTTCGGATAGGACAGCCTGGAGCAGGGGGATGAGTGGGACAGGACTGGTGGCATGAAGACTCCAGATGTTGGCACACAGGGATGCAGCTGGAAGAGGCACCAAAGGATGCCAGTCTGGTACGGATCCACCCAGGGATTTGCTGCATGGGGCTGACTCCCCACAGATTGCCAAGTCTCCTCCCTAAATGTCCCCTCTTCCCCTGGGAAGATCTGGCCCAGGTGCTCAGTGCTGTCCCAGGGCATCTCCCCTTCCACCTGGAGACCTCACAGCCTTGCTGGAGGAGCCCCTGAGGGCTTGTCAGAAGCAGCAGGTCTGTACTCCCCATTGTCTCCAGTTCATCTCACGGGTGGGCGGCTGCTGCACGGCGGGCGCTTCCGAGGGGGTGGCTGCACTGGCCACCCCTGTATCTATGCACAAGTGTACCCCTCTCTGCCTCTGGAGCTGCCCCTTTCCTCTGGCTGGTGCAGGTGGTCCTCAAACCCACTTCCAAAAGCCACGGTTTTATTTCTGGTTTCACCAGCACCATAGGAAAAAAACAAAACAAAACACCCCAAACAAACCCAAGCCCATGATAGTGGTTTTTCCTGCAATATGCATGCAGGGAGCAGCTGTTGAGTGCCATGTATGATGATTAGTGTTTTTAATGATGGACAAACTGTACAATCTGACCTCTATGCACTGGCTGCCTGTGCCTGCTGGGTAGGCGAAGAGCCGTGGTGTCAGTGTGGGGCTGTGTGCCTCCAATTGCACTACTCTGAAGGATTATGGAGGGACTTTTTTAATTTTTATTTTAAATTTTTTATTACTTTTTTTTTGACCTGCAAGATGAGCATTGGTTGCAGGAGTTGGCCTCAGCTACAGGAGCAGGGGATGTTTTGGAAAGGGTATTTTGGAGAGGGTGCTGTGGGAACCTTTGCACTGGTGGAGAGTGAGTTGCCTGGAGCAGGCTCCTGCTCCTCATCCCCTTGGTTTTGGCTCCCTGTGGCTGTGCTTTTTTTCCTGTAGGGTTTATATAGAAAGCTCCAGCAGGATGGAATTGCGTTGCTGTTGATAAAAGGAAAAAAAATAAATAAATTTGGCAGCAGAGGCAGAAACCAAATGAGCTTTTTTCCCCCCCCGGTTGTTTCATCTCTTGTTGGTGGATGAAATGGTGCTTTCAGGTCCTGCAGCCTTACAGCATCCCAGCACTGCGCTGCCCGGAATGTGTCCCTTGGAGTACACCAAAGAAATGCTGAGCACTTTACCCCATCCTCCCCACCAGGCCACCACAGCCAGTGATGGAGACAACAATTATATTAATTTTAAGGGGGGGGGGGAAAAAAAATCAAAGTATTGGCACCATCTGCCTGGGACTTCCCCACAGGAGATGTTCCTGGCCAAAAGGTAGGCATAGGAAAATTAGCCCCCTCAAAAAAAACAGGTTTTGTCCCCATGTAGTTGTGATGTTTAGAGGGAAGAAAAACAAAAAGCCTCTAAACAGAAGAATGGTGTTTTTAAATAGGGATTATGCTCATTTTAGCCATGTTGGCTGACTGCTGTGGGTCATTTTAAGCATAACCTGTGGTCTCTAACAAAAGAATGTGATGAAGAGTTTTCCTTGGTTGTGGGGAAACCAGATTTATTCTCGGGCAATCTCACGTGTTAATGCTTCTCTTCTTTTCCATAACTGTAAATACCTGAATATTTATTAGAGTAGGGCACCATATTATTTTCATCATCTGAGCCAAATATCTGTGTGCAATGTATTTCCTTTCCTTTTCTCTCATGTAAGTTTTGTACAGCTTATAAATAAGTTAAACCCAAAAATTTTTTTTCTGAACTTTTTTAGAGTTGAACTTGGTAAATACTGTAGATTCATTCCCCCCCCATGTACTTAATGCACTCTACTGTTCCATAATGCTGTAACTTGTAGAAATGTTGTATATTTATTTTCTGCTTATTTAAGTTCCTGAAAAGATTTCTTCCTCCCCCCCCTTCTCTCTTCCCTGCCCCTGCAGTAAGTGATGGATCACCTTCTGAAGCACTGTCTTCTCCTGGCAGTGCAGCCAACATGGTTTGGATAATGAGAGATTTATTCTTTTTTCTCAAAGTGCCTAAGTCCCACTATCCGGTAGTGATTTAGGCACATCAGAGACTTCAGCATCAGTGAAATTCAGTGGGAATTTGGCTTCTCTGTCCCCATGGTTTTTGCCACCCTCCTTTTAAAGCCACGTTTTCCTCCCTCAGCCACTTCCCCAGACCAGCTTTACCATCAGGTACCGCCCAGCGTACAGGGATGTGCTGATGAATCACTAACTCGTTTCACAGGACCCAGCATATGTAGCATTTTTACTGCAATTTCCCTGGCTTACTTGTGTTTTGCACTGATGAATTTTGGACAGGGTAATTGCCACTTTACTTGTGCAATACTGCTGTAAATAATTGCAGATCTTTTTTTTTTTTTTTAGATGCAATCTTCTATGTTCTTAATATGAGTTTTATATGAATAAAAACTTTCAACTATTTGTTATGAGTACTGTTTTCTTTAGGGGCTCAAGCATCGTCTGAGGAAGGGGGGAAGAGGGTATTTTTCTGCTTTATCACCAGTTCTTCCTGCTTATCCCCCATTCTCCCTGGATCCAGGCTGCAGGTGTGTACCCAGCATTTCCCTGTGCTCCAAAGTTCCTGGGACTCTAAAATGCACCTGAAATTGATGCTAAAATTTACCTTTATTGAACACGTTGCCTAAAGTGTTTCCAAACCCAAAGGCAGCACCTCTGCTACCCCAATTGGCAGTGTTTTGGTTGGGGGGGGGGGGGGGAAGAGGGGGTTTGTTTGCTTGTGTTTCCCCCCCACGCACCCCACATTCGTGGAGCTCTGCAGACACGGGCTGCATCAAGGGGTTTCAACCCAACTGTGGGGCACCCTCCTGTGCCATCAGGGTGCTCCCTCTCCCCAACTTGGTTTTCACAGGTATGTTTGGGGAATCAATTGGGGGGTGTGTGTGTGTGTGTTTCATTATTTTTGTATTATTCTTTTACTATGTTATTATTTTGTATTTTATTATTTTAATGCTGAATCAAAATCTGCTTCTAGAAGTTGCCATCCTACCTTTCTTCTGCCTTGGCACTTCCCCCCTGTTTCTGTACCCCGCTGGTGGCCTGCAGCCAGGGGGAGAGGATGCTTCCAAACCTGCCCACCCCCTTACTGCTCCTCCTTTTATTTCACTGCAGGTAATAGCAGGTAACTGATAACATCAGCCCTGGTTTGGAACAATGTTCTGGTGAGATTACTCCAATATGGCATAAAAGGAGCAGCTCAGAGGTGATGGGAGAGGTCCCTAAATGAAGCTGGGGGGGGGAGGCCCACAGGCATGGCTTGGGTGGCTCCCCTCAGATCAGGGTGTGCGTGCTTCTTCTGGAAGACCCCAATAAATTGTTTTAAAGGGTGATAAGTAAAATAAGAGGATCAATACGGGCGTCACAGGTGGAGGGAGAGCGTTGTATGCCAAAAAGGGGGTGGCAGGGTGAAGGTGGGACCTGCAGAAACATCCTGTGTTTCATGAGATGATCACACCTGAGCGCCTGCAATCCTGGGGTGATGCTAGTTTCCCCCCTTCTTGCCTGGCATCCCCTTTCATTTCCATTTCAAAAGCCTGCAGTGATGCCCCAGGTACAAACCAAGCTCTTAAAGTGTGGTTGCGGGTTCGGTGTTTGATTTGTTGGTTTTTTGTTTTGTTTTGTTTTGTTTTTGTTTTGGGTTTTTTTGTTGGTTTTTTGTTTTTTTTTTTTCTTTTGCTCGAAGGTGAGGAGCTGCCTGCCCATCCTCTGCACCAGACGGGGCAGGGGGGGTCAGTATTTTTAGCTACTTTCTTCTGAAATATCAGCTGGCTGCTGGGGTTTGGGCTGCGTGACGCAACACAGTGGGACTGTGCGTCAGCGGGAAAGGCCGAAAGGCAGGAAGAAATAGGGGAAAAAGCGGATTGAGAAGTCCCCAGGAAGCCACAGCCCACGCTGGGTGTCACTGTGCTGATGGCGCCTTGCACCCACCACATGAAATGTACTTAAAAACAAACCCAAACTTTAAAAAAAAAATATCTGGATTTTTTTCTTTTGTTTTGTTCTTGTGTGTGTTTCAAATTACAGAAGTTCCTGAAAGGGAAGTTTATTGGTTTCAGGTGCTATTTTGGGGGCTTCTTTAACTCAAAAAAAAAAAAAAAAAGGCTCTATTGCCCAGCCAAGTCCCTTATATCTGCCCCCCCCCCCCCGAATCCACCCATGGAATTTGGATCCTGTTGGCATTTGGGAGCCCACTGCCCCGTGCAGGGAAGTTGTCACATCTCATGCTCTCCATTTATCTTTGCTGTGACTCATGTTGGAAGGAGTTCATCATCTGCATGAACTCAATGACCTTGGCGAGACAACAGGGAAGAGAAACACTGCCTCACTGGCAACATGCAGCCACACAGAGTGCTGATGACATCTCGTCTCTGGGCACCTGGCCATCGCCAGGTCTAGGTTGGCCATGGCCAAGACAAAGGTGATCATGGCCCAGGTTGGCCATGACCAAAATCATAGGTAGTTGTGGTCCAGCTTGGCAGCCGTGGCCAAGAGCAAAGGTGATCATGATGCAAGTTGGTCATGGCCTAGGTTGGTCATAGTCCAGGTTGGCCATGGCCAAGTTCAAAGTGGTCATGGCTCAGGTCAAGCAAAGATACAGCATCTGGGTCCTCCTCAAGAGATAGGCCCTTTATTTATGTGGTCTTAAATTTTTACTTTAGTAACTAATTAAAACCACATGTGATTTTGTTTTGAGGATGACAAACTTCCTTTATTCCTTAAAAAAAAAAAAAAAGGCCCCACTGACACAGAGCCCATGGCCAATGGAAGGAAGCCTTTCTACACTCATTTCCTCACTCATGACTGTCTTGTGTACACACGGGTGAGGACACACAAGACCTCTGTCCAGCCAGCCCAGCTCCAACCCAATCCAGGATGTTCCCACATCCCTTAACGCCTGCCTATGATGATGAGCAACCATGAGTCAACAATGCTCTCCATGGTCGGGCGCCAGTGTTGTATGTTGCACTTGTTGGGGCAGGGGCACGCTGGCCAAACCACCCCTCAGAACAGGCTGAACACCACGGCTTTGGCAGAGTGGAGCAGCCAAAGGCTGCCACGCCACAGCCATCCAGTGCCACAGGGGTGACACCACCATACCGCTAGGTGCTCTCTCTCTCTCTTTTTTTTTTTTTCTTCCAATGACTCGCATCTGACCTTTCAAACACCTGTTCAGCCTTAAACAGCTAAAAATACCCACCGAGCTTTGCATCTGATTTTCATACTGCAACAAAGCTCACTGTTTCCAATGGGTTTTTTTCATGTTTCTGGCGGGTTCTAGGATGGTCGCCCTCCCCTCTGGTGAAACCCAGCATAGACGGGGATGAGGGACGGCTGGCTGCAGGCAGGGTTGCACAGCCTGCCACGGTGCACGGCCAGGGAGGGCCCTAGAAGCAGAAAGGGGGCGTTATAAATGCTATAATGGGGCTGGGCATGTATTTATATGGTGTACAACAAGGCCAAGGACGGTAGGACCAAGAGGACCTTCCCGCTGCCCTCCGGGAGGCCTCTGCAAGGTGCCTGCGAGCCACTATCACTATCCACCCTCCACTCCCCAAATATATTCCGGGTCATTTCCGTGGAATTTTAAAATTATGACTTTTAGAATGCTCAAGCTATCCTGTAACAGCAAGACTCGTGGGTTCTTCCCGCTGGGGACACCACTGTTCCTACAAAGGCTTGTCCCGTGGAGCCAAGAAGGCCTCAGACATTGCAGCAACGTCTTGCTCGGCTTTGCATGGCTCATTGGGGCCGGGCTGGAAGAGAGCAGGGACCCTAGTGGGGACACAGGGCCTTTTCTTCCCCGATTTGATGAATTTCTCTTTGCTGGCCGTTTGACAGGCTCATACATTAATTTTCCCGGAAGGGCAAGCGGGAAGCCTCCGCTTCCCAGCCCACTGCTAATTAAAACATGCTTCATCTCAGTGCAATTATGGACATCGTGCATCAAGTAAAAGATTTTATTTTTTTTTTTCACAAAGACATAATTATCTTGGATATTAATTAGGGGAAATAAAGTTGGAAGGTGGCGTGATAGCCATTCCCCAAGTGAAGGGACACACACGGCAGCAAACCAGAGCTTCCCTGAGCATCCTCTCTGCTGCTCCTGCTGGCGCATGGCTCCAGCACTAATTGGCTCTAATTAGCACCTCTGTAACGGCACAGGCTGGAGGATGGCAGGAGAGGAAGGAAGAGAAGAGTTTAGGAGCAAGGGCGAAGGAAAAGGGCAACGAGAGCTGCAGCTCTGCCTCGCTGCATCCCTGCACCGGGGAACGGCTGCGCACGGCCCCATCTTACAAAAATATAAGGTTTTTCTGATTTTTTTTTTTTTTTTCTGAAACACACAATTAAACCCCCTGAGCATCAGAAGAGATGTGAGGGTGCTGGGTCCCCCCAGACCTCAGCGTGTGCTGGTGGGCACACACGTGGCAGCAGAGCCCTCCTGTCAGCCAGGGAGGGAGGAACGGCCGTGAGCACCTGACATTAGCATTCAAATTACTTATTGGCAGAAATGAGTTTAAAAATAGGTTTTTTTATGATAAACAAACTAACCTCATACAGGAAGTGAGCTGCAAATACTAAAAACTAGTCTCGATGTTCTGAGAGAGCTGGTAGAACACAGAGCTGCCCCACAGAACCAAAAAAACAACAACAAAAGAAGCAGACAGGGGTTTTATAACATTTTCTTCTTGGGTTTTTTGTGTTGTTTTTTTTTTTTTTTTAAAAAAGTTTTCCCTCCTGACATATAGGGAAAAGGAGAGGATTGAAGGGAGGAAGGGCAGGAGGATCCTCTGCTCCTGGGGGATGCCCCTAAATTAAAGGTAAAGCCCGGCGATGCGCAACAAGATCTGCGATGTGAACCCCGGGTTTTAGCATGCCTGGACTTCAAAAACATTTGCTTCTGCTGCTGAAAAGGTTAAGCAGTTTTCCTACCGAAACCCCGAGTGTGGGCTGTGAAAGAACATGTTAATGAAGAAAATTTCCCCAGGGCTGCTCTTTTATTATCACCAAAGCCATCGAGTTTCAGTTTGAGTTATTTGTATTTATTTATAAAAACAAAGATTAAATAAGTAGAACAAAAACAAAAACCTCATCCTAATTTCTGAGCTAAACCTGATTTATTCAAACAAAGAATTCCTCCTCTTCCCCCCCCCGGCAGGTCGCTGCAGGCTGTTTTCCCCTTTGCTTTGAGGGAAAAAAAACAAACCCCAGGGATCCGCTGATGTGCTGCACGTGAAATATATTGAAGGGTAAAAAAAACCTGTCAAACCCTTCAATTGCTCTCGTTGGCTGCAAAAAAAAGAAGATTTAAGAGTCTTAGGGCTTAGGGAGGGGGTGGTGCAGTCACCCGGGGCAGGTCTGGGCCAGGGCTGCCTGGACCCAGGAGGTGTTGGCAGAGCTGGCCACCCCGGCCACCGCCTCCGGTCACCCTTTGGGGAGGGAGCACCTGATTTAAGAGATTAAAAAAAAAAGGCATTTCTCTTTTCATATGTTTTCACTTCCATCACGGGAGAACTGCTTAAAAGACACACCAAAAAGCCCTTCAGTGGTCTTGTAGCCTTTAACGTGTTGTTTTTCTACATATTTTATGTTGTTGGCTTTTGTTATCAGTCTCATCTGCAATTTGTGGCCAATTCTGTCATGCTTTAGGCAGACATCTTGTTCCCAAAACTGTTTGCAACCTTTCAGTGACGGTACAGCCTCGCGAATACAGGCAGAGAAAAGCCACAGCACAACGAGAAAAAGGGCAGATTTAACCCCAAAATGATCATTTGGCCGAATTTTTGTTCTGAAGGCAGGGACGAGCCCCGGGGCACTGATGGGGAGCGCCAAGCCAGCCCCAGCCCACCCCTCTGCCCTGCCCGAGCATCCTCACTTTAATTTGAATTATTTGCAGTTCCCCATCCCAGGAGAAGCCAAACCCATTCCCGTGTAACCCGTTGGATTTTTTCCTCATCCCAAACAGCATTTTCTACCATATTTTCCCAGCCATCGGCACGAAGCTATCCCGGCTGAGCCCTCCTTTTCTAAGCACGGCGTGGATTAAATCAGTTGAGCTGTTATTCACCACCGAAAACGAACGCAGCCAATCTAGCACCTATTTGATATTAATAGCGAAACCAAAAAAGCAAATTAATACCGCAGGATGAAGGCATTTTAAAAAAAAATAAAATGAAAGTCATTCAAGTGCCCGACGGACTCGGAGAGCAAAGCTGGAGTGTGGGAGCTGCTTTCGGCCACAGCCAGCCCACACGGGCACGGGGGGGGGGGGGGGGGGGCGAAAATTTTGGGTTTTTTTGGGGGTGGGTAAACTGAAAGGAAAGGCTCACGGCTGCGAGCCGACCCAACTCCGTTTGGCAGGGTTTCTGACCGGGGCAGCGCATGGTTCTCCCAGCAGCCTGGAGAAGGGAAGCGATGCGCCGCATCCCCGGTGAACCCCTGGCTTTGAAACAACCAATTTGGGGTTTTTTCAAAGAATTAGCACACCCGGCAGGGCAGCCCGACTGGGGGAGGAATGAGACATTGTGAAACCCAGCTCCTTTTCCTGAGGCTGCCGCTGCCGTCAGCGCCGGAGCCCAAGCCCTGCCCGAAAAAAAGCTTCAACGGTTTCCCAAAACGGAGGCGCCGAAGGGGAGCTGGCCCCTCGCCGGGAGCTGGCCACAATTTTGGCCTCCCCAACGCGAGGCACGGTTGCCTGCTGCCCCCCCAGGAAGGGCTGCCTTCCTCCGCTGGACCACCACAGCCCCGAGCCCCCGGTTCCCCCAGGATGCTCGGGAAGGGGGGGGTCCTGTTGCTCTACTCCCCCCCATCCAAATTTGCCCCCTTTTTACACCAGACAGAAATACATCGTATTTTTTTCAGCCAGAATATACGTGTGTGGATATATATATTTTAAAGTCAGTCTCTCAGGGCTCTCCCAATGCTCTCTCCACTTCCTGTGACAAAACAAAACACGCTTTGTTTGAAACTTATTCTTCCTCTATTAAGCGCCAAGAAATAATGACCGAAAACACCCCAAAAAACCCACACTGCACCCCAGCAATCCTCTGCAGCCACCGCTCCCTTCCCACGCCTTCACCCTCCAGGCAGGGGATGGACCCGGGCAAGCCAGGCTGAAACGGCATCAGCCAGGCAAAGAATCACTTCTCAGGAGATTTTAATCCAAAATCTCGCCCGTGGAGGGCTGGATCTCAAGCCGAAGGTGAATTTCCACTTCACTATTTTTGTCCTCCCGCTGTTCGAGTCAAACGCTCCCCCTCTCCACGTCATCGTTGTAAAACCGGAGTCAAAAAGCAGCTAAAATAGGTAGGGTTCGATAAATTCGTATTTTGACTCATCCATTTCTCTGCGGTGTGATTAAACTCCCCACCGCCCGCAGTAATATTTGCCGCTCAGCAAAGGGGAGCATAAACCCCACTTGTAAGATTGAAAAAAAAAAAAAAAAAATTTAAAAAAATTAAATCAGTTTGACTCATGTGGAAAGAGTGAAACACAGAGAGTGCCCTGAAATTGGGCTACACACCAGGCTTTTACGAGACCATTTACCACATGGGAAGAAAACAGAATATTGGGCAATTGCAGCCACTCATTTAACAGCATTTCTAGGCAGCCGTGGGCTGCAGGCTCCCCCTCTGCAAACACCCAGGCTTTTGCTGCTGTTTGAGCATCCTTTGGGCAGGCAGACAAAAGAAAACGGGGAAAAATGAATTTGTGGCTGAGCTGATTTTGCTCCATCATAATTTTTCAAATGATGCTTGGTGTGTTCGGGGCCGGGGGGCGGAGGATCAACTCCTACCTGGGTGAGAGATGGGTTTTACCCGAAGCCAGTAAAATGGTAACAGCTGGCTTGAAAATGAAACCCACCTGGAAAATCATATGGGGACTTTCAGGCAGCTTTGGCAATTTGCCTCCCTGAGAATTAATCTGAAAAAAAAAAATAAAAAAAAAATTAACAAATGAGCCCAGGGAGGAATTTTGGGGGCTGGTGACCGCAATCTGCTGGGTGAAACTTAAGCCTGGAGAGTAGAAAATGGGGGTGGTGGTGGGGGGGAAAGGTTGTTTGTGCCCTGACCCCCCAGGAAGGAGGGCTCCCAGGGGAAATCCCAGCCTTGCTCCAGCAGGATGGCCGGGAGGGAGCACGGGCTCCCTTTTGTGCCGCATCCAGCCCTCACGCTCCCGGCATCCCTGGCTCATCGCCTGGCTCAGATTCTCATCGCCGCCTCAGCCGGGCGATGCCAATCTTTTCATCAAAGCTCACTGAAAACAAAACTGAGAAACAGCTTGTGGTTTGACGAGAATGTATTTACATAAAAATATATATTTTAAAAAAAAAAAACAACCCAAAAAACAACATTTGGGGATGGTGAGAGAAGGTGCTGGTGGTGTTTGTGAGGTCCCTGACATTTAAGTGAGGCTCGCCGAGCGTGGCAGCCTCACGTGTTACCCACGCTGAGCCCCACATGGGAGCCAAAGCTCCTCCTCGGGCCTGGCTTAAATTTAGAGAGGCTTTTTACCATCTATCTCCCCATCGCATCCCTCGCCCCTTCTCAGCCGGGACAAACAGAGGCCATCAGAGGAGGAGCAAGGAATTAACTCCCAGGCATGCGTAAGATAACGGAGCCGCAGTCATTTCCTTACATCCCAGCCCCAAAAGCTGGAAAGAAAAAAAAACACACCCCCCCCAAAATCAGCCCAAAGCTGGGGTTTTGGCAGCCTCTCCTGCTGCCAGCCACGGTACTTTCCTCGTTTGCTCAGCCCCACGAAGGGACACATGGAACACAAGTGTACCTGCATTTTTTTTATTCGCAAGGCTGGCGTTTGTTTGTAGGGCTCGTATTTGTTCGCATTTATTCGCCAGGTTTGTGTTTGTTGGCAGGGCAAGTATTTGCTCGCAAGCACCGAATTCTTTGCTTTAAAAAAAAATAAAAAATAAAAAAATAAAAAAAAAAGAGAAGAAAGGTGAGGAGGTGGTGCCTGTTCCCAGCAAGGCAACCGCAGGGATGAGCCGGCTGGCCCGCGGGGAGCCACCGGCGAGCACCCTGCCCCGGCTGAGCAGCCCGGCAGTTGTTGCTCTCAGCGAGCCCATTCCCTCTTTTCTGAGTCATTCTGAGATTTCTCTCGACATCTCCAGCCCGCGGGCGGTGATCGTACGCCCGTGGCGCACGGTTTGGCAGCGCGGGTCGGTGCCGCGGCACGCGCCCGGCACGCCTCACCGCCTGCCAGCACGGGCATCCCGCCACGCCTGGGGCTCCCCGCGTCCCGGCACACGCCTGACGGGAGGGCAGCCGTGCCCGCAAACAGCACCCGGGACAAAGGAACACAGAGGCAGCTTTGGAAACCCTGGCGTCGAGCAGCATCTCCAGGAGCCTGCAGCGCCAAAACCCTCCGGACACGAGGCTGCAGCTTGGTGCTCAGCAGCATCCCACACCCCCGGCATCCATCCCGCGCCACCGGCATCCATCCCACACCACCAGCATCCATCCCACACCACCGGCATCACTCCCGCATCCCCGGCATCCCTCCCGCACCCCTGGCATCTCTCCTGCACCCCTGGCATCTCTCCTGCACCCTCGATATCCCTCCCGCACCCCCAGCATCCACCCTGCACTGCCGGCATCCCTCCCATACCCCCAGCATTTCTCCTGCACCCCCAGTATCCCTCCCACACCTCCAACATCCCTCCTGCACCCTCAACATCCCTCCTGCCACCTTGACATCCCTCCCGCACCCCCAGCATCCATCCTGCACCCACAACATCCCTCCCGCACTCCCAGCATCCATCCTGCACTGCCAGCATCCTTCCCACACCCCCAGTATCCCTTCTGCACCCCCGGCATCCCTCCCACACCATCAACATCCCTCCTGCATCCCCTCTAATCCCTCTCACACCCCCAACATTCCTCCTGCACCCCCAGCATCCATCCTGCACCCACAACATCCCTCCTGTACCCCCAGCATCCATCCCACAACCCCAATGTCCCT
>JAOTQQ010000023.1:5545474-5578725 GCA_026546715.1 Gallinago undulata
CAGCTCTGCCGAAAAGCGCACGCCAAGGAAGGAGCTCCGGGGACGCTGCACAGCGCTGCCTTTGTGGTCCCTGCCTCGCCCCCCCACCCCCCCCCCCCCCCCCCGGGGGCAGTGCATGCTCCACTCCACGGCTGCTCAGGGACCCCCCCGCTGGCAAGCGACACACAGCAGCGGGAGGAGCGGCAAGGCGTCCCCAAAATCTGGTATTTTCTACAATTCACGGCCAGCAGCTAAAAGCAACCGGGGCTTTAAGTGGCAGTAAATCGGACCTTACCCTGGCAGGCCTGGGGGCAACACCACCACCACCGGCGGGGGGGGGGGGGCCGGAGGGAGGGCTGGGGGCTCCGTGCGGGGGTTGCGGGAGCGGAGCCGGCAGTTCGTAACGGGCGCCAGGCGCTCCGAGCCGGGGCTCCGCCGCTGCTCTGCCCACACCATTGGTCCGGGGCGCGGCGGCGGCTGCTTTCAAATTCTGTTCGAGACCTTAAAAAGGAAACAGGAAGAAGCCTCCTCTCGGCTTCGTGCAGCCCGACAGCCTCGCACACCCACACGCCCTCCTTCCTACCCCCGAGGAGGCTGAACCTCGGGCCGGACCCACGGAGCATCCCAACCCCGGGGAGATGCTGCCTCCAGCCCCGGGTTGGGGGGAGGCTGCGCTTGGCACCTCTTCGCGGGAGCCGGCTTAAAGCCTGCTTCGCTTTTTCGTTTTGCTCTTGCTCCAGGCTGCCCAGGGAGGTCGTGGAGTCCCCTTCTTTGGAGATTTTTTTCTCAAGCCCCGCCTGGATGCCGTCCTGAGTAACCTGCTCTAGCTCTGGGCAATCCTGCTTCAGCCGGGGGGTGGGGGGGTGGGCTAGATGATCTCTACGGCCCCTTCCAACTCTTAAAAAAAAAAAAAATTCAGTGAAATCCAGTGAATGCATCCTCGTCGTCCACCTTCACAACCCCCCGGGAAGCAGACTCATGCCAGCAGGAGCACCGACACCCCCTCCCCCCCCACACTGCCAGGCTGCTATCCAAAACTCCTCTGAACGCAGGGCAAAAAGCCCATTTATCCAGCAGGAAGGGTGAGAGACACCAGTACACCTCCAGTACAGATCGCTCAGCTTTCCCCTCAACGTCCAGCATTTGCATTTTCTTGCTCTCCCTCCTGCAAGCCTACACACACACACACACAAAAAAAAGAGTAACTGTGCTAACTCCTTCCATTCCTGGTAGGGGCTTTAGGAGGCTAAAAACCATTTGTCCTCAGAAAAGTCAGGCTGGGGAAAGCAGTTTCATTTGCTTCGGGAAGTGAATGTTTAATGCTTCCCATTTCTCCAGTTTAGGAGGAAGAAAACAACTTCCCCAAGCTGCAGCTGAGGGGGGGGGTACGTACACCCCCACGCACGTCACAAACCCCTCTCCCAAGGGAAGGAACAGCCATAGACAGACCTCACGGCTCCCAGAATTGGGGTTTTCCATATTTGTTGTTGGGGTTATTTAATTTACCCAACAAAGAAGGTACCTGTGGTGCAGGGGGGGGGGCTTGGTTTTGTTTTTTTAGAAGACTGAAGCCCAATGTCTGTGGGCTCCAGCTGTGAGTGTGGCACTGCTAGGTGCTCCCTCTCCTTTCCAAAAATCTCAAATCCAAGACATCTCCCGTGCCTTCTGCACAGGAATTTCCCTCAGGACACATCTGACAAGCCTTGCCCTCGCTGCTCCCACCCACGAGCGTGTTGCCCACCAGGCTCATCCTTTTTTTTTTTTTGCAACTCCTGTCCTCAGGACCAGCAGCAGGACATGGGAGATGGTCAGCCCCAGGGCCCTCGATGAAAACCCATCTCCTCATTGCCCATGGCCAGGATGGGGAGTCGTGCAACCCCCAAACAGGGTAGCCCAGGGGCTAGCATCCCAGCTACAGCTCCAAAGCCGCTGCCTTTGAGCTCTTTGTCCATTAAGTTGGTTAAAGGCTTAACCTCCTCCGGTACAGAACACTGACTTTCCCATGTGGGTGCCCAAGGAAATCAGATCAACTTCGGAGCAGTTCAAAAAACAGGGGTGAGGGGCAGGATCTGTCACAAGTTCCAAGCCTGTGGGGCCTAAGTCCTTCCTTCAGGACATCTTAAGTGACCGAAAACCTTGGTTAATACACATTAAACACTTTAATAACATTTAGAAGGTTTATAAATTTTCTTCTGCTTTCTTCAAAATCACTCTTAGCTGTCTTCCTCTGCCCATCTTTACCCTTCCTAAAAATCCTTTGGCTCCTCTACTCCAGGGTTTGGGAAAAAAAAAAAAAAAAAGGGAACCAGGATTCTTCAAGTCCCACAGAACAAGATCAAATTTGAAACTTCAGAATAAGCACAGTCCAATGGCTTGGCTCCAGCTGCTTTTCTAGTAGTAATCATTCAACCTCTGGCTGCTTTTATTGGAGTAACTCCACCTGTTTTATGAAAAATTAAGTGCCTGGCCTGCCCAGAACAAATATGGAGCCAGCCACACTCCAAAATTCAGTGCTCTTGGGAAATACATAAGGCAGCGTAGCAGAGATGAAGGAAACACAAATGCATGCCCAATTATTTAAATTGTCTGCAAGTAGTTTCAGTTCTTGCCCAGACATAACGTAACGTAGTGGAGGCAGGTGTTTTCTCAGCAGCCACTGACTAATTGCAGAACAAAGATTAGAAAAGAAAACAACAAAAAAAGATGTAAACAGTGCAGTAGTGAGTAGATTGGGGATGAGTTGGAGCAGGGCAGTTGATACTTAGAGTGTGCACACTTACGGAGGAGATGTACAGTAGCCTTTGTGAGACAACAAAAAAGTAAATATTGCACGAGTGAGACTGAAAGGTCATGCCAATTGTTGAAAAGCATACTTGGCACGGTGTGAGCAGTGCGGCGGGTGCCTTGCTTTCCCTTCCAACCTGTGACCCAAGAGGAAAAGCAAGTTTGATCTTCTGTGCTGCCTATCTCCTAAAATCTCCTGGAAGCGGACTGAGATACATCACAAGCAAAGAAGTTGCAAAAACAAAGAAATTGCACGGTTCCTGGCAAAGGTCTTTTCAGAATTCACCACAGAAGACATATTTGTAAACAAACCTTACTTACAAAAGTAAATTTATTATTAGTTCACTTCTACAATTATTTTTTTTTATCCATTGTAACAATTTATACATAACTTCGGGCCATAGTAACCACATCCAAAGACAAGCTTGAAGTTTTACGTTGTTTGAGAAGTTACAAAATCACGTACATTTTACGTGCATGTTTTTGGAAAGCACGAAACAACACACAGCTGGCTCTCTCATTTCAGTAACCGCGCGGAGAACAAACGCCACAGACCTACAGCACCATGGACTGTGGATTTCTAAGCAAGAGGGGAGCGAGCCTTAGCAGCGCACGAACTGGCATGTTCAACTGCTTGAACTTCAAAAGCAGCTCAGAGAAGTTGGTGTTTCCTAAAGAGAGTAAGGAAAGAAAGAAAATGAGCACATGCAGGTGTAACGCCCTGTCAATAGAAGGAGAGCCCGCCAGTGTTCAGGGTGTCTCTCTGGAGAGGTGCTCGCTGCTATTGATGTTGTTGCACCACTGGTTATAAAGTAAATTTTTACATTAGAATTTTAAGAAATCTCACATTCAACTAATGTGGCAGGAACTCTGGGAATAGAGGCTTGTAACAAGGAAAGCGGACACAAACCCCCAGGATTTCCATAAAAGCCTTTTGACTTGAGCTGATACCCAGGCACCCGACTGGAAAATGTCCAAGACAAGCCATGTTAGGCTCTACACTGCAGGTACCATCGCCTGGGACTCCTGGGCTGGGGACTCTGGCCTCTGCAAAGCCTTCAGCAACAGATTTCTCTCATCACTGAGGTAGTACCATTCACGTCACACCCCTAACCAAGCCACAGAGTTCCTCAAATTGAAGCCCAGCTGCGTGCCTTTCGCAACCTGAGAGACCATAAGCAAACAGAACACTGGTGTATCCCCAGGCTGGGCTGATGGAGGGCAAGACAAAAGCTGCCCAGTGAACGGGCATCCAATTTCCCTGGATCCCAAATCAGATTACCACTGGAAACCTAGAAGAGCAGGTGATCGCTCTGACCAGGTACTTATAGGAAAGAGATTTAAGGACAGTCAGCATACAGCTAACCCAGCAAAAATGTTTTCCCTGTCACAGGTCATCTTATGTGGCCCCACTGCCTGCTAGAACACCATTACCTGCAGGTCAGGAAAGAGCCAAGAGATTTTTACAAAATAAACCTCGGGCTTCTTTAGTCCTGCATGAAGTTTCTACTTTTTCTGTCCAGACTCAACACAATTAACAAAAAATAAAAATCAACGGAACAGCTTTCAGAGGAATTTCCAGGATATACTCCTTTTCGTATGCAAGGCCAAACCCAGGAGTGTGTGTCCGTGCAAGCCCAGCCTTACCTTCCAAGCCTCCAGCTGCCAGCTGACCCGGCGTCGGGACAGAGTGGTAAATAAGGAAACAAGCCAGCATGCTCAGTTGAGATTCCTCCGTGGGCTGCCCACTTAGATAAGAATGTAGACAGACGTCTCCTCCAGCTGTAATATAGAGGACATACTGATGAAATTTAGGGAGCATTTGTGAGAGGAAACAGAAAGGTAAGACAACAGTATTTCCACTGAAGCTGCCCGCTAAACAGAGTGTCAATCTCTCCACAGAAGGTGGGTTAGGGGGTTGTTTGCAAACCTCCCACCTTCTGCCACGGCCACCCCACACCCTGTGGTCACCCTTTGCTTCTGCTCCCAGAAAATTCTCCCAATGGGATATTAGGAAAGCATTTATTCTGGGAAACATAGCCTCCCATGTTAACTAAACTTCCCACCAATGTAGTCAAACATAATTCTTCAGTGAATGTTTCATACCAAATGCACTACATTGAAAACAAATTGTTTTATGCTAACATGCAACTGCCTTCCCTTCAGTTACCATTTTTTCCAGTACTTTTAAGGCAAAAGTCAATACAGATCAGTAAGAAGACAAGAACACTGAATTGCGATCGTGGCTCTAGGATTAAGGTTATCTTCTCTGTACCTTGAAGCCACTGGTCCAAAGTATTATCAATAGTGCACTTCATCACAGGCAAAAATTCAGAGTTCATGAAGAGTCCTCGGTTTGGGTTCCTGCTCATCCTCTCCTGGTGACTTCTGGAACTGAAAAATTCTAACACCAGCTTTATCTGCCACAGCTCAAACGTCTCGGACATTTCTCTTCTTTCTAATCTCCTGACAGCCTAGCACAGGGGAAATACAAAGCGACTGTGAGAAACGTGAACTGGAAGAGGAAAGAAATGTTGCTGTCATAAACATGAAGCAAATGAATCCTAAAGCCCTGCGCTGCCAAGGGCCACCCTTCTGAGCGCCCACTGAGAAAATCTGCCAGCTAATGTTTCTGGTGTAATTTTAGTTTTCATTAACTTAGATTATTCTCCAATTCGCTTTTAAAATCTTTGCCATCTCCCTGTAAGCTTGCTAAGATGTCTCCCCTTCTTCCTTTCTGTCTCCTACAAAAATCACACCCAATGAACAATATTCTTATGCCAAGCGTCGCTTTATAGAAAGAAAAAAGTGTTTACTCCACCTGATCTATTGCTATGTACGTGGGCAGCATCTCTGGATTTTCTTGGGTAACACACTCATAAAGAATTGAGGAGAAAAGATCCAGGATTTCCTGTTTCTGATAAAAGACACATGTTTAACAAAGCACACACGCTAGATACTATTTCTTTCAGGTTCTTCCAATGCTCACATTTCCTCCCATTAAAGTTAACCCATGCAGTGACATTAGTGATAGGTAACCAGCCACATAGCTTGCTTTCATTCTTGGGCTTATTAAAACTAGGCATAATGCAGCTATATTTTACTCCCTCCTTTAAGTCATTTAGTGCAGAGAAATATAATGCAAAACACCCCAACCCTTCTGCAGTGACTTCACCTAAATGCTTTAGGACACTGAACAGGGCTCACGGTATTTGTTAAATGCATTCTGCAATGAATACAGCTGGTGACAACAAGTAGCAGCAACTGCAACGTAACCAGTGGTGAAAAAACTAAACAAACCCAACGAAAACTACAGGGTCAACACTATTTTATACCTTTGTATTAAAAAACATCCCTTAGAATACTCCCTGTCCCCACTACTTGAAGGGCTGAATTCTGTTCCTCAGTTTAACATAGGATTTTCCCACCTTTTATTCATGCAAGCAAGAAACCATGCTAGTCCAGACCTAGATATCATACCTGGCCCATGTTTACAGTTGGTTTGCAAAAGTAATCGGCGAATGAAAACAGAGCAGGATCTGAAGTGAAAGCTGAAATTGCTTCTGGCTGAAAAAAACAGATTAAAACACACTCTTGAAATGATCCTTTTGGTTTTACTACACAGATGTAGTAGCAACTTATACCCAACCCTTCCTTCTCCAGCACAGTAACAAGAAGACTGTAACCTACATAAAGCACATCACGGGCAAAACGTGTCCAACGCTTCTGTCTGCCCACGACAAACGTACATTCACATAGGTGCTCTTAGCTTAAGTGCATCGCATGCCCTGTGAAAGCCACCAGACTTCCTTTCCCTCAAGCAAAGCAAGTCACTTCAGTACTCATAACTATGTGGCAGAGCTAGGTGCTGGAAATAAATAACACACCACGACCTGCTGCGCTTCCTTCAGCCTTTCTAGAGGCAGCACTCCTGGCAGGAAACCAGTTTGGGAGCAATACCTTGAACGCCCGAGCTTCGGAGTTTCGGTGAGTGACGGTCTGTGCTAAGAGACTGCGCCAGCCCATTGGGTCCTCCTTGTAGGAGAGCTGCCCAGCTCTTAGCTTCACGTACAGGACGCCACCCTTTGAAAGAATGGATCTGAAATAACAACAGTGCTCACTTTAAATTGACGCATATACACAACGAGGCAGACCTGTAAAGGAAACATGAACTCCAACAGCTCATATGCAATAATATGTCTGTTTAGGCTTTGTCCTGATTATTGAAACCCTGCCCCACTTGCATATATCGAAACCTTGTTATCTCTTCAGGGCAGGCCGCTATCAAATGGTGATGACAAAGGGATGAGCCCTATTGATACAAGGAATATAACTTTCTGAAGCCACTGCAGGTTCTTGTTAGGCTCTCCAGGATAAGGTCCCAGCACCAAGGAAAACCTTGCAAGTTGGTATCCTTGCAAGCTTTAAAGGCATGCTGTGATGGTCCTTTGTCCATGTTAAAAAAAAAACCCACCAAACAACAAACCAACAAGCCATCACAAACCAAAAAATCCAACACAACCCCGCTATTCCTGACCCAGCCTACAGACAGAAGTGCTACAGTGGTTCAAAGTTACACTATTGCAAAGCAGTTGTACATTTACCTGATTTAGAGTATCATTTGTGCCATTAACTGTAGGCACGGGGCATCCTTAAAATCAGTTATCTGTATTGAAACTAACCGCTTAGCGTAACAATACTGCAGCAATTCACATGTAGTAAGATGGGGAAAACTTATTTGTCACGCATGCATTTCTCACGCATCACACTGCCAACCAGATCTCTGTATTTTAAAAGGCTGAGGACACGATATTGTGACACGAGAGCTGGCAGATTCAAAGCGTCTGGAGACCCACGTAACAGGTAAGTCCCAAAGGCAGCAAGTTTCTGTCACCCACGCTGGTTTCTGCTGCAGCAGCACAGGAAGGCTCTTTTGGACAAACAAATGCTCGTGTGTGGTAAAGACTCAACCCAGGAAAACAAAGCCGGCTTCTGCTGGCGCTGGTGCAGCAGTTGAATCAGCATGTGTCTCCTCATCTGGAAGAACCTGCACTTCGCCTCACTCCTGTCTGTTATCTTCAAAGGCATGGACCAATAGACGCTGCATTTTATCTCAATAGCGGCATTTAAATTAACTAGAAAAACATGCTACCCATGAAAGAGGCAGCTGGCTGCTTCTATACTACCCACAGTGAAAAGTTACACACTGTAAAGTGCAAACATGAGAATGATTTTGCCCACAGATACTGTATTCCGGTAAGATTTCTGTTTTTCACAGTTGCCCGACGGAGAGTTAAAATGCAGTAAGCAGTACTTTGTATACTTCACGTAACATGAGAAAAATAGTATTTCACAAAGCAGTAACAGTTAGCTAACTACGGTATCAACAGTCTGGGAAACATGACATCATACCAACTCAAAACTAAACTAAAACCATGAGTTTAAGTACTGGTTAAGTTTCTGGTACTGTGCAATCCCGCTGCCAATATCTGCGGTTTTTACTATCAGGTTTTCCCCTGCCCTGTTTTTGCATGAATTATTCACATCAACAGGTGAAACCAACTACGCAGTTTCTTTCTTCACCCTAAAGTGCTGTCAAATGCACAACAGTGAACTGATCAAAACCAGACTTCTTTCCAAACTGTAGGTGTTACAAGTACAGGAGGTTTTGTTTTTTTAAAAAAATAATATTACTACAAGGTCATTACTCAGTTAGGCATTATAAAGAATACTTACTTTAGATGATTCGTTCCCTTGCTTAAATCTATTAATAATTCCCAGTACCGTGGTCCCTTCACTCTGATCTGTCAATGTAAGCATTTTTATTACTAGATATAAGCAAAACCATAAAATTAAGAGTTTTCTACATAAGCCTACCGTTCTTTCTGGGCTCATACAAGGGCATGTGCCCTTTTGTAGTGTTACCCACCCTCAACACTCAGGAAGAGCACCTAGCTTTGCCTCTCCTACAGCGAAGCTTTCTGGCACAGGGAACTCCTTACGGCACCAGATCTTAAAAGTGTTATGATCAAGACCAAAGAGAATGGTGTGACATAATTTAACAGGTGCTCCATAGTGACAGAGTTGTCTTCAGAGCCATTACTATGGGACAACTTTGTCCAGAGTCTGACTAAGGCTCGATAGGGAACCAAAGAAAAGTCACTAAGTCTCTGTGGTTGCACTGTTTGTGACACAAACTGGGTAATTAAATTCCTTATTAAAATGGAGATTTCCTTTACCTGCTTCAGTAAGTGAAGCTCTGGAAGAAGCGTGGGTGCCATCAGTTCCTCGGTGGCTTCTGCATACCACTGTGTGCCCTTCAAAATGCCACAGTATTCACATATTAGTAATGCTCATTTTCACGGGAAAAGACAGACAAAGAGACAGACAACATGCACCTCGTTTATCACAACTCCATTAGTAGAAGTCAGTCAGTTTCCATTCCCGAGTTCTGAGTAAATATATGACTTAGCATTGACTTTAATGTCAGGAAACATAAGCCTAATTTAAAGGTATATTTCCCATGGATGGATCAACACATAACATTGTGCAAGTTAGGTGCAATTCACCTTCAGTCTGAAGGCTTGAGAAGTAAACTACGTTACGCACATGCAGAACTCTCTGCCAGAACCACAAGGGATCCACACTGCACCTCTTCCCCCTGAAATCCCAACAACTCTTTCTTTAGTCCTTTCATGAGCACCGCCTGTCTCATGTAAGCCTGTATAAAATAAATCCTGCAAAGGACTCTTCCCCAAAGGACACACGATGCAGGTACCAGGGACAAACATCAAGTTGCCCATTTCAGCAGAATTACAAGTCTTTTAAATCCACATGTGGTTCCAACCACCTCAGTGCCTTTGAAAGTCCTTCCTCTTTAGAAAGAGGAGAACTATGACCCTGGGTCAGTCATGACACACTTGACTGTTTGAAGACTTTGTGGTGCCTTTTACTTGTCCTGTATTCTGGTCACATGTGCTTTGATGTCACCTTGAAAGGTGCGAGTGGGCTGAGCACAACCCATCAATTTATTTGCGTAAAATTTGGCTTGTCTCCACCGCAACTTGAAAACAAAACCAAGGCTGCTGGCCACAACAATGAAAACAGCGTGCCTTTGGTATATGAGAGTCTTCAGTTGTCTCCCACACCTTCTCAAAGGCCTTTGCTCCTTATTGCCTCCCAGACACATTACCTTGTATGTAACCTCTATCAGTGCGTAACAAGGAGTGTTTGAATCCACATCAATGGGTGTTAAGAGCCTTGGTTCTGCTGCCAGCACGTACAAGTGACGCAAAGCCTGAAGGTGGTACCTGTGTGTGGAAATGAAGAATTCAGCACTGTGCAGAACAAGGCAGGGAATAACCCCCAAATACCATACCGTACACAGCTCAATACCCAAATACAGATGTCAATTACACTAAAGAGAAATTTGTACCAACATAGTAGGTTTCATATTTTTTTCAACATGTATGGGTTGAACAGAACAGGACTTAATGAATCGTAACCAAAACTGATTAAGAGTCATAAATGGACAGATCTTGCATGAGAATTTTCAGCTGAGCAAACTGGAACAGTCAAGTCACAGGAGCACAACATGGAGCCTCAGGAAACCTGCCTGCGTTTCCTCACCGATCAAAGATTACTACCATCATCTTGTATCTTCACTTATTTTTTCTGCTTTCCACTTTTTTTTTTTAAACCTTCAAAAAATTAATTACAGAGCGCCTAGGTAAAAATTCTAGATCATTTGTCTCTAGATAAGCCAAATTATCTTATTACAACAGAGGTTAAGAAAATATGAACTCTAGTAAACCCTTACCGATTGTCTGTGCTGTGAACAGGGAAGTGAGGGTACAGAGCACAAAGGAGAGCAGCAATTGAAGAATTTGAAGTGCTCAGTGAATATCTGTAGAAAAATATTATTTATTAGTTTCAGTGCTAACGAAGGGTGGGAGCTAGCAAAGGTGTCCTAAATATTCTGGTGTCCCAGGGAAGGGAAGTAGCAAAGTGCATACAAGCAAGGAGTTTACGAATGTGTTCACACAGGAGTCAAAATAAACAAGTAGCAGTAGGAAATAAACACCAGCCAGAAACATTCATAAGGTATTCAAGCAATGAAGTATCCAGAAATCAGGACTTTAATTTGCAATAGAAAACATCTTTATGCATCTGTATGTTATTAAAAAAAAAAAAAAAATCAAGTAAATTGCACACTACTCTCACTTTTGCACAAGAAATGAACAAAGACAAAACCTGCCCTTGGAACTGGCAAGTTACCTTCCTCCTCCCAGAAAGAGGAGCCCCAAAGCCATGTGGTGAGCTAAGTGGAACCCATAGTTCATCTCTCCACCCGTCTTCTTGTGCATGAAACGGCAAAGCTGAAGCACTTTCAGGTTTCCAGAGCCAGCCATCACCATTGCGAGAGAGAGCAGCAAGACACTCAAGCATGTTTCGAGATTATAGTGACCTGTCTTCAAGTAGAATAGGGAAGGCATTATTACACTTCTGTGGTCAAACACACGCTTCTCATCGGTCTAATGCGCTGCTTTCTACCCCAGAGTTCGAAAACCACATTCCACAGAAAAAGGGAGAGCAGAAAGTTAGCAAAGTCCTTAACAAAAATGATTCACAGCCCTGCCACATTCTACAAATAGTACGTAATATAGAAAAGCAAAAGGGATGGTTTTGTTTCCACTAAGGTTTTGGTGAGGATAATCAAAGTACATTAAACACTAAGCCTCCCTTTCTTGAGAGAAAACCTGAGAGAACTTACTATTGAAGCTGTTGGTGCTGACAAACACTTCAGGAAATCTGTTGCATATTTGTACTGGAAAGAAAATAAATGCATACTAAATACAGATACAAAATATAAGCTACAGCTCTATGGAACGTGAAAGGAAAAAATAAAAGCCTCTTACCAAACACTTAAATGCTGCCAGATTTTCTGAACCAGCAAATCGAAATCCCAGTGACAAACACGCTCCAGCAATGATGTAGACATGAGCTTGCCTAATAACCAACATAAACAGGAAATGATTAAATGTTTCTCTTTTCCTCATCTGAATATGCATCAAACTCCTTTATAATTAAAAAGGAAAGGAAAATTGAAAAGAAAAACGTATCCTTTAGACAAAACGGAGAATAAAGTTTCCTAAGTATCAAGAGAGATTTTTTTTTTGCATACTGGTATTGCTATGAAGAGTTCAGCTGCATTTTTCAGAAGAATTTTTTACATGTTACTTACGCCAGTGTTTCTAAACTCAGGTCTTCAGATGACGGCAACTCTGTTGCATGAAGAGATATACTGTTTTCCCTTATGATCTAAAGCAAGCATAAGAGATAGAAAAATTAATCCAGGGAAACTGATTAATTAACTGAAACTCTGGGCATTGAGGGTTCATAAGTGATACAAAACAGGTCTGTTTCACAGCTGGGCTTTTTCCACATGCTATTGCTCCATTGTACTTCTGATCCAAAAGGATCAGAAGCTTTCAATGCTCCTGCATCTGGTCCCTTAAAGATTTCTGAAACAATGGCAAGACCATGTCAGAAGCATGATGTTACTGTATCTACTCAAACATGAGAGAAAACAGAACAGGATGAGACCTCGAGAGGCTATGTAGTCCATCAGCATCCTGTATTTCTACTAGATATTTATCTAAGTTACTCGTAATGCTCAAATGAAACCTCTTTACAGCAATTTTGCACCTGGCTTCAAGCTTGGGCAATGTGGAGGAAAGTTTAATCCCTTTCTCTCTCTGGCACCATTTTGTGTCTTGAACAGTTGCATCCCTCCTCAATCTTCACCTCTCTAGCGTGACAAGGATGGGAGTTTGCAGTGCTCCCATAAAACAGTCCAGAAACCCAATGTAACCATCATCTCTACTACGTGGACAGGATTAACAGATTTTCTTGCACACCTCAGGAGACTAAGGAAATGTTCACATGCAGCACAATTCAGTGAGATGTAAAATTGGGAAGTAAACACATTAAGTGTAAATACCTACTTGAGGTACGTTGCTATTAACCCACTTGGAATTGGGCAAGATGTCATCCCACAAAATCAGGCATCGAGCCAAGGTCTAAAAGAGTGAGAAAGTCAAAACATAAGGAAGGGAAAAAAACCCACCACAAATAGTATTTTTTTAATGTACTAAATGCATCCAGAAACGCAGACAATTCAACTATACACTAGCAGCTTCTTCATAAGGCTGTTTCTCAGCCTTCAAAAAATAAAAGTGATGTTGTAATTTATGTTAAGAGATGCAAATTCTGTACTTACAACAGCTGCTACGGCCTAACTTATTTTTTTTATCTGTGAAATTAATTTGGGAAAAGCTATGAAAATTTACCTATACATTTAACATTCTACATAAAATGTCTCATTCAAGTATTTCTCAATAAATTCTGTCTCTAGTGCTGCATGAAAAATAAGCTGCTTTACTACAAGCAGAAATTTTTTGAAGGTATGTGTTTGGCTGGCAAGCAACAGGGTTACCAGCTATCTAAAGGATTCTACTTGATGGGTATCTGGGCTAGATTAAAAACTGGGGAAAAAAAATAGACTGAGAAATGAATTAAAAAAAAAATCTTACCCTCAATAAAAGGAACTCTGGTTTTACAAAGTCCAGCAAATACATGGTATCTGGTGCTTGAAGCCAGTCAGCAATTGATCTGCAACATACAGTACAGGAACAGTTTCCAGATCATATTTCAGCAACGCACAAAATTGAGCAAACCACACAAAACAGAACCAACATTACGGCAGCTTAACCTGCTGTCACAAGTTACTGCAAAATGTCTGAGCAACTCCAAGGTTAATACCTGTTATTAGTCTTTAGGTAGATCATAGCAAGTGCAAGTGTGGCACCTGGACAGGTAACGTCCACGTTTATAGTGTCTCCCTCCTGTGAAAACACAATGCAGACTTTCAGACCAGCTGACAAAGGTGGCAACAGCCTCTAGCGATGTGTACACACATTCAAAGTCACAGGGTACATAGAGACACGCACCTCTCAGACTTCTAGCTATTGCTACTTTCAGCTTAACTTGTCAAAAACCATCAACACGTACCTTGATTTGATAACTGGGAGACTTGTGCTTCTCTCTGTGCATTCCTGCCTGGAATCGCCTGTGACCCCCAACCATGTACTGGTAAAGCTGCTCGGGAACATTGAGGTCCGACATGCCTATCAAATTACTGCCATGCTAAAGAACGAAGAGGAGAAGAAATAATATCAAAGTGCCTTCTTATGTTAAAAAAACAGAATACTTTCGGCCAAAGGCAGTTGGGAGTCAAGGATTCAACAGCTCTTATCACCCCACCCCAATATATAATGATTCTTCTACTAATAGCAGTTAAAATGAAAAGAGGCACTTACCCCGAGGCAAACCATGCCTAAGGCTAGCCCAGATGCCAGGGAATAGGACTCTCTGTCTGTGCAGTACTCCATTTCTGGGCCAGGGGGTCGTCCTGGAGAAAACAAAACCAGTGAAATTTATTTTTTTTTAAAATTCCAGTTAGGCAAACATTGTTTAAACACTACATGCCTAATGAAATGAGAAAACCCAAATAGTATCTGCCTCTTCACAGCAAAGTCAGGAAAGCTCTGAGTGGACTTACAAATATTTGTTACTTAACCTGTTCATCACCAAATGGCAAACCCCTCCAGGCACAGCATATATTGCTAAATTATATGTTTGGAGTTCATAGAGACAGTGAAAACGCCATGTTACAACTGTGTACACTTTTAAGACCTCTCAGAGTTCAAAAGCCATCACTAAAGAGATTGCATGTATCAAATTACTAGAAACAGACACAATTTCAGCCTTAAGATTTATCCCTTTCTCTAGCAAACAATAGTCTCTTTTAACTAAAGTTAAATATAAACATGAGTAAGAACCTGTTACAAATAAAATCACAAGAACTATGCACAGAATGAGGACACAATTCAGGTAAGAAATTTACTGTTCAGAATCAGCTCTTAAAGGCCACTCTTTAGAAGGACTTAAACAAAATTCACAACAGAATTTAGTACACGATGGCTGTACTTCCACCAGCTTAGAGTGCCAAAAAGACTGCCCTTGCAAGAGGAATGCATTTTTTTCCCCACTCAATGCCTCCATGTCTGGTTTCTACAGTGGCAGCTATCTCATGGACAGACATGAGATACAACTAATGTCTGGAAAGCATCAGATGCGTTGGGTATACAAGCGTGCAGTAGACCCTCTATAGCATTGGAGCAGATCAAGACCTCCGCAGATACAGACAGGAGGAACGTGCAGTTACTGCAGTCTTTGTACCAAGTACCAGGAACCCCTAGAAACCCCAGAACAACTCTCATCAGACAAAATTTCCAGACTGAAGGTATGTCGGTCCAGCAACAACACCGCTACGTTTCTACTAAATTCAATTATTGTTCTATGCTATACAAATATACAGTTCACAGTAACTTCTACTCTTCTGAAAACAGAAGACAGGGTTTGGAAAACGAGGGGTGAATATTGTGGTGGCAGATACATGGCTAAAAATGTTAAAATTCTCAGCTCCCTGATGCATTGTGCAATCATTGTCACACAATTGCAATTCTCCCAGTCCTCATCCAGTGTTGGCACCTACCTATTTCAGCCAGCAGAACCTCAGCTGTGTGTCTGTGGGCAGTGCCCTGATAGACAAGGCCTATTCCTATCACAGCAGCCACCTGCACGTTGTGAGGGACATCCAGCTCTGTTGAAGTTGGTGGCAGGAGGGCAGGTATGTGGATGCTCAGGAGGCGCGTAATGGCCATATCCATTGTGCCCAGCTTGGCAGCAGAAACACCAAGCAACAGTCCAATACTTGTCATCTCATGGCCCTGAGAAACAAAACAAATATCAGCAACCAGAGAAAGCAGACATATTCAGAAAAGGAAAAACACTTGTCCCAGTGTTCCATTTGCCTATCCCAGTGAGCTGTGCACAATATGGAAAGATTAAGTGATAATACTACTGAAAATCTTTCAAACAGAAAAAAAGTCCTGTGCTACTAACATTAATGAAGGAACTGTGATATCCTCTCACGCCAGGAAACTTCCAATTCAGTGTTTCAAAGAAATACGTTGACTTTTCTTTCTTGTTTTGTTTAAACAATTCAAGTCCTATAGATATTTCTCTCTGTTGCTTATGAAAGAAGGTCTCACCTTTGTTAGGTAGTCATGTATATTGAGTGTGGCAAGTTTTGTGAGGTGCCCATTGAGACCCAGAGCCATGAGGAAGCCTGCATATTCATTTGCTAGTTCGGCAATTTTTGGCTTGTTATAAACAATCCAAGCAGAGTCTATCTGTGAAGCAGGTGCTATCTTCAAGCCAGCAGCTACCCCGTTGTGAAAGCTGGCCCAGCAAGCCATGTTAGGAGGCACATCGATATTCCCACTGTTCAGATCAACAGTGGTATTCCTAGGAGGAGCTCGGCCTGCCCATAACAAAAATGAAGAAAAGCAATTAGGTGATTCCAAACTGCTTCAAAAGCACCTCTCAACTTCCGTTGGGTGCCGCGTGAATAAACACCAACAGCACAGTAGGTAACACTTCTTCTCTGACACAGCCTCAGGTATATTCAGGCACATCAGAAGGGAGAAACACACTATCCTAGATCAACGAGCAAGGTGGACTTGTATGACCCCAACGCGGGCCAGCTGTCTGTCCCTAGGCAATTTTTTCACTTCTCTCAGAATATACCTGATATAAAGTCTCAGTGTTAGATAGTAACACTGGCCTTGACCGTTCCAGAAGAAGAAATGGTAGGCGGCAGATTCAAAAGCAAAAAGAGCCACTTTTTCACAAAAAGCACACTTAAGCTATGAAACTCTCTGCAGAAAGACACAGAAGATACTACAAAAACTACAAGAGGTTCAGGAAGAAACAGGATAACAATTGAAAGAAACTCCATCATGTTCTGTTAAACACTGAATTTCTTTGGAAGAAATCACTGTCCAACATACCCGTTAGATTCAGCTTAGGGATGGGTAACTGCTCCGTCGGGACAGGATGATATGAGAACAGAGTGAACATTCCTCGTCCAACAGGTAGTGCCATGGTTCGCTGGCACAGCTGTAACAACCTGGTGGGGAGACAGAAGTAAAACCAAGCCAATTGCTTAATACAAAACATATTCCTAAATACATAATATAGAACAAACCTACAGACAACAGGCACTGGCATTTTTTTCCCTGACTATGAGGTAACATGTTCTTTCCTTTTTTTAGTAGGCCAAACATTTCAATTAAATCCTTGGTCCTTGAAAGATTAACCTCAAAGACATACTTCAGCTGACATCAACTTGAAACGTGCCACTAATTTTCCCTTAAAGCTAGGTGCTTGTTAAACAAATCTGTGCTGTGGACAATTTAGCAGCCGTATCAGAAACAAGGTGAAAGGAGAAAGCAAAAAGAAAGCTGATTGCCTTATGGGATCTTGCTATGACTAGTGATCACATCTAGTAATAACCTAGGTACAGAATTAATAATGTGCTTCCAAGAATGCTGACCACAATTCTCTACGATTTACTCTGGAAACACTTTCTAGACTTGTCAGATTACTCAGCTTGTTAGGTAGCTCAGACAATAATTTGATACATTCCTTTAGCTTTTTAGCTTCCTGCTTCTGCAGAGTGCTTTGCATGTTAATGATGTTCTGAAGTCTGTTTTTTTCTTTTTGTTTTTGAAGATGATGCTTTTAACACCCTCAAAATAAGTGAATAAAGAAGCAGGAAGGGGGCAGTTATGAGGCCGCTGGGCATATAACAGCTCTGATAGGAGATTTCAAAATAGACAGAGATGAGACAGTGAATTTGCTTTCTGTAGAATGAATTAGATCCCCTGACCCAAGCCTTACTTAGACTTAAGGTAAGGCCTGAACAAAGGGATCTCCAGTTTTAGGCAGGGGATGGATGATGATTTGTTCTCTACAGAGACATTTTCTCTACAGAGTAGATCCTGCTTCTATTTCATACTTTTTAGGTGGCAAAAAAAATGCTGCAATCTGCTTTCATTCAAACCCTAACTGGTCTCAACATGCTGTTTGGGGTTCACGCTAACAATCTTTCCCATGTGCTCCTCCAATCCAGAGAGCCCTTCAACTCAAATACAAGCAGAGTTTCAAAGACTTGGATTATGAAATCCAACCCTCTTCTACGCGTCCCTCACTCAGGCCTGCCTACTTTAATATTCAGTTCAGACTAAAATAAGTCACACTGTTTGGTCAGACATAATTAACTTTAAGACACCAAAAACACTCAAACAACTCACCACAAACCACTTTTCGCCTGAGTGAAGTGCTAACAAAATACTGCTAGAAATGGAGATAGTGTTTACCGGTTTTCTTTCTCTTCGATGTACTCGTGGTCACTGGCTTCTGGCATCTGCACTACGTTGACCCGTACAGGACGGGCACTCTGAAGGAGTCTGCGTACCTCCTGCACTCTCAAATCCTCACTCCATATGAGCGACATCACCTCCTCGTTCATGTCATTCATGCCATCCTCATCCTCTTCTGATTCGGTTCCGGAGGGAATGTCAGAGGACAGTACTGGGCCCACAGACTACGAGGGAAGAGAGAAAGAAGTAATTTCCAGTAGCGCACATGGATATTGAAAACTCTCAGAAAGCCAGCAAATACCAGCACCACAATTACCTGCACTGAGATAGGTCTGTAAATAGACTAAGATATGTGCAATCACGAACGATGGTGTTCACCCACTTCTTACATTCATTTAGAAGGCCATGAGGATTTCCAAACTTTGTAATCAACTTTTTTTGTACATCTAAATGAGATAAATAATTATCAAGGCAGGAGGAGATGATACCTCAAATACATCAAAGATAGAGCAAAGGCTGTTCTGCCTCATCTTTTTGCCTCCCCAGAGCCTCCTCTTCTCCAGGCTGAACAACCTCAACTCTCTCAGCCAGTCCTCACAGGAGAAGGGCTCAAGCCCTCTGATCATCTTCATGGCCCTCCTCTGAACCTGTTCCAACAGGTCTTTCCTGCACCGAGGGCTCCAGAGCTGAACACAGTGCTCTAGGTAAGGTCTCACCAGAGCGGAGCAGAGGGGCAGAATCACCTCTCTCACCCTGCTGGCCACGCTATTGGTGATGCAGCCCAGGATGCAGTTGGCTTTCTGGGCTGCCAGGGCACATTGCCAGCTCCTGTTGAGCTTCTCACTCACAAGCATGCCCAAGTTCTTCTCCTCAATCCATTCTCCACCCAACCTTTGAACACTGTGCTCCACTGCTTTGAGAAACCTGCTCTAGTGAAGGTGTCCCTGCCATGGCAGGGGGGTTGGAGCTCGATGATCTTTAAGGTCCCTTACAACCCAAGCCATTTTCTATGATTCTATTCTATGATTCTAACCTACATTTGTGCCTGGTATTGCTGTGACCCAGGTGCAGGACCTTGCACTTGGCCTGGATGAACTTCATGAGGTTTGCATGGGTCCACTCCTCAACCCTGTCCAGGTCCCTCTCAATGGCATCCCTCCACTCTAGTGTGTCAACGGCACCACACAGCTTGGTGTCATCATCAAACAGCTTGGTGTCATCATCAAACTTGCTGAGGGTGCACTCAATGCCATTGTCCATGTTGTCAACAAAGATGTTAAACAGCACTGGTCCGAGTACTGACCCCTGAGGAACACCACTCGTCACTGGTTTCCACCTGGACATCAAGCAGTTCACCGCAACCCTTTGAGTGCAGCTGCTACCCCTTTGAGTTAGGGGTTAGTTATCTTGCTTTCAAAATTATTTCTTGTTTCAGAAGAAAACAGAATAGTTCTGTGTCTGCCTACATAACTATTATGATAGCTATGACAACATGTGTTGGTTTTTTTCAAGTTCAGCAGTGAAAAACAGAAACCTAGATGAGCATTTTGACATATATAAACTGGAGGTTAAACTCCAGAAGGCACAGACAGTCCCCTGGTGACAATCTGCTTTTAGAAGTGCCAGTACCTACTGACCTTCAACCCAATCAGGGCTGCTGTTTCACATATTCTGTTTGTAAACCTGTGTTATTTTTCTAACCATTGATGTTTTCACGAATCATGGATTTAATCTGGATTCCCCCATCCAACAACCTTGGAAAAAACAAGCTACATCTTACAATAAAGTCAGTCTGCTTGGTAGAAAATTCCAAATGTTTGCTGCTGTCAGCCAACCTAGGTTTCATCACAGTACTGGAGTGTTTTTTGAACTTCCACACTGGAGCTACATGACCAGAAAAACAGTGAAGCATTTAATTCTTAGAAGCACTGTGGGAAAGCCCTCTTTCTATGCAAGATTTATGAAATCCTTGTTTAAGATTCTGTCCTCCCCTGTTGGTTCACGTGACACAAGCGATGCACAGGACAACTGACAAGAATGGCAAGGACAGCACAGGTCAGGATGCAGAGTACACCTACAATCTGCTTGCCCTACACTTGCTTCAGACAAGGCTGTCGCTCTGCCCGAAGCATCGTTCATTTTATTTTTAAGGAGTTCCACAGAAATAAGCTTTCCTGCAGAATATACAGTTTCCTTATGGTCTTACAAAATAATTTGAAAGCTGATCCTAAGGTGGGCCAGTGCATTCCTCTTTCTTTTCCATCTTTCATGGATGAGATATTAATTTAAAAGATAACAAGGCAAATATTGTTAGGAACAAAAAAAATCCCATCTCTCTCATTTTTCCTGTTCTATACCTCAGAATTTCAGCAAGCTGAAACATATAGAGAATCACAAAAACTAGATGGAACACAGGGTCTTCCTAAAGCTCACTTGTTACACATGACACCAAGCAAGTAAATTAACAGTTTGATGAATGAAAACCAATTTCTTCTGATAAATATGCACTAAATCTCAATACATAACTGCACCACCCATATAGATAGCGTCCGTTTTGAAACAGGAAACTCCACCCTGCCCTCCTGAGAAATGACAAACAATTTGGTGTTTGAAGATCACTTTACCCTTTTAAGGCAACATATATTCGAGGCATTGTTAAAAAGTGATAAAAATCAAATTTATCATCATTTTAAGATTCTGTACTGTTACAGTTCGGCAAAACTTCACCAGCAGAAAATAAAATTGATTTTTAATGAGTGGTGGGACATGGGATTTGAACATGTTCAACACTTTATTTTTCTTCTAAATGAACTAACTTTTTTTGTTATATAATTAGTCATGAATGCTCCGTTATAAAAAAGTGGAGTAAATTTAATGTAACTTCCAAAGCTAAAAGGAAGGAAAAAGCAAAAAGGATTTTGACCAAGACGTACTTAAGACTACAAATCCTTCCTCCTGACTTCTGAAAAGGCTACAGACAATCTGCTACTATTAAATGCTTTATGCATGCCACTAGCCAGCTTTCAGAAAGTTTTGGCTTCCAAAGTGTCCTCAACAAAAGACACTTAGGTGAGCTACAACTCTGCGAGATGCCCCACCATCAGAAGGAACAGATTAAGAGAAAAACACTACACACTTTTTTCATTTTACTTCAGGCTACAAACAACTAAACCCTTTTTGAGATAAAAGAGAAATACAAAAAGCGTATTTCAGAAAGCAATGCAGTTCTTCCAGAGGAAAGGGAGATGCCAGCCATGCCAACCCAAGAAGCAGCCAGACTGACAAATACCCACTTCCTCTGCTGTTTTGATGACAGAGCTTCTGGACAGAGTACCAAAACCTCTCTAACACCTCTTAAAGGCACAGCCATTCTGGAGAGGAAGACGACTTACAGAGGCAATCAAATAGCTCTGTAGGCCAAATATTTGAGCACTGTGCCAAAATTAAGTTTAAACTCTGTTTAAAATTGATAGTTTGCACAGCTATGCATGTACTCTTCCTGTGTCAGATGCTGGTTTTTCTACTGATACCCTTATATACATGTAAGCCCTATGTTGCCCTCAGTCTTGAATTCTGCACCTTCTGATGCCCTGAGCATCAGCAGCTGGTGGGAAAGTTTCTGAACAGAGTGCTCTCTGCAATACCCAGTATCATGAAATCCATTTATGCCCATACTCACAGATTTACTCTTTTGCAGGTTCCCTTCACACGCCTGTTTGGACAGATCCTGGCGCCCAATCAACAGACAAACTGCTTCTGGCCAGTCTGAGGCAGGCTGCTCTCGGCAATAATATATTGCATCTCTAATAGGAAGAGCTACACCAAAGGGCAGAGACTCCAGATCTCTTAAGGTGAAACCTTAAAATTAATGAGAAAATATATTGTTTTATCAAAACTATTTAAAGTATATTTTATATTATGCAAACACAAGACTATTGCTTATGATTGTTACCATTTTGCACAATGATAAAAGCTGCTCTTACCAACATTAGTCATCCAAATAACTAACTTTTCAGCCAGGCTGGAAACAGATGTGCTGTGTCTGAAATTGTGTCTGTAAAATAAAAACGAATAAAGGAGAAGCCAATAAAAGCTAGTCCTAAAGTCAGCAGAAAGTCAAAAACTCAAGAGTTTAAAATAATACTAAAAAAACCCCATACCGATTGTCATCCTGTTCTATCTGCTGTTTCTGTTGCCCTAGGAAAGACAAAGGCCACGTTAATTCCACACTCTCCAAACAACTGAATAGCACGTAACAAGCACAAGACTCTAGGATATACTGTGATGGCATCAAAGCATCATTACCTGATGTAATCTTGTACAAGTAACGGGAGGCTTCGTTAGATACAGCGCTCTCATCACCAAGTATATAAAGAGCCACAGTCTGGATAGAAAGAGACACCATAATATACAGTCACTCAGTGTGCAGCTATTGAGATACTGCCCATCAAAACAGGCAGAAGACAGCTTTAACAACTTAAACAGCAGGACAGGTTTATTATGAAAACTTCATTAGTAAAAGGAGACAGAAATCTAAAGCATAAGAGTTTGTTATTTGCTTCAGTTGTTTCAATCTTGAAGTTTGGAAAAAAATAAATCCTGAAACAATTAATTCAATTTTTCCCTAATAATTGTTTCAAAGGTAAAAAGACAAAGATCTAAACAGAAAAACATGTTCCTAATATATTTCCCATCCCTCTCACATTTCATTTTATTGTTCTTGCAAAAC
Source organism: Gallinago undulata (assembly GCA_026546715.1). Classification (NCBI taxonomy): domain Eukaryota; kingdom Metazoa; phylum Chordata; class Aves; order Charadriiformes; family Scolopacidae; genus Gallinago; species Gallinago undulata. Next base: position 5,568,320 of record JAOTQQ010000023.1, read on the forward strand.
ACACACATCTACTATGGACAAGATTTTTTTTCCCCTTCATTTTCTCCACATCTTCAATATTGGCTATTTTGTGAAGGCTTTGAGTGAAAAGTTGTTCCCCGTTCAAAGCAGGGTCTACTTCAGCTATCTAGCCAGCAAAATCAAAGCGATCTGTCACCCTATTTACTTATTGATACTGACAGACAAGCTGGCATGCCAAAGACAAAAAACACAGGTAAAAATCTTTTGTGTTTTTCATTAAGATTTTCAGATAAGATACACTGCCAACATGCCAGCTCTGACCTCTGCATAGAGGTAGGAGAAAAGACAGCTGGGTGGACAGACACAGGTGACGGCCCAAGGGAAAGACTCCATTTCAGAGACTGAATGCAGAGGCAAATTTTAAGTGCTTTAAACAGTCTTAAATCAGCACTTTAAACATTCTCAGTGCTCCTGCTTCAACCCTCCACACTCTGAAACAGAAGACAGGCTGACTCCTAGCAGAGACTCTGCAACTCATCTTGGATGTTTGGGTCAGAGCAGAGTCGCTCCTCCCTGTTTTGCTCTTCAACCAGCCCAGGCTCGAGACCTTTGCTCTGAACCCTGTATTGGCATGTTTTCTCCATAAATGCTTTGTGAATAAGCAAGCAAAGCTGACCCTGAGATAACATCAGCACTTCTAACTACTCATGCAGCTAAATATTTATGTTGATACATGCCCAAACAGAAAGCTGGGAAATTCTCACTCACAAAATACAGTTAGCTTTGAGTTACATTATTACTTTGCATATGCCACTACTGCAAACCACAAAAAAAAAAAACCCACCTAAGCAGTGCAGCACAGGCTACTCACTCTGCACTCACAAGCTCTCCTTCCCAACCTCAAATATCTCCTCCCACCTGCTAAAACCCATCCACACCCTTCAGTGACATGAAAGTAATAAAAGAGAAGAGGCGACTCACAGGAATTTCTGTCTGCTAAATACATATTATTCTCCATGGGGAGAGGTTGACGCTGCACAGTTGACTATACTGCAGTGATGCTCAAGAGAATTTCATGCAGACAGACGAGGTTTACTTTGTATGCAGTAACAACATTCAGAGATGCTTAAGTCTCCAGACAGCATAGTTACAGCAAAGCTATTTATCACAGGCTCAACATCCCCCCAGTATGCCCCCGTTGCTCCACACAGTATGATTAAACCTTGTTCTTTGATTTTCCATGGGGGATGCTTCACCCGCAGGAAATTAAGGAGCTGGGGCTGCCTGGAGCACCCTGCCCACCATCCTTACAGATTAAAACATATCCTTTTTACCACAGTACGTACCACTACTACCAGTTTGCTCCTTTCACAGATTCCTGGTAAGTAAGGATAAGGCTGCACTCCTCCCTTCAGACAGGAACTCAGCCACTGAAAGATACTTGGAGGCTCGGCAGAAAAAAATGAGGGATGGTGCATGAAACCTGTTTGGACTTAATCATATGTACAACAATGACACTGAGTTCACGGCAAATGCACAAAAATTCTCTGCTATTCCCAAGGCAAGCCCTACAGTACTTCTGTTTTCCTACAAAAACACAGTATTTCCCCAAAATGTTACAGTTCACATCTCCCTCCTATTAAATGGAAGTTTATAGCTAGACAGTAATGACAATACGAGACACTTATTTGTCTTTCAAGAACAAAAATTATCTCAGCCCACAATGAAAAGGAAAACATAAAATTAGTAATTCTCCAAAACCTCACTGGAATAGTCTTGTAATTCAACAATAAATTCCCTAAGTGAGAGGACAACCAAAGTACACCCTCTTTGCCTTCCCTGACCACAAACATGAGTAGCCAAGCTTGACCAATGCTAGGAGATTATTTTATTCTTTTTGGTCAGGAGAAACAGTGGTTTGTCTTACATGACTAGCAAATTTCAGCTGGTACCACACTAAACAAGTGCACAGACAACATATGACCTTATTTTAAGGGGAAATATGTGAAGGAATGAGGCTTTGAGTTTGTTTTTTTTTTTTTTAAACTTATTTTTTAACTTATTTTAAAGTTCTAAAACTTAAATTTTAAGTTTTTATGAACTTTATGAACTGAGGGCCTGCCAGCCTAGCAATACTTTCCGTAAGAGATGGACATCTCACTACCAGGCTTTTCCACACCTGTCTGCTAATGTTTCTCAGCCAGCCTGAGCTGCCAAGATGAAACCACCATTCCCTCCTGAGTTCTTGTTGTGTGGAGTGTCCCACCAGGCATTGGACTGAAGGCACCAGCTCATGACTATACTACGCTAATGTCTCTCCAGTCTTCTTAGGAGGCTATTAAAAACAAAGGAACAAGGCAACCTCTGCATTATAAGCACAGCTTTGCATTCTAAGATTAAGTTCTGACCAGCTTTAATAGAGCAGTTACCAACGCGCTCAGTATTAGAGGTAATTTGCACATCATTATCACTGAATATCTAGCTTTGCGAAGCCTTAAACTCACCTTGATCAATTATGCACGTCTGTCTGGAGGTTTTTACAAGGGCTGGATAGTCTCTGTAGTAATAATCTATATAAGCTTCAAGTTTTAAGTCCCTAGAATGAGAGACAGGTCAATCACATTAGAGGGGGAAAAGACCCACTTCATCTTCCTGCATTTTTATGTCATTTTATGTCATTTATGTTGAGGTGTTTTTTTTTTTTCTGTTTAATGTTTGTATACGCACTAGATATAAGGAGGGAAATTGTGACTTCCTTAACTAAGGCTGCTTGTGGGCAGTGAATCTGTGTTTCATTTTCCCTCAGCGCACTTCTCTTCAGTTGTTGTCCTGCTTTGTCCCACACCTCCACCACTGCCACTATAGTTTCCTCCAAATCCCAATCATTAAACCTAGATATCCTGCTGGGTTATCTGCAATTCATGAATGCATATAACAGCTACCACTTCAAAATACACAGTCTTTTATTTCAGACTTGCTTCTCGTTGGCCAACCTTTTCAGCATGACAGACTGGACAACCCTTCTGGGAAGCATTTAGCCAGCCAGATATAGCAGGTGCTACTGGGGAAGAATCTATAGCCACATAAAACATTTGGCAGATACAGCAAATACAACTCCAGGAAACATTACCAGGTGTTTTACTTAAGCATCTATCTAGATGCATGCAATACAACTTAAAGGTGGTTGTGGAAGATGTGAAGATGCAGTCACCGGCTGCAGGGAAGATGCCATCACAAACAAGAATATTTGACAGATCTCATGAGCTGAGCTGTGACAATACAGTAGGAAAAACACAACCTGTAACATCTAAAAGTTTGGGAATCACACTGATTTTGGGAAGTGCCCAGAACCATACAAGAGATTTGCTACAGCAAATATCTTTAAGCACAATAAGGTTTTAAACATTCACTCATTTTCTTCAAATATGTGAAAAGTCTGCTCCACGTTGGACAATCCCCAAAATTTCCATAAAAATAATACACAGCCATCATCAAGAGACACTGCATGATATACAAAAATCTGTGTATTATTTGTCAGTTGGGCATACCTGGCTAGCTGAACCAGAAGAACAACAAGCGAACGAATTCCTTCTCCCATTAAAGTATTCAGCTTGAGCTCCTCGTAGATCAGATGAAGAACAAAGAAAATAGCAGGAATATGGGTGAAAAGGAGGGTTGAGGAATCCAAACTAATGTTCTGTGAAAAGTCATCCTTTGGAGCTGAAGCTTCCAGAAGATCCAGTCGCAAAGCCTTGGCTACAGGATGAGACTCAAAATTCCTATGATAATCAGAGCTCAAGAGATATTCCCAGTCCTAGACCAAACAAAGAGGAAAGAGAGGCAGAAGTTTCACAGTGAATGTCATCTTCCATCAAGAGAACTTCAAAGTACTGTTACGGAGGAGTTTCCCCATAAACCAATACAAATGTGATTGATGTATGGTTAACGTGCTGCACAAACCCTGCAAGCCACAGAGATTCAATTGTGAAGTTTCATCCTTTCCCCCTACTCTTGTTGTGCATGAGAGAATCAAAGCCTTACATTTAAGATAACAAGACATAATAAAACTGAGTGACTTCTTTGCACCAATATTCTGTGCATGAGACCTCACTGAGTATTTATGCAATTCACCTAGGTCTCCTAACGTGTCTTTGTTCCTCCTCTGCCTCAGCACATCAGGCATTAGATCCTTTGTTCTATGTAGACTCGAGTCCATAACCCTGTGGGCTCATTGAGCTGTCAACCCACAAAAAACTAATAGAACAGCTGGACCTCCATAGCTTGTAAGCCTCTTATGATCAGCTGACAGAAAAATTCCTATCCCTGTCTAGGCAAAACCCAGTGAATCAATCTTAAACACTGCACTAAATTTGGTGAGAAATCAGTGCATTCAGTGAAGTATATAATTTGACAGTCCTAACTTGCTAAAGGTGCTGAGTAGCCATCAGTGAGACAACCTCATTGTAAAGGGATGAAACATCTAGGAGAAATTTGACTTTGTCGGAAGACTGTCTGGGATTGCTTTGTGATCCAAATTCATTCCTGAGCCCAATCTACTTCTCTGGAAGTGACAACCCTGACAAGCAAGGTCACATGATGTAGCCACTATACACCGCAAAGTAACTTTTCTTTCCCGAAAGGCGTGTAGTCTCAGATGAGTTCAGATGAAATGCACTACTCAGATGGCGTTTCCTCTGGTTTGCCTTTACAAAACACCCAAACAAAACACGAAAACCAACCAACCAACCCACCCCCACACCCCCCCCAAAGGTCTTATTTATAAAAGAAAACCATTTCTTACTTCATCTGACCCTGTTTCTGATGGTCTAGCCTTCTTTGGAGCAATAACTGGTGAAAGCGATCCTTCAAAATCAAGCTGCAAGAAATAGAAAGACCAGAAGTAGCTCAGTATTGAAATTCCCAAGTATTGGTGATATGAACCACAAATCATAACATCCGAATTCAATCCAAGCACTACATTACATTGCTTTAGGTACTTCTATACTTTGCTTTCACAGAAGACACATGCTGCAATTAGATTTTTCTACACACACCCAGTTATTCTAGCGTATGCTATATGATTTCAGTTTGACTGCCTAAAATTTGTTATTTACTAGGACAGAGGAAATACTGTGGATGAACTAATGCTAGTAATGTAGATACACTGTAATTGCTTTCATTTCAGTTGTATGCACATCTGTGCTGCTGTTTTTTTTTTTCCTGCAAGTACTGCAAATATATTTGCTAGCAGGAAATCCACTTACAGAAAACTCCAAAAACATTCAATAAAACAGCTGAAAAAAAAAAAAAAAAACCACTTTAAACATTGTAATTCAAAAACTACATGGAAAATTCTCATTAGGAAACAGGAATCTGAGATGTGAACTGTGTTTCTAGTGAGAACAGGCTTAATACAGATAAGGCAAAACAAATCCTTAATGCATCAGTGATAGTCATTAAACGCAGCAAAATCTTCCTGATCTATTTTTATTTGACCAAGACAGTCAGTGGTAAGTACTTTATAAATAGATTCCATGATAAACCCAGACTAAAACGTATACCTTAAATTTAGAAATATTGATTTGATGACATCTTTTGATATAAGACAAGACACAATCTACTTCTGACTTCAGTGTCTCTCTAACCATTTTTAAACCTTGAAGAATTATCATTAACATTAATGTAACCTAGAAAAACAAACATATGAGATTGCTTACATTACGGGTCCAGTACAGTCTCTCTGTGTTGTAACCCATCATATTCATGAGACATGTTACAAATAAATTCCATTCCGAATGATAGCTTGGTCCTCCTGGAGCGTTATAAGCATTGTACCACTTGACAAGCATTTGTACTGCTACCTCCTTGGGCAGGATAGCTTTGATGCCTTGCAGACATCTTTTCACTGTTGTTGGAAAAGAAGGAAAAAAAAAAAAAGAAAGAAGGTGTGCCTTCCATCTTGCCTCCTAGTACTTCTTCCAGTCCATGCTATAAATCTCTACAGTTCTTAGACCTTCTTGTAACTCTCCAGCAACTCTTTCAATAAAAATCAAACCATACAAACTCCAACAGCTGTTCCTTTAGTTCAGGTTAAGCACAGCCCCTCTAATTCACCACACAAGGGGAAAAAAGTTCCTTTTTTGCTCATTGCTGAAACCGGCTTCTGTCTGAACTGGCATTTCAGCTCTTCCTCAAGCAAGAACATACATAACAATAGAGCAAAACGTAACTAACAAAGGAATTTTTAAGAGCACAGCAGGTGAAGCACTAAAAACAACAGAGCACGCCTGGTAGCAATTCTAGAAGGTAAGTTAATAGAGCTTGGAATACGTGGTACTGAATCATTATAATTTAAACTATGCATAAGCTACTTTAAAAATGAAAATACAGAACAAAATAAGCTATTTTAAAAATTAAAATATGGAACATATCTCATGTGATAGATTCTCAATCATACCTAGTTCTGAAGTGGCAATTTCAGGAATTGTAATCCGAACCATTGTATTATTGCTGAGTTCCTGAAAAATGACAGAGTAAAATTATGAAATGCATAAAATAAAGCCAGTCCTTTTCGTTGAAGTCAGAACTCTTTTTTATATTAAGCACATTCCTAGTTCCTGGCTAGAAGATTTGCAACCTCAGATGATAGGTCCATGAAATGAAATAGAACTTGAGCGGAATCACTTGAGGGAATCAAATTCTGTGACTTCTAGAATATTCTATAGAGAGAGAAATGTGGAGCCACCAATGCAGGTGTGATATTTTGCTGTTGATCAGGAGCTCCTAGCAACGTCTCACTATGCAGTAGAAGTAAACTTGACCCTCACTTTGCTAACAAAGCATTGACTCACTCAAATTACAGGACAATACCTACCAAAGTTACTCTGTTGTGGACAGGATCTCTGAGAGCATGAATGAAAGTCCCAAGCTGCTGAAAAGTACAGTCTTCAACATAAGTTGAGTCATGCAGTTTGGAAGAATCCCTTAGCTCTGGAACTGGTGACAAAAGCACACCCTGAAAAGCAGTAAGAACAATTGTTTAGAATTATTGAAATAAAAGGATCTGAGCAAAGGACAGATAAAATTACCACTCTTAATGTACTAGTAAGTATTTTGAAACAACCATAAATATCTGTCCAATCTCTGCCTCAGTTGCTTTACAGAAATCATAAATAAATGAATAGGGCAGCACTAAATAGATCTTATTTAAACACTGTTTATTCAGCGGCTTTACAGAAGGAAAAAAAATAGCTCCAAAAGATACCTATGAAGTTAAAAATCAACCAGTCACTTGAAGCTGTTACAACTAAACCCTTTCCAAGACTTCTTTTCTTCTTACCTCTTCTAGGGGCCCCAGGTGCTTATTCAAAGACTTGGATGGAGTGCTGACACTATCCAAGGGAGTACTTGGCCGAGGCATTTGGTTGGACATTGTCAGGGATGGAGCAGGCAGCCCAGGGATAAAAACCTTCCCCACCTTTTTGTGAGCAATATGAAGGAAAAAAATTAGCTAGTTTTCATGCCTGTGCTTCCAGGAGCTTGCTTACATATACAGACACTATGAGAGTTCAACATCTTAAAGGAAAAGTTTTAAGAAAAGTGGATATTTAAACTAAAGTCTCTGAAGAGATTAAAGTTTACTTCATGTAATTACTTTCCTCAGGCAACGACACAGTGAAAAACATACCATATATGGTCAGTATTGTACATTATTGCTACAGATATAATTCCACTAAAAGTTTTAACATGGCTTCACTGAGAAAGCTCTACTTCCAGAGAGTATACTTTTTTGAAAAAAAACCCACATAAATATATGTGTGTGTATGCATATATATATATATACACACACACACATACACAAACGTGCACATACACACATACAAACTGCAGTTGGCCAAGGTTTCTGCATACACAGAGAGATTTGAGAAGAAATTTTAATTATTTTGGAGACTAATTATGTCTATCCTAATAATAGGCCATCGTGCAGCAAAATAATTTGACATCTAAAACTATCTGGCATGCTACAGAGAAGTTTGAACTTTTTTTTGTTCTCAAACAATTCTCATTTTCCATATTCCCAAGGTTATCTTTCTTTGAAAGCATTTCATTACTTTAGTATTGTACTACTGTTGAAAATAAACTCAAGAGATTGTTCAACAAGGTGCCACTGATTCTTCAGAATGACCTTTGCAGCACTGTGCATAAACTACACTTTGTATGTGAGCACAGCCACATACGCGGCTCCCAAGCAAGTAGCAATCTGAAGTAGCTTACAATGATACCTTGGAAGGTATGGTGCACAGGGGATCTCTCTGTACAGCCCAGCTTGTAACCAAAGATTCAAACTGTTATTTTTTTACAGTTATTTTGGGATAGAAAAACTGTTACTCACCCGAACCACTCCAGAATAAAGCACTAGATTTCCACTGCCTTCCAGAACCAGCAGCGTATAAATGCCCTGTAAGAAGCGTATTCAGCTGCTTGTATTTAAATGAAAAGACAACAGTTGGACAAGTGACAAAGCAAGATACTCCACAGTTAATAGACCAGACAGAGGCACATACCTGCACTGGAGCTGCATCCTTTGCTTGAATATTGGTAACAGAACCAAAGATCAGCTGTGACTTATCGTTGCTCTCCTGAAATTTTACACACCTAGAGATTTGAGAAAATGACAGGAATCATAAAAGGACTGTCCTCTCTGTTGATACAGAAAGAAGACAGAAAATTAAAACTATGTTACATGGTGCAATTGCTTTTATTGTGGTATACCTGGTTCCTTCCTCCTTCCTTTGCTTGTTTTGCCCTGCTAGTCAACTTATTTTCACTCTGCTAGTCTAATTAAAATCCCCAGGGTACTTCTAAAGAGTAAAGGTGAGGATAAATAAAAATACCATTCAAAAGTTCTCTCGCAACTTCAGTTTTATTTAAACAGCTCAAACCATCTATGCCACCAGTTAAAAACACGTCACATGAGAGCCAGTCAAATACCACATGTTGTCATAACAGATTCCACTAGCTGGAGTAATAAGTATTTTAAAACCTGTATTTAGCTGGTAATTTCTGGAGTGCTCCCCTTTGTTCACCTGTCCCCAGTATAGGGATGCTCACCGCAGCTGCAGCTGGGATTCCACTAAAAAGCATAAGAACTTCTGCCCACAAAGGTCAGTGGTAATAAACACTTTCGATGCTTGGGAATTCTTCTCTCTGTAAAAGAGACACAGTGATGAGCACACGTTTTTGTCTACTGTAAAGATTTTAATGAAGAAAAACAGCGTTCGCAAGCTGTAGGGTCACCCTAGACTTCCATTAGCAGTGCATTTACTTGCTAAAATGCACCAGTCACAGTTTTAGTCATTACTCTTGAAATCGATTTTCTAGCACTCCAATCTCCACATTTCCCCACTTTTTGGCATACAGAGCGCATGCTATTTGGCTTTGTTCTCCTGTTCAGTCTTTGGTCTTATGCTGTGTTTCGCTCCTTTTGATGGTAACACAGAAAGAGATACGCCCCCCGAAGGCAAAAATAATCCCCAGAGCAATAACCAGGTTAGAGCCTATTTTACTTTAGAGATCTCATGAAACTATTCCCCAAATCAGAGGGTGGCAGATAACACAGCAGGTAAAACTGTTCCAAGTGCCTTCCAAGACAGCTACACACACAGTGAGCATCATTTTTCCAAACAATTAGGAAGTGTGTGCCCATGCATCTATTTTAAGGCAGCACCATTTGCAGAAAGCACACACTAAAGCAAGCTGTTATTTTACTTTATTTCACCCCCAAAACGGACATGCAGAACTACTCGCATCCCAACACAAGCACCTAACCTCATGTTTGTGACTGTTTCTGTCCACAGATGGTCTATACACAGCTCAGGAACAATTGGTTCAGTTTCTGGTACGAGGAAGGAATCACTGCAAGTGCTGTTTGGTGAATGGGTAATACTGTGCCTCTTCGGTGACTGAGTATTACTGGAAAAGTTGAACCTCTGCACTCCCGAGAAAGAATGCACTCCCAGGGCAGGGGAATGAGAGCGGCTGCAAAGACACGAGACACTACTGAAAAGTGGATTTTCAAAATCAAGTACAGAGTTCCATACACTGGTAGAGACTTTAAAAAACAAACCCAAACCATCCTGACCCAGTAGTTAGTTCAGTACTAGCTTCCTTTAGCAATGCAATCCAGCATAGGAAAACAATTCTCCAATCATGTCTGTCAGAACCCAAGAGATGAGATGAGTAAGAAAATCAATATTTTAAGCTGCATAGTCCATTCCATCAAAAATTTCTCCTAACCTGCTCCCTCTAAATATGGCTTTCTTTAGAAAAGCTAACTGAAAACACTCCTGGGACTGAGAAGGCCTGCAGACAGTCTCTGACTCCACTACAGACTGGCTGTGTGATTACAGAACAGCCTCTTTGGCTCTTGCACACCAATTACCCTC
>JAOTQQ010000023.1:5587716-5598854 GCA_026546715.1 Gallinago undulata
CAAGTATTGACCCCTGGGGGACACCACTGGTTACAGGCCTCCACCTTGAACCTGCTCCATTAATCATTACCCTTTGGGTCCTGTCACACAGCCAGTTATAACCCTATCACAGGGTTATAACTGCTCATATGGGCAAGAGAAGCCCGTCATGATAACGATAGACATCTTTGTGCTTGTGAGCAGGACTTTGCATGCGTATGTATGCAACTGCAGCAGGAAAGCACGGACCCAAAGGGCAGAGGCCCCTTGTCGGAGAGATGGCTTGGGCCGTGCATCTGATAGCCTTTGCGCTGGAGAGCCACTGGCTGAAAGTGTGGCTCAGAAACAGCCAGCACTGGTGCAGCGTCACCCACACTCTGCTCTGCCCTCCTCCTTTGGAAGGGGAGAGGTACGCGCTCCCTCCAGTGTGGTCTGTGCTGCCCTACAGCACCTGGAGAGCTGTGAGCGTGACTGGTTTGGCTGGTTCAGGGTCAGATCCTGGTGCTCAGAGGAGACACAGGCAGCCTTTGTTGCTGATTAAAGATTCTCCCCTTGTTTCGATCCTCCTTTGACATCGGTTGCCTTTTTTCCTCTCCCACTGCTCTGGGAAGGCTGTGAGGTATTTCTCAGACCAAATGCCAGCTGATGCCCAGCCTCAGGCTGCGAGAACAGACGATGCATGAGTCCAGCCACACGTGTGGCATCGTCAGCCTCACCTCTATCCCTGGAAAGATGATGGAACAGCTTGTTCTGGGCATCACCTCAAAGCATATGAAAGAAAAGAAAGCCATCAGAAGTAGTCAACATGGATTCACCAGGGGGAAATCATGTCTGACTAACCTGATAGCCTTCTATGATGGCATGACTGGACGGACAAATGAGGGGAGGGCAGTGGATGTTGTCTGCCTTGACTTCAGCAAGGCTCCCAATGCCATCTCTCACAGCATCCTCATAGCTAAGCTTAGGAAGTGTAGGTTAGATGAATGGACAGTGAGGGGGATTGAAAACTGACTGAAAGACAGAGCTCAGAGGGTCATGATCAGTGGCACAGGATCTAGTTGGAGGTCTGTAAAATGTGGTGTTCCCCAAGAGTCAGTACTGGGTCCAGTTCTGGGGTCCCCAGTTCCAGAAGGACAGGGAACTGCTGGAGAGGGTACAGCAGAGGGCTACAAAGATGCTGAGGGGCCTGGAGCATCTCTCTTATGAAGGGAAGCTGAGGGACTTGGGTCTTTTTAGTCTGGAGAAGAGAAGGCTGAGGGGGTATCTGCTCAATGCTTATAAATACTTAAAGGGTGGGTGTCAGAAGGATGGAGCTGGTCTTTTTTCAGTGGTGCCCAGGGACAGGACAAGAGATAATGGGCACAAACTTGAACATAAGAAGTTCCATCTAAGCATGAGGAGGAACTTCTTTGCTGTGAGGGTGGCAGAGCCCTGGCAGAGGCTGCCCAGGGAGGTGGTGGAGTCTCCTTCTCTGGAGACATTCAAACCCCTCCTGGACATGTTCCTGTGGGACCTGCCGTGGGTGGACCTGCTTTGGCAGGGGTTTGGACTAGATGATCTCCAGAGGTCCCTTCCAACTCCATATCATTCTGTGATTCTGTGATTCTATGATTATGTACTTTGGGACCAAAAAACCCAAGCCATTTATGTGCAGCCCCCAGCAACTGTTGAGTTTGGCCTCTACATAATCTGCTTGGAAGAAGGCCATTGAGGCTGCTCCTGAGCCCATATTCTCTATGCTGTCAGAAGGAGGCTGAGGACAGCAGTATGCTGGGCAAGGTGGAGGCTGAACAATCCAAGAGCAGCCAAAGTGGTCGGACTGTCTCCTGCCTTCCAGAACTTTCCTACCACGAACCTGGCCTGTGAGTTTCTCCTCTCCCTGTTTCTTCCTTCCCTTCCATGCACCAGCCTCTTCCTCGGGTCAAGCTGTGCCCAAATGAACTTCAGCAAACCCTGTCAAGGTTTACACCAGCACTGAGCAGAAACCAATCCACTGTAAAGAAATGACCCAAATTAGGGGATTTCAGAGAGCTGCTTAAATCCTCTTTACCTGCCCATGTGTTCTCATTGTTTATTTTTTTTCCCCCTCCTTTTTTTTTTGTAGAAATTGCTTCTGCTTCCTTGCCCTGTGTTAGTGGGGACAATTACATGCCGTATGCGAGGAGCTGTTTTCACTCTGCAGCCCACGATGTCCAAAAGCCTTTCCATTGCTTCCCCCAAGTCCCAAAGGCAGGAGCAAGGGGAACGTAGCCAGATGAAAGGGCATCCCCGTGGCAAAGGCTGACCACAAATGACAGCCTTATATCAAGAGCCAGCTTGGAAAGAGAGAGGGACAAATGCCTGTCCCCCGGTCTCCTCCTATTCCCTGAGTGACATGGGGAATGCACTCAAAACCTGGAGAGAAGGTGACGCTACTGGAGCTGCACAGAAGACACTGGCTCTGGGGCACCGCTGGAGATGCTCAGTCTTATTGCAGCAGCTTTTTCTTCTCCCCTTTAATCTGGGCCTCCAGCTATACGTGCCCTTCCTCAGCTGCTGATCACTTCAAGATGTGAGAAGCTGTTCTGGAGTGAAAGAGGTAGCGAGGGGGGAAATTCAATCTCTGTCACCAGGGCCTGAGAATATGCAGTTTATAAGCAGCTTTGCAAGTCAGACAAGTCTGGGAGTGATTTGTTCTTTTTTTTTTTTTTTTCACTGAACTTAAGAGGTTTTTTTCTTCCCAGTTGGAAAATATTTCAACTGGTTGAAAAACTGGATTTTGTATGGTTCTTTTCTTTCTAACAGTCTGAGAAGCCCTTCCTACATTGAGTCACATGAAGTCAGACTGGCTGCCGGTTCCCCAAATCCCAGTCCCTTCCTGTTTCAGGTGGGGGAAACGCTAATGGCCTCAATATGGCTTGATCTCAAACCTCCTCTAGCATGTCCAGCATTTGGGTCATGTCTTGAACACCCAGAAACTCCCTCATTTCCTTCCCGTGATTTGTTCTGTTTCACTACTTGCATTAAATAGCTTGTGTTGCAAACAGGTTTCACTTGGGTCTTCCTCCTTTTCTCATTGTGGCTTGGCTTTGTCCCTGTCCCCTCTTGTCCTGCTGTTCTGGTCCAGGCAAATGAGGAACGATGCTTTCAGCTCACCATGCCCGTCATAGCATGTCTGGAAACCTCATGAGGTTCAACAAGGCCAAGTGCAGGGTCTTGCACCTAGGTCAGGGCAACCCATGGTATCAATACAGGCTGGGGGATGAAGGGGTTGAGAGCAGCCTTGACAAGAAGGACTTGGGGGCACTGGTGGATGAAAAGCTGGACATGAACCAGTAGTGTGTGCACGCAGCCCAGAAGGCCAACCACATCCTGGGCTGCATCACCAGCAGCATGGCCAGCAAGTCAAGGGAGGTGATTCTGCCTCTCTACTTCATTCTGGTGAGACCCACCTGGAGTCCTGCATCCACCTCTGGAACCCTCAGCACAGGACAAGACACGGATCTTTTGAAGCTGGTCTAGAGGAGAGCCACAAAGATGATCAGAGGGCTGGAGCACCTCTGCTATGAGGACAGGCTGAGAAAGATGGGGTTGTTCAGCCTGGAGGACGGTCCAGGGAGACCTTACAGTGGCCTTTCAGTACTTAAAGGGGGCTTATAAGAAAGATGAGGACAAACTTTTTAGCAAGGCCCGTGATAGGAGAAGGGGTAATGGCTTTAAACTAAAGATGGGAAGATTTCGACTAGATAGAAGGAATTTTTTTACAATAAGGGTAGTGAAACAGTGGAACAGGTTGCCCAGGGAGGTGGTAGATGCCCCATCCCTGGAAACATTTAAGGTCAGGTCGGACAGGGCTCTGAGCAACCTGATCTACTCAAAGATGTCCCTGCTCATTGCAGGAGGACTAGATGGCCTTCAAAGGTCCCTTCCAACCCAAACCATTCTATGATTCTATGAACACCGGGTCCCATGCCTCCACCCCAGGCAGCAGCAATGCCCCCCACCTTCTCCGTGTGGGGCTGGGCAGCAAGGGGAGGCTGGGAGGAAAGGACTCTGCTCCTCAGAATAGGCAAGCTCAGCCCTGAAACACCTTCTGGAGATAAAACCAGTCCCGCACGAAGTTGTCTGTCTGCGGCAGGGAACTGGCAGGCAAAGCTCTTCTCCGCAGCAGCAGTGATGGCACCCACCATCTTACCTGGACCCAACCTTTCCCACCGCCCGGCCCGGCCCGGAGGGGGGTGGGGGTGGGGGATGAGGAAAGACACCGCGACCCCGGAGCTCCGGGGGCAGCGTCCCGTCCCCGCCCCACGCCGAGGCCCCGCGGGCGGGAGGCGGACCCGGGGCGGGGCGGCAGCGGGGCTGGCGGCGCCCGGGAGCGGCGGAGCCGGTGGCGGTGGCGGTGGCGCCGGTGGCGGGCGATGGGCGGCGGGCGCTGGGCGCTGCTCTGGGCGCTGCTGGCGGCCCTACGCCCCCCCCGCGGCGGGGCCGGTGAGTCTACGGACCGGGGGGGGGGGGGGGGAGCCCGGGGGGCTGCGGGGGTCCGGTGGGGGTGTGTGTGGGGGGGTGTTTGGCCGGGACAGGCGGAACGTTTTAGATGGCGCGGGCACCCCCGGGACCCCCCCGCGCTCCTCGGCCGCCCTCCGGGCCTGCGGGGTTCGGCAAAACTCCCGGTGCTGAGGGGAAGCTCGGCGGGGGGTGCTGCGGGGGTTCGGGAGGCGGCAGAACATCTCTCCCAGCCCCGCAGGGAGCGGGTCCCGCCGTCTCCCGGGACGCGGCTCTGCCTCTGCAGCCTGGTCGTGTGGGAGCGGGGACCGAGGGCTGGGACAGGGTCAGCAGGTCTGGGGTTTGTCCCGTTGGCTGGGAGCCGGCCGTGTGCGGGGCTGGGGCATCACGGAATCGTGGAATCATTTCGGTTGGAAAAGACCCTTGGGATCTTCCAGTCCAACCATCTACCCCACTCTACAAAGTTCTCCCCTACACCAGATCCCCCAACCCCACATCTAAACGACTCCTAAACACATGGATGGGGACTCCACCACCTCCCTGGGCAGCCCATTCCAGCCTCTGACCACTCTTTCTGGGAAAAACTCTTTCCTGATGTTCAGTTTAAACCTACCCCGTTGGAGCTTGAAGCCATTCCCTCTTGTCCTATCGCTGATTACCTGGGAGAAGGGACCAAGGAACACTTGTGGCAGGGGGACACGCTTTGCGGGTGCTGTCAGGTCTGCTGCCGGCTTTTCAGCTCCACGGGCTTGGTTCCCTGCAAAAAAGAAACGCAAAAGAGGCAAATATGAAATAAAATAAAATAGAGGGTTTGGACTTAAAAGTGTGCTGTGGTCAAGGCTGCCCGACGCTCGGTCAGAGGCTGTGAGCAGCATCCCCCGTGATGCTCAGGGATGCTGGCGGGTTCGGAGTCAGGGGATTTAGCAGGGAAGGCAGGAATGCCAGTGTTTGCTTTGGGCAGGGTGGAGTTAAAAGCTTGGCTCTGGAGCTGCAGGAGGTGAACTCTTTGTGGAATTAACCGGCATTCCCGGACTGGTTTATACAAAAGGTGTTTGAACCCCGAGTCTCTTTGGAAGTCAGGTGTGGCTCCCAGGGAAACTAGCTCCTGACAGCTCCCAGGGGATGGGGAGGTGGGAAAGCCCTCAGGGAGAGACACGGGGGGGCTCTGCGTTCCTCCTCATGTCCTGCTCCTGCCCTGTCTGAGTGTGAAGATACGCTCAACAAGGGCTTGAGCAGAAAGCTGTTGTCAGCAGGTGAACTATTTCCAGTAATGGGAAAGCCAGGGCTGGGCACGTAGGGAGCATTTTGGCAGATCTGGGTGTTTTCTTATTACCTTACTTACTGGCACTTCAGTGGAACGAACGACTTGCTGTGACAGTCCTGGGGTGTGTGACTCCCTGCTTTTTGTTTTCATCCTTCCTAAAGTATTTCGCCTCTAAAAGCAGGCTGATTTTCTTGTTAAAACTCTCTTCTCCAAACTAGTCACGGAGAAAGGCATGGGGGACCTGCTGGGCTGCACAGAAGGGTCGGTCTCTGCTAGGACTTGAGTTCTGCTGTGATCCCCCGTGTTTTCAAGGGATCAGGGCTGTGCTTGCAAGTGGATTTATTTCCATGCCAGCTTTTCCTTCAGGCCAAGCTGTGGTTTAGCCAGGGGAGCTGCTCCGGTGTGGCAGGCACCCACACAGGCACCCTGGCTCCCCTGGCGTGGGCTTTTAGAGCCAGCCTAAGCAAATTGCTCTGCACACAGGGCAAATATCTTCCAAAGACACTGCAGAGATATCCGCATCCCAAACAGCTGGAGATGGAAGGGGGTACCCGAAGGCAGCGCTAGATAGGACAAATCACCGTTGTCATGTGAGTCAGGGAGAAAAGTATTTCATTCCTCAGCCAGCAAACACCTCTTTTCCCCTGATCGGTACAGAAAGCGAGGCTAAGATCACCTTTGCTCTTTACCTTTAAACTTGAAGCTGCCTTGGGGGAGCAGGAATCCTCCCCGAGCAGGCAGAGCGCTGGCACTCGGTGGTGTCCCCCCTGGCCAGGGGTCCTGGCTGGGGGAGCTGCTCCGGCCGGAGCAGGAAAGCTTCAAAATGGAGCATGAAAACAGCTGTTTGAGGTTGGATTGTGCCAGGCAGCGAGTGGCTCCAGCCTGGGTAACCTCCAGGAAGAGCAGGGGAGGGCAGGGGGTAGTGAGGGGGGGGTGGGGGTGGATTTGGTGTCGCTGGCTTGTTTGCATTTAGCAAATCTTTTTGGAGCTGCCTGGCTGCTGGAGCGCGGGTGACGCAGCCCACAAGTAAATGGCATTGTCTGCGTTTTGCAGCGGTCACGTGGCTTGTGTTTGTGTTGGGATGGGAAAGCTTAGGAAGCAGGTTGGAAAAGCTTAGGGTCTTTTATTTTTTTTTTTTTTTTTTTTTCTAAAAGGGAAACCCATTGTTTTGTGGGAGAGCCGGGAAGAGCCTTGTGCTTTCCGCTGCACCACCGGACCAGGCAAAACTTAAAAACCCTACTCCAATTTCTGTCTAGAAGCAGCATTTCTTGAGGGTTAAAAATAGTGAGCAATTCAGTAAAAGAATATATCCAGCCTCAACACAAGGCTGTGTTTCTTGGCTCTCGGGAAGGGACGCTAGGCTCACGCTCCATTATTCACAATAGTAATGACGTAGCTTTAAAAACTGGTGGTTTGAGGCTTGAGGACTAAGACCTGCCTCAAAACAAACTCAGCTGAACTCCGGTTAAGTGAAAAAGTTGTGCTTTCTACCTGTGGTATTAACTTTTAAACTGTCTGACATGATGCCTTTGCCTGCTGAAGCAGCGAGGGTGATTTACTGCTCCACTTGGGATTTCTGTGTGCCTGTGGAAGCCTCAGGATGCTCAGAAATGGTCCAGGAAAAGCATCTACTTGTGGTATAGTCTCTAGATCTTGCCTCTTCAAAATGGACAGTGTTGTTTGGGGGGAATGGCTTTATATGGAGCTGCTCGGGGCTTGTTTTGGGCTGGGGTGGGCAGTGCTGGGCGGGCGGAGGGGAGCACTGTGACAGGGCTGGCATGTGAAGTGATTTGTTGGTGGGGACACGAAGCCCTCAGGAAGACCCACCTGGTAAATATTTTCCCATGGGAAAAAACGTCAGGGAAAAGACCCTGGGAGAGCAACACTAAGGAGTAGCCGGCTCCTACACGCTGTCTGAAGGCATTTCTTCATCTGTCTGCAGCTGTTTTCCCGACAAAAGCAGCTCGGTGGAGGCACTTAGCTCAGCAGGGGGGTTTGTGGTTGACTCAGAGAGTATTCCCCTGTCCTGGAAAGGGGGCAGCGACACCAACAAGGGGCCGAAACTTAAAGAAAACCCTGCCAAGGACTCTTTCTCTGCCCCAGCTGAAAACGCTTGAGATGAGGCCCCCGAAAGGGGTTTACTGGCGTAAAGTCCCAAATTCCTCCTGCCCGGGGATCCTTATATATTCCAGTCCCAGGAGTGTGATGCAGCAGAAATATCTCCTGCCTCTCCCCTGACAAAACAGAAGCAGCCAAGCGCTTTCTTTAGCCTGGGCTGCTCTGGTTTGTTATATAAAAAAATATATTTTTTTTTTTGAGGTGCTGGTTCTACATATTTAGTCTTGAGGCAGACCCCTGCTCCGTGTTTCCTCCTTGGGGCTCTTGGGAGAGGTCTCAGTGATTCTCAATTTTTGGAGCATCTGTAAATGAACTGCCTTTAATTCTTAGTGGAAGCTGTGGGGCTTTGCAGGGTGTTGGAAGGGGGCATTTGCTGGCTGGTGGTAGCAAAACCGAGGTCTTCTCTTCCAGGTGAGGCTGACCGAAATCGAGATCCAAGGCTGTACCAGTTGGGAGAGTCCCACCACCCTGAGCAAGGCTTGACCACCATTGGCCACTGGCCTCACCGGAGCACAAGGCACGCCAGGGAGGAGCCTTCAGCCAGTTCTCTAGGAAAGATTAAGTTTAACCCCACAGTGCAACACATTGTGATTAACGAGCACAAGGATGTCACGTTTAATTGCTCCATCAAAGTACCTCACCTGCTGCTCAGGACGGAAACCCCTGGCATTTCCTTGTGGAAGGATGGGAGGGAGCTGGACACACAGGACCGCATTGCCACTAGCCACTTTGAGATCCCTGATGAGGAGGAAGTGTCAATGACCTCCACTTTCAGGTAACTAACTGGTGCCATCCTTCCTGGAGGGATGCTCTGAACGTTGGGTCCCAGGGAGAGACAGGAGGTCAGATGGCTAGCAGGAGTTTGGAACTGGGTCTGTGACAGCAGGTGCTCCCTAGCCCCCAAAAGCCTGGCTTTGCAAGCTCAGCTTCTTCTTGGTATGTGCTGTGGGGTAGGTGGTACTGACTGGGACCTGCTGCCAGGCTGGCAGTTTTGCCTTGTCCTCCTGCTGGGGCAAGGCTCCCTGCCAAAGCCCTGACATAGTCTCCACTCTCTCTGGCAGCATCCTTGCGGCCCAGCGCTCGGATAATGGCTCCTACGTCTGCAAACTCAACATTTTTGGCGTGGAGGTGGCGTCGGATCCCATCTTGGTGCAGCTGGAAGGTGAGATGGAGGAGGGCTAGGGCACGTGTGCTGGAGGTGTGGAGCACTGTGCCCCGGCGGAGTGAGAGCCCTGGGGACCACCACCTGGGAGCTGTTTTCCAAAAATGGGGAGTCCTGCGTGGGAAGGGGCTTGTTGCCAGAGCCTGGCATAGCCCTTGGCGGGAAGTTTGGGGTTGTTAATAGAGCTGTGTTGCCAAGTTCTCTGAATCTCCTGCTTGTGTCCGTGCAGGGCTCCCACACTTCATTCGTCAGCCCGAGAAGCTGAATGTCACCAAGAACACTCCCTTCAACCTCACGTGCCAAGCCGTGGGCCCGCCAGAGCCCGTGGAGATCTACTGGTTTCGCAACAACATCCAGGTCAACGAGAAGCCCCACATCTCCCCATCAGTCCTGACCGTGCCAGGTGAGCACAGCAGCATCCTTGCCACAGCCAGCTGGGACACTGGCTGCTGGGAAGGGCAGGGTGGGAAGGTGCCTTGTGCCATCCCCCAGCCTCTCCCTTTGGCCTCGTGCCTCCTGTGAGGCAGAGGTTGTGGTCCTGGGCACCCTCACAAGGTTGTTGCAGCCTGTTGTGGGGCACTGTGCGTTGCTGGCTCTTGGCTGAAAGCTCAGCCCAGGTGAATTTCCCAGGAGGTCTGGCGTAAAATATGGCCACCCAACCGTATACAGTGGAACGTGGGAGTCCAGCTTTGCCAAAGAGGTACCACGGAGGTACCAGTTTGCAAAAATGAGTCCCAGCCTGTTACTGCTCCATCCTCGGCAGTGGGAGCATGGCTTTGCCCAGCTCTGTCTGTGCCACTTGTTTGGCAGCCCTGGGGATGGCTCTGCCAGGGATGGTCTGGAGTCAGGAACTCCCATCTAACCCTCTCTGGCAGCTGCTGGAAATTTCTTCCTTGGAAGAGGCAGGACACTCAAACTGCTCTTTCCTAAGCAAGAAGCAGATTTTTCCTCTAGCCTGTGGCCATGCCGACCAGTACACTGCTGCTTTTATGGGCTGTTTTACTGATGGTCCCCTCTTAGTATCTCTGGAAGACCTTGGATTGTCCCCTGCAGTGAGTCTCCGTGCCAGCTTTGTGGAGCACAGGGAGAAAAATCCTTCACGTAACATAAAAAAACATCACGATTTTGCTGCAGAGGCAAGAGAGCGGAGGGGTTTCTTGATTTGCTCACGAGAGGGCCACCAGCTAATTAGCAACCAAACCATAACTGGCTCGTCTTGGCATCCGAAGGCAGGCTTTAAAAGGCAGCGAAAGCCGGAAGAGTTGACTCATTCCTCTTGGATGTTCTTGCATCCGGCTGGCACACGCCGGGTTGGGTCGTTCGAGCA
This sequence comes from Gallinago undulata, assembly GCA_026546715.1. Classification (NCBI taxonomy): domain Eukaryota; kingdom Metazoa; phylum Chordata; class Aves; order Charadriiformes; family Scolopacidae; genus Gallinago; species Gallinago undulata. Next base: position 5,598,049 of record JAOTQQ010000023.1, read on the forward strand.
GTGTCCCTCCAGTGCATCGTGGAGAACCCTTTGCCTCGCAGCAGCAGCAGCAGCAGGCAGTGTGCCCAGGAGGTGCCCTGCACCTCCAGGAAAGCCCTGAGCACCCTTGCTGCCCCAGGGGCATCTGGCACAACGCCCCAGGGGAAACAAGCAGCCGTCCCTTCTTGGGTATTTCCAGTGGCCCCTCAAAAGCAGTCGTTCCCCCTTATAGTCTGGGAGATTTGAGCAATCTTCGAAAAGCGATAAGTCATCTGATTCGAGCCCTGGTGGTGGACTCTTCTGCTTTCTGCCTTGCCTTTTTTGAACACGAGCTAAGTGCTTACTCAGGAGGTTGTGCAACGGCCCCACAGAAACGTACAGTCCCCCCCCACCGTGCCACAGCTGGCTCTCATGTGTGTGGAAGGTGGGTGAGATGGATGGCAGGGGGCACGCCGGGGCAGCGAGTGACAAAATGCCCTGAAGAGAAGCGCTGAGTGCAAAAGAAAAGGTCTTCTGTGTTGCTGGGGAACAAAAAAAAAAAAAAAAAAGGAAAAAAAACCCCGCGATAGTGCAAGAAAGGAAGCCAACAGGGTTTTCTGTGAGCAGCAGGTGGAGATTTGGTGTGATTTGGGCATCTCCAGGTGAGACCCCACCTGGAGCACTGCGTCCAGCTTTGGAGTCCTCAGCACAGGAAGGACATGGACCTGTTGGAACGGGTCCAGTGGAGGGCCACGGAGATGATCAGAGGGATGGAGCACTTCTGCTGTGAGGACAGGCTGAGAGAGCTGGGGTTGTTCAGCCTGGAGAAGAGAAGGCTCCGGGGAGAC
>JAOTQQ010000023.1:5600427-5612437 GCA_026546715.1 Gallinago undulata
GCAATGGTTTTAAATTGGAAGAGGGGAGATTTAGATTAGATATTGGGAAGAAATTCTTTGCTGTGAGGGTGGTGAGAGCCTGGCCTAGGTTGCCCCGAGAAGCTGTGGATGCCCCATCCCTGAAGGTGTTCAAGGCCAGACTGGATGGGGCTTTGAGCAACCTGGTCTGGTGGGAGGTGTCTCTGCCCAGGGCAGGGGGATTGGAACTGGGTGATCTTTCAGTTCCCTTCCAACCCAAATGATTCTATGACTCTATGATTTTATGGTTTGACCAGGCTGTTGGTTTGGGCAAATTGAGTTGGACTTTTCTAATGACATTGAAAGGGGAAGCTCTCCTGCTGTCCCACCTGCACCCTAGGATCCGGGAGGCTGGGCAATTTGTGAGGCATGGTGTTGAGAAGTCCAAGTTGAGCAGTGAGCAGAGTCCCCGCTGGGACCTGGGGCACCTGGAGCACCACCAAGGTGGTCAGGAGGCTTGGAAGTAGCTGCTAGAGACCAGTGTGGCAGCTTTGCTCTGCCCGCTGCAAGAGGGAGGAGTTGGTGGAAGGGGTCTCACAGAGAGACTGGCACAGGGAGCATTAAGCAGGCTTTTGTCCTGAGAGCGGGGTGGTTGAGTGGGGGCAGAAAGTCCCTACATATACCTCCTGATCAAACGCTTCCCAACCAAGCATACTTCCTGATGGGGTTTGGAGGTGGAGGTTTCTCTTGGCTCTTCACTCCTTGGAAGCACTGGGAAAGAGCTGAGGGATTGCCTATCTCCTGGACAGGTCAGGGAAGGCCATCTCTGTGGGTACAGCCCTGCAACTGCTCTTTCTGCTTTGACATTGCTGGGTTCCACAGTTCAAGCCCATTGTTTGCCCTCTCGTGGATAGTATTTTTTTACTGGCTAATCTACACTCCAGCTGAGATAACACGTGGAGAGAGGTGATGTTTGAAGCCAGGTAAAAGTGAAAGGAGTTGCAGGGAGGAAAGGTACCAGAGCTAATATTAGCACCACATCCACTGCTGCCTTCCAGTTGGAGCTCAGGAAGTGGGGTGGAGAGCCAAGGAATTTCCTATGACTTAACGTTCACAGTCTGTCATTAGGAAATAAATAGCCTTTCGAATTGGAAAACAAGACCTGATTTCTGGCAAAAACACAGCTGTGACTAAGCCTTTTTTCTCCTGTCCCCTTTGATAATTCTCTCGCTTGGGTAGCGTGGCCCACCAGCCAAGTGACTCATTTCTGACCATGCTGGTGCTTAAAAGGGAATCGCACCTGGCAAATTCAAGCTGCTTCAATTTGCAAAAATCCTAATTTTTCAAAAATACATTAGTCCGATGGCTTCCCTCCAGAAGATGAGTTGAGGATTGAGATAGCTGAGCTGTGCTTAGGAGAACAGCCAGCCCCAGTAGACCTTTCAGAAGTGGCTTGCGTGTTCATCCGGTTGCTGCTCACTGATTTGAGTTGGAACATAAGAGGTTCCACTCAAATATGAGAAAAAACTACTTCCCAGTGAGGGTGCCAGAGCCCTGGAACAGGCTGCCCAGGGAGGTCGTGGAGTCCCCTTCTCTGGAGATTTTCAAGACCCGCCTGGATGCCGTCCTGAGTAACCTGCTCTAGCTCTGGGCAATCCTGCTTCAGCAGGGGAGTTGGGCTAGATGATCTCTACAACCCCTTCCAACTCTAATAATTCAATGAAATTCAGTGAAATTCACCTCCCTCAAAGCATCTAGCAACGGCTTGGGGACCTTCTCAGCTTTAGGAGCCTGAAGGCTGTTCTCTTGCAGTTTTGCCTCTGTTGATGCTGAGACCATGCTGTGCACCCTGAGCTACCCAGAGGGTATGGCTGTTCCTCAAGCAGAAGGGCAGCTCTCCTGCCACCCCCAAATCCTGCATGGAGGCTTCTGAGAGGGCTTGTATGACCTTCTGATTGTGGTTCACACTGAAGCATGTCCTGTGGGTTGTCTTCCAAGTTAACCGTCTCAATTGCGCTGGCATCCCTCATTCTTGCTCTTCCCTCTTTCCTCCCACCATCCCGGCTCTGGCCACTGGTTCGTGGTGCTTCCCACAAAACGAGAGGCTTTCTGGAGAGCTGCAAGGACTGTGTGGGCAGCTACACGGGCACTCAACGGCCACCCCTCTGGAGGGGAGAGCAAGTTCTCTTTGTGTAAAATACGTGCCTTGTTTTTCGTACGTTTAATTCATCCGTCCCGCTAAATGTAACGATGGAGTCTGACGAAGTCTGTGATTAGTGCTGTGATACCCAATGGGGATAGGTCCCACAGCCTAACGATGTGTTGCAGGAAAAAGGACTTCCCTTTTGTTGATTTGGGACTCATTGCCTGGAAGTGTTATTGGGTGCTTCTCTTGCTCCACGCCCCAAGAAACGGCAAATTGTCCCTCCTTCCTCCTTTCCAAAGTGATGGTGATTTCACACATGACTTCAGTGGGGTTGCCATGTCCCCGCTGCAGCTCTTTCTCTGCGTGCCTTGGAGCCCTGGCCCTGGCTCCCACGAAGGGCTCAGCAGAGATGAGCCAGCGTGTAGGAACAAGGTCCTGCCGGTGTTTGGATGGGAGGCAGGGCTCCTGGATGCTGTTCACAGATGTGAAATTCCTGCCGCGTGTCTCACCCCGCAGGTTGTTGCTGACTAATCCCTGTTTGTGGAATGATTTATTTTTTTTTCCATTAAGGTCAAGGAAGCCGTTCCACGGAGCAACATCTCCCTTCTGCTCTTCAACACCTCGGTGCCTCCCCATGCGTATCACATCCAGCAGCTGGGGCCCATGGCGGACTATCACATCCGCGTTTCCTGCAGGAATGAAGTCGGCTGGTCGGAGTTTAGCCCCTGGATAACGGCCAGCACCACCGAGGGAGGTAGGAAACGAGCAGCAAAGACTTGAGAAGGGGTTTCCCTGCCGCGGTCACGCAGCTGTGCTTTGTGCAGGACTCTCCGGGTGAGATGCTCATCCAGGGCCGTGGTTGCTTATGGGGTGGGCCACTTCGACTCTGTTGGCTGGGGAAAGGAAATATACCCAGGGGTGGTCACCTGCTGGAAACATTAAAGGCTGTGGGAGATAAGGCGTGCTCGCTGGTTGAGCTGCAGCTCGGTGTCCATCGGCCTTGCCGTGTCCCTGCACCCATCCACCCGGCTCCCCTCACCTCACTTCTCCTGGGTTCCTGCAGCTCCAACAACCCCGCCGCTGAACGTCACAGTGTCATTCAACGAATCCAGCTCCTCCCTGGAGATCCGATGGATGAAGCCGCCCCTGAGGAGGATCCACGGGGAATTACAGGGCTACCACATCTGGTACAGGTGGCAGAACTCCAAGGGGTTGGTAAGTCACCAGTGGATGGGGAAGAATGGCTAGAGCCTAGAAAAATTCCCATCAGGGATCCCATCTCGAGCAGAGATGTCCACTTTGGTCTTGGTGCTTCCATACATTCTTTCTGAGCTCATTTGCCTGCTGTCTTGTGCTTTTATCTGGGCTTTTTTAATATAAGTGGTCTCTCTTGTGTGTGTTTATGTAACTCATGGTAATGCCCTAAGTCATTAATATGGGGAAGAAGCAGCTCTGCTTGAAGGAGACAAGGGGTTTGCTACCACGGCTCCTATTCTCTAAAACAGAAGTGAGACGCTCTTCCTGATGTTACCCGTCTTTGGTATGGCCTTTGGAGTGGCAGTCAAGGTTTGGCAGCATCTCTTGGTACTTTCAGCAATGGAGTCAATTATAAGATGTTTGGGAGAATTTGTTCCGTGGGTTTTGGGTCATTCCTTACTCAGATGGGATTTATTCTGTGCATTAACTCATCTGCAAACCCATGGCACAGAGTTTCATAGCTCAGGGAACATTTTTTGGGGGTGGGGGTCCTGTCTACGAGGGTATGAAGTCACCTGGCACAACCTTGCTTGCCTTTCCCAGGATTTGGGAAATAGCCTTCAGGACTTTGCTAGGGCAAGGTTGGCCTGACCTCTCAGGCGTTCCAGGCTCATCTCAGCTGTTGGGCAGAAGAGCATCCTGTCCAGGCTCTGCCAGTGGTTGGGGAGCCTCTGGATAATTGCACAGATGTATCCAGCTGTCGCCTCTGTGCTGTGGTTTGGTCTTCCTCTGTCCCAGGCCGAAAGCACAGAGAGGCACTGAGAGCCCGAACCCAGGGTGGAAAAAGTGACTCACACCCTATTTTTTGTAGGATGCTGCATTTTCTGTTCTCCTTTTGTGCCTCCGAAAAAAGAGTACGCATAGATCCAGCCTGAATGAACTCAAGGAAACAATATTACGGTCTTGTGACTGTCCTTGAAAAAGAAATGCTGACATATTTGTTCTCTCAAGCAGCAAGCAAAAAAACTGGGACTTGCCCTTTAAGCCCTGGGGGACTAACTTTTGTTGTTGTTGTTGTTTTTTATATATTTCCCCAGTCAAATGCTTATGGGTTGAATTTTTTGCTTGGGTTCCTGGTTAATAACTGTTGCCATTAACACTGGCTTTCCTAAAGCTCAAAAAGCCCATCCAGTGGGGAGCAAGATCAGGGGGGAGGTAGCTGTGCCAGGGACCGTGGCTCTTTGCAGACCAAAGGAAGCAGTCGTGCTGTTGTGTTTGTTGCTGGTTTGTTTCATCAGCCCCCAGGTTTTTGTAAAGGCTGTTGCAGAATTTAAAAGGCACGGGAGCGGCTGGAACCTGAGCCATAACCTTTCTGCAGAGCACCAGGGGCTGCTGCGGTGGCTGGTTCTCCAGGGGTCTCCTGAACTGGTGGACGGTCAGCCTGAAGCACAAGAGCAACGTGCTGGCTGTCGAGGGAAGCTCTGATTTCTCAGAAATAAAAGTCTCTTGAGTTTTGGCCCTTCACAAGCTAAATGTGAAATGCCCCAAAATAACCTTTGGTTTAAAGGTGTGGGGGGGGTCCTGTATTTCTGTACCAGCAGGGCCACCTGCAGGCTTCTTCTTTCTCCACAACCAGCTTAAAAGCTATTTTAAAAAGTCAAAGAAGTTACTTTATTTTATTCTTAAACCGATAGTACTTGTTTGAGCCAAGGCTGCCGGAGCTGCGACGTGAAGAAATTCCTCAACTACCGCAAGACTCATAAAAAACCATTAACTTTGGGAGTTCTGTCCTGCCAGAAGAGCTGTCTGCTTTGCCAGCGTGCTCATGCTCTCCACGGTCTGTTTGACAGATGACACACAGTTGGACAGAGGACTCTGTCCTCAGATGACACAGCAGAGGCGTGTGTGATCTGAAAGGATCCTGGGGGCATTTTTTTAGGCTGGTGGCAGGGAGAAGATCTCAGCTGCCTTTCTCCCGAAGGAGGCTGTGAGTGTGAGGTAGAGGAAGGCAGGAGTGTGGGAGCAGAGGCAGCAGCTCTGATGGCACAGACACGCTCCTGGGGCTGGGGCGTGTTTCACATCCATTTCTGTGGCTTTTTAATGACTGTGAACAGAAACCGGTTCCCTCTGAGCAGCTCTGATTTCCTCCTCCTCGCCCACCGATCCCCCTCGGCTGCTGCTCTTGCTCGGCCACGTGAGGTTCAGCCAGGGCAAGGAGCTGGGCTGCAGCAGCCCACCAGATGTTTTGGACGCCACTGGACAGCTGTTTTGCAGCTGGGGGTTAGCGGAGGGCAGCAGCAGCACTTTCTCAGCTGAAGAAGACCAGGAAACGACGGGGGAATTTGCAGGGAAAGACTCACTTGTGTTTTTACCAAGGAAAGAGGTCTGTGCCATGGGGCGTGCCGACTCCTGCCTTCTTACCCGGCAAGGAAACACGCCTTAAAACTGGAAATATTATTAGCTTGACACAAAACCGCGCTTGGTAATATCTGCCCCGAGATCTACTTTCTGTGGCAGGGCACTTGAACGACCAAATCCGGCGCAGCGTGGCTGAGAGCAGCCGGAGATGCTCTGCAGGGGAGCAGCGGTGGCGAGTGCCGAGGCTTTGTGGGCGCTGCCTGGCACGAGCCACCGGCATCCCGGGGTGGCAGTGGAGAGGGGTGCCAGCCTCCGCTGGCAAAGCTGACCCCAGTGAAGGCTGGGGGTCAAAACGCGTGTTCCCAGCAGTGCGTGAAGTGCCTTTCCTGCCTCTTTTCTAGCTCAGGCTGCTGGCCCCGCTGCTGCTGACAAGCCAAGAGCAGCAGCAGCAGGAGGTTTGACAAGGGGACCTCACTAAACCTCCGGGTTTCCGTCCTGCTGCAGGGATGGGACTCTGTCTCCCCGAGCCCAGGCTTCTCTTCCCTTCCTCTCTCCAGCAGAATGTCTCCGCTGAAGCCCGGCAGAACGCCAGCGTGGCCATCCTGCCCGTGGTGGCTACCAACGCCACCTGCTCTGTCCGCGTGGCTGCTGTCACCAAGGGGGGAGTGGGACCTTTCAGCAGCCCGGTGGAGGTCTTCATCCCTGGCAGTGGTAAGGAGCTGCCCACGCGTGCCATGCTGCGTACGTGCAGGGGTGGGTGGTGAGGACGGGTGCAGGATGTGCTTTCCTTGCCCAGCCGAGGCCACTTGGCATCCATCCCTCCAGCCTCTTTCACATGCTGTCCCTGGTGGCCAGGCTGTTGGCCAAGAATCTGGGACCTTCGGTGTGCTTTGGTAGCCAGGAGAGACTTCCTCTCCCCACGCAACCTTGATCCTCGTGCCCTCTTCTCCTGTCTAACCCTTTGGGCTTCACTGGATTTGGTTTCAGCCCCTGGGAAATCCTTCCCCAGTGACTGGGTGCTGCAGGCTGACCCTTTCACTGGTTCCATTAACGGGATATTTTCTTAGGATCAATAACCTCCGCCCCCTCTTCGACTCCAGCCTCTGGGAACGCGGACTCCTTTGTCATAGCCCTGGGCTTTATCTGCGGGACAGTTGCTGTCGGGCTGATCCTCTGCTTGACGGTGGTCATCCAGAAAAGATGCGTGGAAACGAAATACGGGTAAGCCAAAAGGAAAACAGCTGGCAGAGGTGCCCTGAGCTGGCCAGGTGGCAAGTGTGTGGGGCACAGACGGGCAGGGTGGGTGGCCAGCAGCCCACGCCGGACGTGGGTGGAAGACTTCTGCCTCCAGTACTGACATCATTCCCACAAATGGCATTTTTTTATGCCCACGGTGAGAGACTGAGTGTATTTTTACTGCAGCGACGGCACTTCCCCCTCTCTTCTTTAGCTCAGCAGTTCACCTTTCGCTCACTTTTCCTATTTTTGGAGGGAAGTCAACTTGTGCAACTTGGCTTGGGAGGGTGGCCTTAGCATTTTGACGCAGAGGTGAGAGAGCAGAAACGTATAATATCCTGTTTCCTGTGGCCTAGAGAAACCCCTCCTGCCTCATCCCATGCCAGATCTGTCTGGGTCCAATGTCTAAGCGTGGCACCAGTCCCGTCGGGCAGAGAGACTGCCACTGGGCTGCGTAAGTGGTGTTTTAATGATGTGGACAAATGACTTTCTGCCACAATAAGCTGATGCTGCTCACTCAGACCTTGTGACTTTCTTGAGTGGCATTTAACTGCCCTGTGCTACTGCTTCCATTCAACAATGGTGGTGCTGCTACCACTTGGGTGTCTTCCGCCAAACTGGAAATGTGACACAATTAACTCCTTTGGAAGAGCATCATTTCAGTAAGGGAGATTACTGAGCTTGTAAAGGAATCCCACCTGCTCTGATCTCCCATGGCATCACCTCCATCCCAGTTTGGAAACTGGTAGTACCTTAGGAACCTAACTGGTGGAGCATTGTCGCTCTTCCCTTGCAACGCGAGCTCCTTGGGAGCTCTTGAGCATCTGCTGTGCTTTTGTTTCCCGGAGCTGGACCTCTGCACAGTCCCATACTAGAGGGGTTGCACAGCATCTCCCAGCAGCACGCCCATCACCACTGTTTCGGGGCCATGGTGTGAAGCTCCCTTTAGTTTCTTTTTGGCTACGGGAGAGGGGTTGCCCATGTTCACAGAGAGCATTGTCAGCCTGGAGTTGTGCATCAGGCAAGAGAAGAGATCGCTTTAGGAGGTGGTAGATCTGGGCACCATCATTCTACCAGTACAGACTGCGCTCTGAGTAGGAAATGAGTATCCCATTTCCTTCCCAAAAAAACCCTCTGTGACTCAGTCCTTGACAGATCAGCCTTGTTTATCAAGTGGCTGTTTTGCTTAGACATTGTAAGCAATGGCACTGATCCAGTAAGAGGGAAATGAAAAAGGTCAGGGTGAGTGTACTTTTCCTTCTTCACTGATGATCCCCTGGCAGTGCTGTGGTTGCCCACCCCTGCAGTGGTTGTTCCTGCATCGGAGGAGAAGCAGCCACGTGTGGCCCAGCACGGTCTGTTTCTGTCCCTCCAGGAATGCTTTCAGCAGAAGTGACTCCGAGCTGGCAGTGAACTACACGGCCAAGAAGTCCTACTGCCGGAGAGCTGTTGAACTTACACGTAAGTTTATTTATTTATTTCTTTTCCTCTGCAAGGAGGTTATCACAGCAATGATTTGTCTGCAGGTTGGAGGTGACCTGAGCTTCTGTTCCCCTCTCTCACAGTCAGCAGCCTGGGCGTCAGCAGTCAGCTCCAGCAGAAGCTGCAGGATGTTGTCATAGACAGGAACGCTCTCAGCCTGGGGAAGGTCCTAGGAGAGGGTGAGTGCTGGGTCTGGAGACCTGGGGATGGACATTAAGGGTAGGGGCTGCCACTGTTACTTACATCCTCCCCCAGCTCCAGGCCCAGGGGATGTGAGGGAGATGCTGGGTCAGGATGACCAAGTGCCAGGACCTCTGGGTCTATGTCCTCCTTCTGCCACTGATGAGACACAAGCCTCCCTGTCGTAGACTTTTGGGGAAGACATCTCCGTTTTAGAGCATTTCAGATCTTCAGTGACATAGTGGAATGGTGTCCTGAAAGGCGGTGCTCCGGGCTGCAGATGAAGTGCTTGCTTCTTTTCCATGGTGCAGGGGAGTTCGGGTCGGTGATGGAGGGGCATCTCAGCCAGCCCGAAGGCACCACGCAGAAGGTGGCTGTGAAGACCATGAAGCGTAAGTCCTCAGCCTGACCTCACAGAACTTGATGCTGTTTGTCCCAGTGGGTGCCAGCACTCCTGCCACCCATCTCGGGTGGTGCTCTCTGCATCCTGGCACCGTTCTGTGGGGATGCTGGCCTCTCTACCACAGCTCCTGGTGCCAGTCAGGAAGGAGCACTCAGCTCAGACAGCCAAGGATGGCAGAGACATCCTGGTGGTCCCTTCCCCCTGGCCCATGCAGGAAGGGAGATGGCAGCAGTGATTTGCGATGTTAAAGCTGTTGGGGTTTTAAACCTCCTCCTTTTTCTCTGTGTCCCAGTGGATAACTTTTCCCAAAGGGAGATAGAAGAGTTCCTCAGTGAAGCAGCATGCATGAAGGACTTTGACCATCCCAATGTCATCAAGCTCCTAGGTATGGGTTGTCACTCCCCGCCCTCCAGCTGGGATTTGGGCTGGGGAGCCTGACTGGGGGGTGCTCCAGTCCCCCACGGGTGTCTGCAGGGAGAGTGTGGCGCCTTTGCCCACTGGGCTGTGGCAACCTGTCCATGTTTTCCAGGTGTGTGCATCGAGCTGAGCACCCAGCAGGTCCCCAAGCCCATGGTGATTCTCCCGTTCATGAAATACGGTGACCTGCACAGCTTCCTACTTCGCTCACGACTGGAGATGGCCCCTCAGGTAACGAGCGCAGGGAACAGAGGGCCCCGCATCTGCGAGGAGCAAGGTGGGACTGTGTCTGTTTTGGGGACAAACCTGCCTTTTTTTTTCAAGAACATCAAGAGGATGGTTGTAGTCCTTTGTAAGGTGGCAGCAGTGGAATCCAGCTCCACAAAAGCCTGTGGAGTTCTCACCTTCCCTTCTCCAGGCTGAACGAGCCCAAGTATCTCAGTTTCTCCTTTTACACCATCTCCTCCAGCCTCATCTTAGTGATCTCCCCTGGGCTTGCTCCAACACGTCATTGCCTTTCTCCTACTGAGGAACCCCAAATGGGATGCAGTGTCCAGATGTGGCCTCACCAGTGCCAAATTAACGGGAAGAGTAGCTTCTCCCGACCCGCTGGCTCTGCTGAGCCACCATCAGCTTGGTCTACACCCGAGTCCTTCTCTGCAGAGCTGTTTTCTAGCCAGAAATACGTGATCTGAAGGCAGACGGTGGGAAAGGCAGTAAGGAAGGAATGTCTGTTTGCAGACTGTACTCCAGAGGTGTGGAAAGAGGAGGTGGGGGGGTGAAAGGTGCCACAGCAGAGCAGGGAGACAGCGCTGGGTGTCATTTCTAAAATAACTGGCCCCACACCTGCAGCTTCTGCAAGCGTGTGATTGGGTACATTTTATGGTTCCAATGGGGCTGAGGGAGTCCGTGGTGGCTCCTTGTGCTCTCTGAGGTTAGGGAGGCCACTAGGATGTCAGCTGGCAGCCTGGACAGGGAAGCTGAATGTGCCTCCTAAAGTCTTGCCGTGTCTAACCTGCGCCTTCCCTTCCCAGTTTGTGCCCCTGCAGACACTGGTGAAGTTCATGGTGGATATCGCCCTGGGGATGGAGTATCTGAGCAGTCGGCAGTTTCTCCACAGGGATTTGGCAGCTCGAAACTGCATGTGAGTTTGTTTTCCTCTGCTTTGTTCTGGATAGATGGACACCGGCGGGAGCCCCGTGGTTTTACAGCACAATGTGGCTTCCTTCAATAAAATCTCCTTCCGTCTTGAGAAACGTGGGAAAAGAGCTCAGCCTCAGGTTTCTGCTCCAGAAGTTCATAGAATCATAGAATCATTTGGGTTGGAAAGGGACCTTAAAGATCATGGAGTTCCAACCCCCCTGCCCTAGGCAGGGACACCTCCCACCAGACCAGGTTGCTCAAAGCCCCATCCAGCCTGGCCTTGAACCCCTCCAGGGATGGGGCAGCCACAGCTTCTCGGAGCAACCCGTTCCAGGCTCTCACCACCCTCACTGTAAAGAATTTCTTCCCAATATCTAATCTAAATCTCCCCCCTTCCAATTTAAAACCATTGTTCTTTGTCCTGTCCCTGCACTCCCTGACAAAGAGTCCCTCCCCAGCTCTTCTGTAGGCTCCCTTCAGATATTGGAATGCTGCTATGAGGTCTCCCCGGAGCCTTCTCTTCTCCAGGCTGAACAACCTGTTGGCACATCAAACGTTTCTGTCTTGCCCGTCCCCGTTTCCCCCTGACAGGTTACGGGACGACATGACGGTCTGCGTGGCCGACTTTGGTTTGTCCAAGAAGATCTACAGCGGCGATTACTACCGCCAGGGCCGGATAGCAAAGATGCCAGTGAAATGGATTGCCATCGAGTCCCTGGCCGACCGCGTCTACACCACCAAGAGCGATGTGGTAGGTCCACGTGGCCGGGGAGCCAGGTCGGGGCAGGAGCTGGGGACCCATCCCCGAGTTGAGTCTCCTGCCCTCGCTGAGCTTCATTATGGCTGGTCTTGTGCCCTGGAGCGCAAGGCTGGAGGAGCAGGAGGCCATCTGTCACAGGAGGGGCTGACCTTTTGTGTCCTGGAATAGGTTTAGGGAGCGGGTTGCTTGGCTCTTCCATGGCATTGCTTATCATTTCCAATTTTGGGGTGGGCAGGACTGGAGCGACAACTCTAAGCATTGTGTGAGGGCCCACTGGGCGCTGGGCAGTGACCTTTCCCTGTGAAAAGGCTCTTTCATTCCCCCTGGAAATGTCCTTTCAGCGTGCTTCCCCTTTGTCCTCACAGTGGGCATTCGGCGTCACCATGTGGGAGATCGCGACGCGGGGGATGACGCCGTACCCAGGGGTGCAGAACCATGAGATCTACGAGTACCTCTTCCACGGGCAGCGCCTGAAAAAGCCCGAGGATTGCTCGGATGAGCTGTGAGTGTTGAGACCCCGTTCCCCAGGCTGCGGCACACCACACCATGTCGGTGACATGGACAGTGGGATAGAGCGCACCCTCAGCAGGTTTGCTGATGACACCAAGCTCGGTGGCGCAGTTGACACGCTGGAGGGAAGGGATGCCATCCAAAGGGACCTGGACAGGCTGGAGAGGTGGGCTCCTGCAAATGGCATGAAGTTCAACCAAGCCAAGTGCAGGGTCCTGCA
>JAOTQQ010000023.1:5616525-5638994 GCA_026546715.1 Gallinago undulata
GGTGCCGGGCTTGGGAGGGGGTGCAGGGGCTGGAGATGGGGTGCAGGGACTGGGGAGAGGGTAAGGAAAGGGTGCAAGGGCTGGGGAGGGGGTGCGGGGGCTGTGGAGGTGTGCGGGGGCTGTGGAGGTGTGCGGGGGCTGGGGAGGGGGTGCCGGACTGGGAGATGGGGTGCAAGGGGTGGGGAGAGGTGCCGGGCTGGGGGGGGCATGCAGTGTTGGAGAGGGGTTGCGGTGATGGGGCGGGAGTGCAGAGGGTGAGGAAGGGGTGCGGAGCTGGAAAGGAGGTGCGGGGCTGGGGAAGGTGGTCCCGGGCCGGCCGGAGCGGTGGGATGCGGATGGGTTCCTCCACGGTGCTCCCTCGTCCTGACAGCGGCAGAAACAGATTTTCTGCAAAAAAAAAAAAATAAAAAAAAAATCCGGCGCGGAAAGGCCGGAGCAGAGCCTGGTGCCGGGGCGTCGGCGTTGCGGGGGGCGGCCCGGGGGATGCCCGCAGCGGGACGGAGCGTGGCCCGGGAGGGAATTCGGCGGGGGCGGCCGGGGATGCTCGCTCTCCGCATCACCCCCGGAGAGAAAAAAAAACCCAAACAAACCAAAAAAAAAAAGCTCATAAAAAGTCCGTCGGCGGGGCGGGGGAGGGGGGGAGCCCTCTCCCGTCTCCCCGGGGCGGGGAAGGTCCGCGGGGGAGCGCGGCCGGGCGTGGGGCGGGGGCGGCGCGGGAGGGAGAGAGAGCGCGGCCGGGGCCGGGGCGGGGAGAGGCGGCCGCCGGAGCCCCAGAGAGAGCCCTCGGCTCGGCGGAGCGAGAGAGCCCGGGCGGGCGCCGCACCATGCCGGGGGTGCGGGGCCGCCTCCTCCCGCTCCTCCTGCCGCCGCTGCTGCTGCTCCTGCTCCCGGCGGCGCCCGCGCCCCAGGTGAGGCGGGGGGATGCGGGGGGGACCTAAGGGGGGGGGGGGTGGGGGTAAGGATGCGGGGGGAAGGGAGCCCGGAAAAGCTTTCTTGCGAGGGAAGGTCTCCTCTCCTCTCCCCTTCCCTCCCTCTCCCCCCGCGCCGTGTGTCCGGCTGCCCCTGGCCCCGCGGAGCGGAGCAAACAGGTGGGCAAAGCCCGGGGAGGGGGGGTGCTGGGGGGCGGGGGGGGGGAGGAGATCAAACAGGCCTTAAAACGGGGCCAATTTCTTTAGGGCTCTCTTTTGCCTTCTTACCCTGCACCTGAAGTCGCCACCGAGCACACCGGGGGGGGGGGTGGGGTTGGGGGGGAGGCGAGGAATCCTCCCTGTTTTATGGGGGAGCGGGGGTTTACTGCGGTTCAGCATCCCACCCCCCGGGGAGATCCCGCCGGCTCTTGAAGTCAAAACCAGCCCTAACAAAGAGCTGTTTATTAAAGCGAGCTCCGTGCCAGGCATCTATTTGCTTTTGCCTCCCTCCCTCTCGGCGTGAGGCACCCCAGAGCACAGCCTGCCTCATCCCCACCAGCAGCCCCTGACCCCCCCAAAACTGCGCAAAGGGGAAGAGAGGACGAGACACGGCTTGTGCTGGCTTTTATTTCTTCTTGGTAAACCCTGAGTAGCTATTTGGAAACAGAATCACTTTGCCCAGGTGGGCTGGAGCTCAGCAGCTCTGCTCCTTCCCTGGAGCTTCTTTGTCCCCAGCCCCCTGACACCCAGACCAGACCTTGTGTCCTCTCCTCCATGCACTCTGTAAAGCTCGGAGCTCTAAAATTAAATTGGCTTTGCTCAGCCCTTGCTCTTTTTCTTCGCATTTCAGTCAATTCCACAGGAAGCCTATAATAACGATGCCCATCTCCTGCATGAGTCAGTCCCGTGGTAGCGACTGGTTTGCAGGCAGGAGTCCCACCAGTGCTCCTGGCCCCAGCAGAACTCACAAGACAGCTGTTTTCCTCTTATTTTGTAATGTGGAAGCGGGACAGGGCTGTAGCTCCAGCAGGATGAAACATGAGTTATGGCATCTCTCCCAGGGCTAACAAAGTGATCGCAGCCCTGCTCCTAGAGCTGTGTTACCCACTGAGATGCAGGACGGTGTGGCCGAGCTAAGGACTTTTTAGCTTAGGCTGAAAACCCTCCTGCATCTGGGTAAATGGGAGAAACAAAAAAAATATCAAATCAGATATCCCAGGGGACCTTTGATGCTGCAAAGCTCCTGCGGGAGCACATCTCTGTGGCGGGGGCAGGCTGCGTGCAGCAGATAGGGTCCTGGCTGGAGACATGTCCCCGTCCCCACAGAGCTGCCTCAGCAGGCAGCAGCTCCTGGCTGCCATCCGGCAGATGCAGCAGCTGCTGAAGGGGCAGGAGACGCGCTTCACCGAGGGCCTCCGCGTGATGAAGAACCGGCTGAGCACCCTGCACACCTCCCTGGCCAAAGCTGCCCCCGAGCCGCCAGCCGGTGAGTCCTCCCTGCGTCCCAGCATTTGCTTTTGTGGCCTCAGAGGATGCTAGGGTGGGACAGGTCGAGATGCTCAGGGCTGTCATGCGTGGAGATTTGGGCGTCTCCACAGATGGAGATACCCGTTCCTGTGTTGGCAATTTGTGCTTGTGAATTCGAGCACTTGTCCTGCCTGGTGAGACATGGTGAAGCTCAAAATCCCACAGCTGCAAGGCAGAGAGCTCCTGGCAAACCACTAGAGGCGAGTGTGCTGGAAAACCATGTCTCCAGCAAAAGACCCACATTCCTGTGCTGGGAGCCTGAGAAGTATGGCAAGAATGCCACCAGCCCCCTTGCCAGTGATGCTCAGCATCCCTGCTGGACTTTCACTGTGGGGCTGGGTGTTACTGGTTCACCTCAGTAGGCCAGTAGTTGAGGAAAATAACAGTTAAAGAGGAAGTGTTTGAGGAACTGGGTGAAGCACGGCCCAGGTAGAGTGGGGGACGGGAAAGATGAGGAGGTGGTCCCCCAAAGTACCCACCTGAACACTGACCCCCTTTCCCCAACGGTGCTCTTGCAGTCTCCTGCCCTGCGCTGCAAGCCCCCGCAGATGGGAAGAAGTTTGGCACCAAGTATTTGGTGGAGCACGAGGTTCACTTCACCTGCAACCCGGGTTTCCAGCTCCTGGGCTCCAGCACACGGATGTGCCAGGCCAACGGCAGCTGGACCGGGGAGGAGCCCCGCTGTGCAGGTAGGGCTCTGGGCTGCCACGGCCACGGCCGGGAAACTGCTTCGTGCCCGTGTCTGCCCGTGGGTGTCACTCGTTAGAGCGGGATGTGATTTGGGTTCATTTAAACGTGGGGAATCACCGGGGTTCACCAAACGGGAAGGTATCACAGCTGTCCCCGAGTCCCAGCCAGCCAACACCCTATGAGTGCTACGGATCCCACAGTACCCCAAAGCTGGTGCTTTGGGGTTTCTCATCCTCAAGGAAAACTGGGAAATGACAGCTAGAGCCTACCTGGAGTTCAGCGGCACAGATGAGGGGAGAAGGCATCGGTGCTACGGTGGCTCCCTGAGTCACAGCCAACCTTCACATCGGGGCACTGCTGCAGCATCGGGAGCAGCCAGTGCCTGAGTTCAGCAGAATAAATGGTTATGATAAAATCAGGGAATCACAGAATCCTTCAGGTTGGAAAAGACCCTTGGGATCATCGAGTCCAACCATCTACCCCACTCTACAAAGTTTTCCCCTACACCAGATCCCCCAACCCCACATCTAAACGACTCCTAAACACTCGACCCCCTCCCTGGGCAGCCCATTCCAGTCTCTCACCACTCTTTCTGTGAAAAACTCTTTCCTGCTGGGGGGGTACCAAAGTGACCCGGTGTGCGTGGTGCTCCTGTGGCTTACTTCCCGAAATAAAATAAAACGAAATGTGGCTGCTTTTTCTTTTCTTTTCTTTTTTTTTTTTTTTTTCAGAAATCAGCGAGTGCTCAAGCAGCCCCTGCCAGAACGGTGGGACATGCCTGGAGGGGCTGAACCAGTACAAGTGCCTCTGCCCCCAGCAGTGGACCGGGGCTGCCTGCCAGTACCAGGCGCAGACGGGTGGGTGACCATCTGCCGGGGTGGGTGACCTGCCACCCCCCAGGCATATTTCAGCACCCCATCCCATCACGTCTAACCCCATCCCGTGGGGTGTGTGTGTGTGTGTGTGTGTGTGTTCCCCAGCTCCCCCCACCTGGAGCGTGACGGATGACCCGGCGTTCAGCCGCCAGCCCCGCTGTGCCCAGATCGACCAGACCCAGCACTGCAGCTGCGAGCCGGGCTTCCACATGAGCGGCACGGCCGCCAACGGCCTCTGCCAGGGTGAGCCACGCCGCCGGGGGGTGACCGGCACGCTGGGGTGGGCTGGGGGATCTCCCACGCACCTGCCTGCTCCCTCTCGTCTCTCCGCAGACCTCAACGAGTGCGAGGTGTACAAGCGGGAGGGGGGTCCCCGGCTCTGCACCCACGCCTGCGTCAACCTCCCCGGCTCCTACCGCTGCGCCTGCCCGAGTGGGTACCTCCTCCTGGGCGACGGCAAGAGCTGCGAAGGTGAGGATGGGGCTGAAAACCCACGGGTTTACCCTTTATCCCCAACTTGCACTACTGCTTTTTTTATTTCCCCCCCTCCCCCCCCCCCCCTTTTTCTCCTTCTTTGCAAGCATTTCTGCATGCGAAAGTCTCAGAGGGTTTGCGTAGAGAGATGGTTCCCAAGCTGGGTGAGGAGGGGAGGAAAACGATTAAGGTTCAAGCGCTGGCAAAGCTGGGGCACGCTTTAAGGCTCCATCTCCCCGAAAAAGAGCATGGGAGCACTGCTGCCATGACAGAGCTGTCCCCTGAGAATGGGGCATCCCTGAGAAGAGACACAAACAGCATTAAAAAAGCAAGAATTAGACAGTGAGGGGTCAGCTCGGAGGCCAGCAGCTCTTCCGAAAGCAGGGGAGCTGGGGTGTGGGTTGAGAGCAAAGCAAAGTGACAGCAGGTAGGAATGGTGAACGGCCAGAACTGCTCATATGAAAGTCTCCTCCTGAAAAATGGTGTGTGTGTGTGTGTTGTGCTATAAAGTGTTGATTATTGCAGTTCAGGGGGAGGAAATGCACGCTCTCTCCTCTTCTCCCCGATTTCTGCGTGTTTCAGAGCATCTCGCTAATGCTCCCAACAAATACCTGCATTCAAAGCTCCCGTTTTATTGTCAGGTATCTTAGTGGTTACACAGGTGTTTAGTAAATAAAAAGAGATTGTGTTTTCAAACAGTTTAGCAGGAAGTTAGGAAAATAAGCTGCCATCCTGCTGTGAGAGAGCTGCCATTGCTTGCTGGCCCAAGGCAGAGACTGGGGGAGGAGAGCAGACACAGAACAGGCTTTTTAAGTGTTTTCAGCAAAAAGGAACCCCTCAGTGGGGTGGGTTTGAGCTCTCCGGTCAGCTCGACCCGCTGCCCAGCCCTGTTTTGCAGACATCGACGAGTGTGCCCTGTCCCAGGATAACTGCACCAGGGGGACCACCTGCATCAACACGGGTGGGGGCTTCCAGTGCGTCAACCCCCAGTGCCCCCAGCCTACCGGCAACGTCACCTATATCAAAACATCACCCTTGTAAGTGCCTCGGAGTGCTAAACCTGGCCCTACTTTGGGTTTTGGGTGCTGGGTCCCAAAAATACACATGGATCTGGTGCCAGTGAGGCGGGAGGGACATGGACCTCGCATCCCTTTGGGTTCCCTGAAATCCTCCCCCCTGGCTTTTGCCTTTGCAGCCAGTGTGAGCGCAACCCCTGCCCGATGGAGAGCCGGTCGTGCCACCAAGCACCCAAAACCATCTCCTTCCACTACCTGCCCCTACCATCCAACCTGCTGACCCCCACCCCGCTCTTCCGCATGGCCACAGCGGCAGCGCCCGGCCGGCCGGGGCCCGACAGCCTGCGCTTCGGCATCGTGGGGGGCAACAACCGCGGCCACTTCGTGATGCAGCGCTCGGACCGTCAGACGGGAGAGCTCATCCTGGTGCAGAGCCTGAAGGGTCCCCAGACCATCCAGGTGGATGTGGACATGTCCGAGTACCTGGATCGCGTCTTCCAGGCCAAGCACGTGTCCAAAATCACCGTCTTTGTCTCCGCCTATGAGTTTTAGGGGAGGCGGCAGTCACGGCAGCTTCCCTGACGGGGATGGTCCCTGCTCAGCATCCTCCACCCGAAAGCGCTAGCCCTGGAGGCAGGCGTGTAATGGGAGCTCCAGGTGACATCCCATGCCGAAGCCCCTCTGCAGCCAATCATCCTCTCCTCTGCCTTAAGGTTATTCTGCCCAGGTGGCTTTTACACCCACCTCCGTGGGGAACGATGCAAATGAGGTGCAAAAGAAACCCCAGGTGCAGGGGTTACCCGCTCTCTGGGGCACGGGAGCAAGAGCATCCTCACCCGAGGCTCCAGAAGGATGATGTCTCGCAGCCTCAGTGCCTACACAGCGCAGAAAACAGGGGCTAGAAGCCACAGCCCGAATTTCCTTTTAAATTTGTTGGTTTTTTTTCTGTAGGAAAGAAGTTAAGCTGGTGCGTGCAGGAGGAGGGAGGCTCACAGTGGCTACCGTTCTCCTCCCCACTGGCCCAGGCTTGCTTGCACTGATCCCAGCCCGCACAAGTCCACCTCTGCTCCCCTGGGGATGCCGAGAAAACCCCATGGCAGCCCATGGGGAGGAGGCTGGTCCAGCATCTTAATCCCCCAGGATTGACTGGGAGCAGAAAAATCCCCTGAACATCTATCCCTACGAGACCTAGCTGGCCCTCGGTGCCCTCCTTGGAGAGTGGGACACGTCTGCTGGGTGAAGGAGGAGTCCCAGTGCCCTGCCAAGGGGTGCTGGCAGTGGGGCTGGGGCTGTCCCATGCTTCAGCCCTCGGGCAGCAGCTCCTTCCACCTCCTGAAGTGGGTTGTGCGTGTGGATCCCCCACTCCGTGGCCTCAGGGAGGGCTTCAGGCTGGCCCTGAGGGTGCTGGAGGTGTGAATATTTCATGTTTCCATCAGCTGCAGCCTCCATCCCGCTGTGCGCCAGCAGCTCCGGGAACAGCTTCGGCTGTGACACGTGCCGGGGGGGGGGGAGGGAGACACCTCCCCGGTCTCGCACCCTTCGCCGTCGGTACCCGGTTCCTCGGCGTGGCGCTTGCTCATGTAAACCACAAAGCCCTGCCATTATGCATGTTCCTCCATTACGCTGGTTTTAGTACAATTAAACGATGCTATAGCCTCCGAGCAGGTGCAGAGCGAAGTACATGATGCGCGGGCAGCTGGAGGGTGAGGTGTCCCAGGGTCTGTGGGGATCCTGGGGAGGGTGTCCCAGGGTCTGTGGGGCACGAACCTGCCTCCATTAGTTTGATTTTTCTGCCTTGGAAGGGGCATTGCCCCCCGGGCACACAGGGTGTGCTGAGCTCTATCCCCTAAAATCCTTCCCAATCCTGGGCCCAGGGGAAGAGGCTTCAAAAGACTGATCTGTGCTGCACTCTTTGGGAGATCAAGCTCCCGATTTTTGGGGGGGGATATGGCTTTTCTGTGGAAGCTGGAGAGGGGGGCAGGACCTCTCCCCACAGAACAGGGAGGGACATTCAGAGCCTGCCCCTCGCTGCTGTCGGCTCGGGGCTGCTAGAGCCCAGGCACGGCGGATGGAGGATGTTTGGGTTGGCGGGCACTCCAGCTGGACGGGGGAGCTGGGCAGGGAAATGCATCCCAGGGCTGTGCTGGAGAAGGGAAATGAAACCCCAAAGGGCTCGCTCCTCCATCCCAGTGCTTAAAAAAAAAGAAAAAAAAGGAGAAAGGACCAGCTGGTGGGGCAGCTCATTGTTGCCTCCCTCAAAGGGGACCTCCCTGTCCTGCTGAGGACACCCCATTCCTGCTGAAGGCACCCCAATAATCCTGGGGTGGCACAGAGAAGCGGTCACCATGCAGCTGGCCTCAGTGTGGGCAAGGAGAAGGCTTTTTGGACCTGAGCTGGGAAGGCTCAACAGGAGGTTGTGCTGCAAGAGAAATGAGTTGCAAGGTGGACGGCAGGGGGACATGCCCAGTTTTATTTCCTCAGCACGCACGGGGATGGATGAAGCCTGCCAGGGGCAAATTTCCTTTAAAGCTCTGTGGCATAAGAACAGAGAGGTGGATGTATGGGACTCTGCCAAAGGCAACACAAAGGGTCCCAGGATATGGGGAGAAGAAAAAACACATAGAAAAAAATCTGGTCTGTGGGGGTATGCCTGGGGAAACCCAATTTTACCTGTGTAAAAGGCTCCTGGTGCCTTACCTCTGCTGTCTCCATCACCTGTTCCTAGCTGGGGTTCCTCTGACGGGGAATATGTTTTATCATCCCTGCACTGACAGCGCTTTACACCCCCGCCTCGTTGGGCTCTGGGAGCCAAGAACCAGGAGCCTGGAAGAGGATAAGTTCCTGACAGGGCAGAATAGTTTCCATCTGATGCTTTAAGCGGCTAACAAGGCTGGAAACGGGCACTTGAAGCTTTGCACTGGAGCCTTTTCCTCACAGCACAACCCCAAACTGATTTCTTAATTTCCGAGGCCGGGGTGAACTGGTTTCCCCTCTCCAGGACAGTCTGGCATGCTGCTGGGGCTTGCCAAGCCTCGCCTGTCCTCCCAGCTGCTTCTCACCCTCCTCAAGGGCCAGGACCAGAGCGGGAAGCTCAGCCATCTCTCCCAGCATTAGCTTGGCTGCGGATCTCCCTTTCAGCCACAGAACCATCTAAGGTCGGCTCTCCAGTGTCTGGACTGGGCTGCAAACCTCTGGCCAGCATTTGAGCTGACTAAAGGAGATTTTTTTCCCATCCCAGAGCAGCCGCTCCAGCATCTCGCAGACTTCTCGAGCCTGGAATGTGCAGAGAGAGGCTCTTCTGGCCCTGGTAAATACAACTTCTCTTTGGGATAATCATATTTTGGAGCTCAAAAAATAGCTGGTTTGCCTCTGTTCCCCTTCCGTGGGCTGAAGGCAGGCGACTGACTCCAGATGTGCTCTGTGTGCCCCGGGAGAGGCTGGCTGCCCTGCCCAAACCCCAAAGCCACATTCTCTCACCCCAAATGGCTGGGGGTGAGGATGAAGAGGCTGAAAACCTCATGCAGAGGTGGCCCTGGAGGAAGGCTACGTGGCACCCATTAGGTTGAAGGAGAGAAATATAGTGCCTTTGAATTTCCAAGGTCTGCATGGGAAAGTGTTCCCTCTCCTCTTCACCTCATGAGGTGAGACAAGCCCCAGCCTCAGGGCAGGAGTGAGAGGAGGCTTCATGTCCTGTTTCTTCCTCCTCCTCCTCCTCCCAAAATGCATTCCTGATGGGTCTTTCCCTGCTGAGCATCCATAGCCCTGAGCATCCCTGGGCTCCTCTTCACCTTCTGTCCCTGCAAACAAAAGAAAGATAATTATCTCTTTAACACAGAAGAGAGCACCAGGTTATTTTCAACTGCGGGTTAAAATCTGATTTATATCACCTCACCCGGTAGCATCCCTGAGAAGCCCGTGCCTGGCGCACAGCACATCCATCAGTGCTGTCACGTCTCCTCCCACCTCACAAATTTGCATTGCAGTTCAAATCCTCGCTGAAGGAAAAGCACAAGCACACGTGCCAAAGCACTTATTAATCCTGTTATAGCCTTTAATGAAGAGCTGAACCATTTTTATTTGTTATGGTTGCTAGGTATGTTGCTACGCTCTCCACACCATACCCCAGATCCCAGTATATTTGTGATATCCAAGACTGCATGCATACTGGGGAATTTGTTTAGCCGCTATTGCCAAATTTAGTCACACTTTGAAAAAAAAAAAAAGAGCCATTCAGGAGCTTCACACAAGGGTACCTTTTTCCCTGACAACGCAAACACACATAAGGGTACTTAAACAGCTGCATGTTTGTTTAAAATGTATTTTTGCACCTGCACACTTTGCAAGAAATGTAGGAGCCAAGCTTTTATTCTGAATTTGAAATCCTTTTTTTTTTTTAATCTGTTGCCTAGGGAGACACTGCTGAGCCCTCTCTGGGCACTGGCTCCTGGACTGCCACCACACTGAGATGCTCACATGCTGATGGAACTAATTAGCCTTAATTAGCCCTAATGGCCCTCCCCAGCCCCACCTGAGGCCACCACCCACATCCTTCCCATGCTCCTTGGGGCCTTATTTCAGGCCCGGAACTGGAAGAGCGTTTGTCTCCAGTTCAGGGTGGTTTTCTGGGTTGACTTGCATGGTGATCTAGATCTTTGGTTGAGCTTGGCCATGATCTTCTGCTCTGCTCATCTTGCTCAGGTACTAGCCAGAACGTAGATAGTCCTCTTTCCTCATGGATGTGAGGCCATGGTTTGCCTTTGTGTGAAGGGAAAAAATGTCTCTCCTGAATGGGAACTGATGTGGGTGTTCTCTCTTTTTTATTTTTTTTTCTTTTGCTAGGATTGTTGGCACTGGAAAAAGAGAGTCATATGTCCTGAAAAGCCCTGTAAGCCAGGGAGACTAGCCTGTAAAGGAAAATAAGTTGATGTAACTTGCTTGAGATTTTTCCAGAAAGTTTTGACAAAGTCCCTCAAAAGACAATGTTGAAAGGAAAAAATCGTTTAAGTGGTTAGAGAACAACAAACAAACTTCTCCTGGGGACTATGAACTCCTGAGTCAGCAGAAGCAGGGCAGGAATAAAAGGCCAGCTCCCAGCATGTGGAGATCTAGCAGGTGGGACGTGTCCATCTGGGTGCCAGTGTTGTTGCAAACGCACATATGAAGTTTATGGAAGCAACCATGAGCAATGAGGCGACAGCATCTGCAGCTGAGGCTATTTATTTGAGTTGGACGAGATCATCCTGAGGTGAAGATAGTGAACTTGGGACACACGGTACTGCAGAAGAGGATGAAATTCAATGAAAATGCGAGATGATGTGCTGAGAAGGGGATGCTGAGAGCTGTCCCCTGTGTTACTGGGTGGCCAGCAGAGGGGAAACACCAGCCTGGGAGGGGCTGGGATCCAGCTGAAGGCGCAGGTCAGGCCCACACCACCTCCAGCACAAAGTCAAACTTCTTAGCGAAGGATTATCAACACAAACATCACCAGTTTTTGTGGTTTGTTGTTTTGTGTTTTTTTTTCTCCCCCTCATTACTGGCTTCAACAATGCTCCTCAGCATTTCGTTCCATAGGTCTGTTAAGGATTTCTTAACGTGTTTTTTAATTTTGCCCTTTTCAATAAAATAAGTCATTGAAGCGACGCTAACAGAAGTGTACTCTCCTTTAATCCCTCAGCACTTCTGCAGACGTTATTGCCTCCCTGACCTCCTTACTACTGCTTTTATCACCCCCCGGCCAATGACCGGCAGTTTCACTACCCGTCTCGGCTGACGGGCCCCTTTGTCTTGGCCCCGTGTTCTAAACGCTCCCCGGCCTGAGGAAGCGGGCGGTGAGGGCCTCTACCTTGCGGTGACGGCGGCCCTTACCGCCGCCGCGGGGAGGGAACCGCTGGTCTTAACAAGAGATGCTGCTCCCGTTGCTAATTAACGGCCCGGGGCGGGCGGGAGGCGGGGCCCGCTCTGCAGGGGGCGTGGAGGGTAGAGGCGGCGGCGGCTTTACGCCGGCGGGAGGGTCGGCGGCTGAGAGGGAGGCCGGGCCCGACTCCCAGCTCTCGCGAGGCGGAAGAGGGGCAGGAGAAGGGGAGGGGCCCGGAAGCGCCATAACGGAGGGCGACCGCCATCAGCCGCCGCCATAACGGCCGGCGGGCCGCGCACGTGACGCCAGCCCGCACGCGGCTGAGGCGGGGCCCCGCGCCCCCCTCCCGCCGGCGCGCGCACACGTCGCCCAGGCCGGGCGGTGGGGGCCCGCCGCGCCCGCGTGACGTCACGGGCGGCGTGACGGGCGGCGGGCCGCCGCCGCCAATGGGCGAGCCGGGCGGCGCGGTGACGCGGGGGGACGCCAGCCAACGGCGGCACGTGGGGGGCGGGGCGGCAGCGGCGGAGGAGGAGCGCGGTGGCGGGCGGCGGCGGCGGCCAGCGCGAGGCGACGCCATCGCGGCCCTGACGGGCGCGGAAGACGCTGCGGTGGTAGCGGCGGCGGGTGCGGGCCGCGGCCGCTGAGCGAGCTGGGGGCCAGTGCCGGAGGTCGCCGCTGCCGCCGTTCTCCTGCTCCTCCTCCGCCGCCGCCGCCGCCGCCATTTTGTGAGAGTGCCTCGAGCGGGCGCCATGTTTGTAAGGAAGAATTAGGGCAGCCATCTCCGGCCACCAGAACCTCCCTTCCCCCGTGTGTGTGTGTCCTCTCGTTCTCCTGTGCCCCGGGCCTGCTCCTCCGAGCCGCCGCCGCTGCCGCCTCCTCCTCCTCCTGCCCGCGCGGGGCGGCCGGGCTCAGCCTGTGCAGCCTCGCCCTGCACTGAGTGCCCGTTAGTGTCTTACTAAGTAACCGTGAGTGAAACCTTCATCATCTCTCCTCACTGAGGGACCCGACCCTCCTCCTCACCGAGCCGCCCCCAGAGCGGCTGTGCGCGCCGCCGCCGCCGCCACCTCCTCCTCCTCCCTCCGCACCACGGGCAGCGGCAGTGTCCTGCCTTCCTCCACCTCCCTCCTCCTCACCACACCACAGCCAGCACAATGGCCTTTGAAAGCCTGTTCTCCAAACCCCCAAACCCAGTTCTTGACCCAAACATGCCCGACTCTGACAGGCAACATGCAGGGGACGAAAGGTCGAGTAACATTCTTCTCTCTCTCCGCTTCTCATAATGGTGATACTAGTGGGATGATGCTGATGCTGATAATGATGATGATGCTGTGTGTTAATGTGCCTAGGGGGTTAACGATGTTTTTGTGGGGGCAGGTCACCTTCAGGCTTGGAAGACCGGGGTGAGGACTGGGGTGGTGGTGGGGGAATGCAAGGAGGGGAGGGGGAGTGTCACTGATTAGAAGTGCATTATTAGTAGGGTTTTATTTTTTTGAATGCATGCATTTTACATCTTCATTTATTTATTCTGGCTGGGAAGGGGGGCTGTTTTCCATTTCTTTCCATAAATTGCACTTTCCAGCGGGTGTCTGTTGAATGTCACCATTGTTCTTTTTCTCCCTTGCCCTGGCGTTGCTAGTGAGGTAGGAAAGGGTGCTTTGAGTTGGATTATTATTTTTTGGTTGTTTTTGTTTATACAACAATCTTTCACTAGTTCCATATTTAACATCATTTTCTTGCCAGATTACACCTTACACATTTAACTGAATCTTTTTTTATGCAGATTAAGGTCTGACTGACGTTATCTTTGCCACCCCTCAATCCCCATGCGCAGAAAACAAGAGTCCTCTTCCTGGTGAAAGGACCTCTGTTCCTCCCTCCCTTTCTCTCCTGCAGCTGCTGGAAATTCAAATCCTTTCTCCAGGCAGCCGTGGTCTTCCTAACTAGTTCCAAAAATATTATGCCAGGGTGACAGCTACCCGTCCTTCAGTCTACATCTACTCAGAGTATTTGTGACACAACTGCAGGAGTTAAAAATGCTGTTTTCCGACAGCTGGGCTTCAGTCTGTCCTCCCCACACAGCTCCACAGCCATGCTTGGTACTTGCTTCAGAGGACTGAAAAACACTGGGGGGGGAGGAAAGGGCTTGTGAGTAACGTAACAGTTCCCTCACTGGAGAAAGAGTCACTAGTTCTGTGTTACAAATTGGGAAGTGGAGGGCCGCATGAGTTGACTGACTGGTCCAAAAGTCGTGCAGTGATTTAGGGACAGGTTCAGGGCAGACCGCAGAGCTGCTGATTCTTGTTTTCACCTTCCAGCTTTTAATTGTGAAGTAGTGTAAACTGTGTTATGCTGTATGTTCCTGAAGAGTGCTGTGTAAAACGCAAACTAGTAATCCTCTGGGATTATGGCATAACTGCTTACTAAAATTGCAGCAGTAGCAGGCAAAGTGTTTTAGAATTGCTGGAGTTAGTAAGTCTGTGACTTTTTACTGTTTCAGGGGTTGAAAATACTTCGTGTTTTAAAGTCCTCCTTGAGGACGAGCCCGTTACCCATTGTTCTGCTGGAAGCATAGTTTTTCTAACTTGGAGTTACTCATGCGATGTTGACAAGTAGAGTTCCTCTATCCAGCTGTTCTCACCAGTACGCCTGTTGTTACACTGGTAAATTACGAAATAGAATAAATAAGTACTTTCTAATAGTCTAATGTACTTTTAATACAGCTTAATTCATAAACATTGCTTTATAATATTTTACTTTCAGAAGAGCAGAAGACTAACAATAAGCACATTTATCTGTTAATACTTTCTGTAAACAAGACTTGTACAAAACTTCTGCTCCCCTCTGATAGGAGACATGTAAAGTATATTCTTAATACACCTAGACCATTGTTAAAAAAAAAAGCCCCAAATATAAGTCTTTGTATTATATTAGGTGTGCAAATGTAATCTTGTCAAATTGTAATATTTTAATTTTCAGAAGTTTCTAAATGCTTCCCTACCAGCTGGTGACTGGGAAGGCCTAAAATGAAGGGTCTTTCTGTCCACAGAAAAAATGATGGACTCACCAAGGGGAGAGCCAGCACAGCTTTAACTGTGAATATTTTTTAGTACTGAATTGGTTTTGTCCAGTTTCCATTGTAGCCAGTTGAAAAGTCAGTTTAAAGTTCCATAGAAAAGATGCAAGTATCTGGTGCATTCATATTCTGAGTTACCTTGAATTGGACTCTCACTGTATTAACTAGTTTGGTATTTTAAAATTAACATGTCTAGTTTCACTATGTTTCATCTTGCAAGGAATTTTTCACTGTGTTGGTAGCTCCGTAGGACTAGTTTACTTTAGGTACAGCCCATAGTAAGAAGCTTCTTAAAATGTTTAACAGATTAGATCAATTTGTGCAGCATAAATTAATAGCATTTCTGTTAACATTTATTTAGTTTGTTTTTGAACTGATCTGTAGAATTACGAAGAAGTTGGTTAGTGTTTTTGAGCAGTAAAAAATAGTAAAAAACCTTGTCTGGCTACGCTTTGAATATAAGCTGGAAGGTTGTTTGAATCCAAAGTCTTTGCTTTCTTGGTTTATAGATGAGGCACCTGATTAAGTGAGGAAGGTTTTTAATTCTTTAAATATTTTTACTTAACTCATTGTGGAGATGTTATCTTTGGTGATGTAGTTGAGACTTTATACACACAGAGAACAGTTGCCTTTTTAAAGTTTTTCCTGTAAGATTAGGTTCTATTAAGGATTGCTTGTTATGTAGGAAATCTTTGATAGGGTAAGAAAGAAGTCAGAGGCAGGGTGCAGGCAAACTCAGTTAAAGCAAATAAATACATAAAAGCAAAATCCTTGTGGAGTATACACAAATACACTTCCCCCTTGCCATCAGGAAGGTCAGACTGTGTTGGAAAGAACAGTGTAACTCTCAGAGAGGAGCCCCAGTATATAAATGGCTGTATGTGCAAATTACCACTCTCTTCTGGAGGTCAGCAAGGTCTGATTACTTGCAATAGTTTGTGATTGCTGCTACCATCATCTGCAGGACTGAGTGCTTCATGTTTCTCTTAAACTATTTGGTGGACATGGCACCACCTGTATGTAATGCAGCAGATGAATGTACGTGCCTAAGAGAAGAACTAAACACTTGTCACAAATGTAAGTCAGTCCTCATGCAGACTTCTGTGGATTTTGATTATCTGACTAACAGTGAGCTGTTACAGGCATGAGAAGGACTTGTTTGCTCCAGTTCATTCTGCATTTGAAATTGGTGCCAGATTTACAGTTACCAGGAACTTTAGAAAATAACTTGGAGCTCATTTATTCTTAAAATCTGAAACGGTGGATGGTACTGATACTTTCTGTTGGCGCTCTCTGCTTTCCTGTCATTTAATCTCCAGACTTGGAGATTTCTTATACCATTATCTGCTGTAAAATAGCTGTGACCTAGCGATAGGTCTGAACATGGAGATTCTAACTCACAGATCACAGACATGCAAGTAATGCTTCTGTAACCAGCACGGTCTTACGAGTTGTGTTGCAAGTGTAACTATCAAGCCTTTTTCTGTGAGCTCATTGTACAAGAAAGGGAATTCTACATTAGAGGGAGAGCTTTGCAACTGATAACCTGAGTGGCCTGTGAACTTTCTTTAGGAAATTGTCCTGATTTTTGCAGAGGGTGTTTGGAAATGCCATTTCTAAGCTGGGTTTGTCTGTTGCATTTCAGGTTCCTTTTCCCAGGAACCATGCTAATCCTCATTGTACACTTCTTCATTATGTATGTGATATAATTTTTACATTTTAGAAGGATGTTAGTACAGCCACTCTCTTATTCAAGATAGATAAACTGGTTTGAGTTTTACAAAGCGTAGCTGAAGTGTTGATTATGCAAGTCTGCCCACTTCTAGCTGTGGTGCTGCTCTTCCAAAACCTCTCCTTCGCCAGCTACGCGTGCCTGCTGTAAATCCAGATGAGCCAGGTGAATCGAGACTTCACCCAGCCACCCCTCTGTTTTTATTTTATTTTCCCAGTTTTCTCTTCCAGCTGTTTTAGGAATTGCCCGCTCCCTTTCCATGTACCGGTTTTACAGTCCTGTCCTTGACGGGCATGATTTACACTCTGCTGCTTGAACAGGTCTGTCTGGTTCACTGTAATGGAGACCTGCTCTGCTGAATTACAGCCACTGGCAAGTAAAGGGAAGAATGCAAGTGGTGGGTTGTAACCAACACAAGTAACAGCAAATTGCAATCTGTATTATGTACCTCAGTTGTTCAGTTTCTCTGTTACTGCTTAGTCAACATGATATTGCAAGTGGCTTTGTTTGTGTCTTGTCTCGATCCACGTGGCTTCTGAGTTCCATGAAGCACCACAGCGTTACAGATCAGGGAAGTGTTTGTGGAGCACAAGGGCTAAGGATCTCCTCTAACCTGCAGCTGCTGTTGTCCAGCCCGACTGCTCTCCCATTTTCCCTTGGCATAAGGCTTCCATCTTTCTTTAGTTAAACTCGATGACTTAAATGTGTCTCTTTTATTCTACCTGGTGCTTTAATGCGTCCTGTAGACATGTTAATAATTTGGTTTGAAAATATTTACTTACAGCTGTTTTTAGTGACTATTTTTTTTTCAGTAGTAGTTAATCACCAAGGAATGTATTCATGTTAAGTTCAAGGTTTGTCATGACTGAATGCAGACTTGTAGTGCTTTATTGCTTTTGAACATGATTTCAAAACTTGCTTTGACATTAGGAAACTAGGAAGTGAGGAGATAATCACTCCCAAATATGCCCTCTGGGTAAACAAGGCTTGTTTGCCATCTAGCAAACATTGCAGGGGTGGCAAAAATGCTGCTGGCTGTTTCTGTTGCAGTCAGTGTTACTCCTTGTCCTCCTGGGGAGGAGGTGGCCCGTGTGTGTTACAGTATTAAACCCCAAGGACTGAAGATGGTTAGGTGGCCTAGTGAGAAAATGGGCTTTCCAAAAGTTGCTTGTTGGCCTCCAGTACCACCACAGGGAACGGGTTTTTGTTAATGCCTCACTGCCGTCTTTCTCACTTCCTTCCCCCATTTTATGGGAACATCACTATCTGTTCAAGCCAGCCCTGCAGATAAAAGCAAAGCAGAGGTTAAAACCCCCAAGCAATCTGGTCTGTAATTTTTCATGATGCAGTTTCACTGCCTGGCTGTAGATTAAAATAACTTAATATTTGCAGAGTGGGTAAAACTAATGGGCAGCTGAAAAGTACCATAAGTGACCTGTGTAATACTGTTGAAGAAGCCAGTGCCAGTTCTAGTTAGTCAGTGGCATGTTGTGTTCACTGACAACACTTTCTAGTTTTGTACTTCTTTTCCTTATTCGTTAATAAATTCTGCAGTCTAGCAGTGAGCTATGACAAATTCATTTAGTGAATTTTACCCCTCTAAGATCTTATTTTTGACATGTGATTTTCATGCCATTGAGCTGCATCTGAGGTACTATCATAATTTTATAATCATAAAATCATAATTTTATAAAAACAAAATCTTACACACGAGAGTATTGGGGGTTCATCTCATGCTATTGAACAGGACAGAAAGTAAGCACGTAATGATGAGAAGTGATGGCTGGGTTACATCTGTGGTGTCTCAAGTGCTGCACAGTACCATGTTTTTTTAGATGCATTGGATGTGGAAAATATGTGCAGGAGGGTTATTTGAAGCAGTAGGAGTGTATGAGGAGCTAGAGTAGAGGGGTTGATGGAGAAATCTAGTTTGAGATACTAAGGAAAACATGCCCAAAGGAAATTACGGAGAAATAATATCCAGGAGTGGTGTAAGGCTTTTTCACTAAATGAGTCTTGACTGGTGTCAAAAACACTTGGGGAGTTTCCTGTCAGTTTAAACTCTCTCCCCTGCATTCTGTGTCCTTATCACAGATATTCAGAGGTCAGCAGAACAGGTGTATGATGCTGTTATCAGCCCCTGTAAATTAAGGGCTTTTAACATACTGCTTCTATATGAGAAGATGAGGTTTTAGACATCTGAATGCCTTCTGATAGCCTATCTCTTCTAGAACTGATGGCAGAACAAAGAGGTTAAGGTTTAACCATGTGCTCACTTCGGGAAGAAATAGATTTTTATTTTTGGACAGTAATACTCATTTATCACCAGAAATTAGTAGCTGCTTAAAAAGAATTACTTAATGTGTTAGTTATGCCCATCTATAACGTCTGCATTCTTGTTACTGTGTCTTTTCTCTACATCAAATCTTTGTGTACAAGAAGTAAAAAGGAGATGTTTGCAGCCTTTAGTTTTTATCTACTACTTACTTTTCCTATTCTTGCTAATGCTTTCAGAAGCTTTTGGCTATTTATATTCTCTTTAAGGCTTATTCTAATAAATAAAGTCAAAAGCATTCATATTGTAAACAAAATGTAATTAAAGGAGACCTTTTCTCATCTGTGAAGCAGACCTAAATGAACTTAAGAGAATGTTTAATGATAAAGATTCGCATTTCGGTTATATAATTTTGTTCATAAAAGTTCATAAAACGTACAGAAATATGATTCTCCTATAGCACCAGCTGTATTTGCAAGTATGCTAAGTGCTTTTGTTAGGAAGACTGGAAAAACAGTCCCACAGGGAAAACCCTTTTAATTTTCTTAAAATATTTCATAGCTACATTTGTCAGTGTACTGAGAAAATGCATCTTGTTTTTGTATCTTGGACTTAAGGAGCTTAAGTTGTAAATCTTCTTTGGAACATAAAGAACGCTATTTTTAAAAACTACTTGAACTGAGGACAAGAAAGGTAAGTTAAAGCTGAGTTTGAATGTCAGAAATTAAACTGTAAACACTAGAGTAATGGTGAGTTACTTTATGTGGATTTCTGTTTTCCCTAACCAAATATTTGCATAATTGCTATTTCAGTGATTTCACCAAACCGATTCTCCCTGAAAAATTATGTGGCTTCTGTGCCTTTCTAATCCATTTTTGAGGTGCTCTAGAAATACTACTGGGACAGTGGAAGCACTTTATGATTTTGTTTTCACATAGCCATCAAGCTCCGAGTATCTGGAGATTGTGAAAAAGGGAGTAATCCATCACTGATTTTAGTTACTTCTCTCACATTTGGAGATGAACCAAGGTTTTTTCGTGTGTACCTAGTTCTAGAAGAGGGGCTGATCACAGCCAGTGTGCTGCCTTTGGTTAGTTAGGATTTGTTTAGCTCATGGAGTCTAGGTGATCTTAATTTTCTATCTCCTGTGTTCTGGATGGCAAGATTGCATTTGCTGTCCCGTGGGTTATGATGAAATAGTAGTCCCATATGGCAGTTTGTTTTAATCATTCAAGTCATCCAGGGCTGTTTAGGAGGGAGTTCCAATAGGTTAGGCAATGTACCCAAACACCTCTAAGCAATTTAAACTGGGTATTTGTTTCTCTTCCAAAAGGACTTTAAATGCACTAGGCTGGGAAGGGCTTGGTAATACCAGCTGAGATCTCTGGTGAGAGGTGACTTAACCTCTTCTGCTGCTTTCTGTGCCAGAATTTTATACTGCAGGGCTGCATTGTAATAGGTCAGGGATTAATTTCCGTTAATCTGAAGATGCATCAGATTTAGTTCAGCCTTTGCAAATACAAATACAGAATTGAAGAAAATAACACGTGGCAAAAGTTAAAATTTGCCAGTGTTTGTTCCAGTGTCAGCACAGAGGCTGTCTTTTTCACTCTCAAGGTATGCGTTGTGTAGGCATTGTAAACTGTTCCCCCCCCCCCCAGCTTGTTGGCATTATTTCAGTGAAGGTTGTTTTTGTGCTGTGTTGTTTTGTGGGGTGGGATGGTCGAAACAGAAGTGAATCTTGAAAAAGACAACTTCCTTGCTTTTCTAGATTAAGAAAATGTTGGGCTTTTTTTTTGTCAGGCATTTCCAGCAATAACAGAAGCGTACTAAGGTACTCTGTAAGCAAGAAGCTGTACTTTGCAAAACAGAAGTTTGTATTCACTCTTTTTAGATCAGTGTTCTGATCTGTTTGTTGTAGATGCTGCCAATGGGAAAGCAACCTAAGACTCGGACCCATTTCCTAGAAAATCATCTGTTAGCTGTGTTTTTTTCCAGACCACATCTGTTTGTTGACTTTTATTACTCATAGTGGAAAAGGAGGTAATTTTGGTTCACGTTGCTGAAAGCCCTTCCCAAAAGCTGCTTGCTATAGCCAACTCTGGAATTTAGGAATTGAACTTCTAAAAGCGATAGGTTCTGCACTTCCCTTCTGGTGTACAGCTCCAGTTTGTATTTTAAATGGAGAGAAATAAAGCCTATAAAACGGAAAGTAATTTCTGCCCTATCATTTCCTTTAAAGTTTCTTTGAAGCATAATTATTTCCAAGAAATTACACATTTTTTAACCGTTGTATTTTCAGATCATATTTATCCAGTGTTTTGGTTTTTTTAAAACACCTTGAAGTTAAATGCTTGGAAAATTCTAGGATGCAGTGGAAAGAATTTAGGCATTTGGGAGTTAGAGGACTTTTGTAATTTTACCTTTGAAATGCAATCCAGAGGATAGTATTACTGAGATTCTGCCTCATTGTTTTACCTAGAAAGTTATCCAAGTCCTCGATGCATCCTAGAAGTGTAAATATATGGCAGCAGTTTCCAAAGGATCTGGTAAATGGTAAATACCTTATTTCCGAAAGAGCGTTTTGAGGAGACATCCTTGAGAAGAGGGAGTTTAGCTCATGTTGTCAAAAGATGAAATACTGTTTTTTCTAATAACTGCAGGTATTTCATAAATATTTGCAATTCCTCAAGCACACTTTATTAATCAGGTGCCTCCTGGAAAGATGTGACAAATGCTTGCTTGGGGTATTTTACGATGTACTTCAGAATTTGTCAGGGTATGCTGGAGATAATAGTCGCTGTGGTGTTTGAAGACAGGATTTATTTTATGATTGGTGTACACATTCTGAAGATCTTTTATCTCTCTTTAAGTATGGGAGTATCTTGGTGTTACATTGTCCTTCACGAGGCAGCGTGACAATTGTCTGTGGGCAGATCTCTGTGAGCACTGTGTAAAAATCGCGTAAAAATGGGTTCTGAAATTGCCTCTCTACTTCACATTTGGTGCCTGCTTGGTAGTGTGCATACCTTTATTATTATTAATTTCTGTTACTCGTTCAAAAGCTGACTTTGACTTCATAGCTTCCTGCTGTTTTATATTAGCACTAAAAAATAATGTCTTTTTCAAGATGTGTCCAAGTAAATGTTGACAGTCATAAGCAACAACAATGACTTAAGCTAAACTTAAGATGTAGGAATTGAGCAGTTTTTCTTACCTTCTTTCTAAGTTCACTTAGAAAGTTCATAGTTTTTTCTAACACCCATAGTCATATTTGGTGTGTTGGACAGCCGTGCCTTTAATGCGCTTGTTTTCTATGAATTTATCCAGTCCTTTTCTGTGGCTGCTGCTGTTTCCCAGTCCTAAAAGTCCACTGGCTACCTGCCATGAACTTGGTTTTACTGCCCATCAATATGAATGCTAGTCTTTCAGTGACACCTTCCACAGCAGAATCTTCTAATCAGATTAAATCTTTTTATGCCAACTTTGTAATGTTCTGACATTTGAAAGCTTCTTACGAACTTTCCTTCTTTTCTCTCCTGCTCCTTCATGCTACTTAGCAAATCACAACTATCTTCAGTACTTATCTAAGTTATTTTCTCCCACATTCTGTAGTATTTTTTTCAACCACTCCATAGACTAGTTGCCCTCGCAACGCTTAGAAATGGTCTTCAAGTCCATTTCTCAATCATGTAATACAGCAAAGCATTTTCATGAGGCTGGCATGTGCATAACTTGCCTTTATGTGGTCGCAGTGGGCTTCCATGAGGTGACACCAAAATTTCACAGTTGCTGTAGATACGCTGAAGCATCCCACCACTAGTTGAGAATGAAAGGTGAAGAGGTGGTATTCATGCATTTCCTTAGTTTTTTGTGCAGAGCCTTTATATGCAAGTCAATAATTATGGAATTATGGAATTGTTGGAGTTGGAAGGGACCTTCTACAGATAATCCAGCCCAACTCCCAGGCCAAAGCAGGGCTGCCCAGAGCACATCACTCAGGACAGCATCCAGGTGGGGCTTGAAGATCTCCAGAGAAGGGGAC
>JAOTQQ010000023.1:5639094-5670280 GCA_026546715.1 Gallinago undulata
ACCCCTCCCAGTTTGCTATCATCAGCCAACTTGCTGAGGATACACCCTGTCCCCTCGTCCAGGTCATTGATGAATATGTTGAACAAGACTGGACCAAGTATTGACCCCTGGGGGACGCCACTGGTTACAGGCCTCCAACTTGACCCTGCTCCAGTAATGACAACCCTCTGAGTCCTGTCAAAGAGCCAGCTCTCATTCCACCTCACTGCCCCCTCCTCTAGCCCACACTTGCTCAGTTTCCTAATGAGGATGTTATGGGAGACCGTGTCAAAAGCCTTGCTGAAGTCAAGGTAGATGACTTCTCCTCGCTGTTCTCCCCTCATCCAGCCATCTAATTATAACATCACAGAAGGCTATCACATTGGTCAAGCATGATTTACTCTCTGAATATGGTTTTGTTTTTTCCTCCCTTGCCTATCCATTTGCTCTTCTTAAAAATGTTAGAACTTTGTGTTGCTTCTAACTTCTTAACCACTGTTTTTTTACTGTGGATGCTCAGGTCTTTTGCCTTCTGATGAGTTCTTCCACTCTTCCCACTCACGGTCCCTTGAAGTAGACGGAGTTAGTTAATGTATTGTGAATACAGGACCAAGATGGACAAATTGTGAGGCAATTTAGTGTAGCCTAACTACTACTTTTATCCCAATACCTTCTACTGCCCACAGCACTAGTTTGGTCTTGGGTTTTGGAGTTTTGGTTTTTTGTTTGTTTGTTTTTTAGATACAGTTTTCTAGTATTTACAGGCTTCTACCCTTGCTGCCCTCACCACCTGGTACATTCATCGAGTGAGGGTTTCAGACACCGTAGGACTGATGGCATTTGCACGCAATCTCCATATGGAAATTCAGGAGTGAGTTTCTGTAAGGTTCCACGATGCCTGCAAAGGCTGAATTTCTGAAGCAGTGGTAATGTAGAAATAATTATATAGAGCCAGTTACGAATGTTAAAAAGCAGTTAATTCCACAAACCCAGCAAATGCCAAATAGAAGGGGAGTTAAGGTTGCTTCAGCAGTATGTCTGAAATAGGGATGAGAAATAGGTTAGCTGGTGTTCTGTCGAAATTTTTCTTTCTTGGCAAAATACATTCAGAATTGTTATTGTTTGGGTCAGTAGACAAAAGTTTAAATAAAGTCTTATGTAATCATAGACACTTTTTTCGCCTAGTGATGGAGATAAGCATGAATCTGTTACTTAGTGTATAAGTGCTTAAAGCCCGTAGTGTACAAGCACTTAAAATTTTGTGTTAGGTTTTGGTTTTTTAAATCATCCTTTGGTGTTATTCTAATTTGAAGTCTTGAGAATTGCATTCATATGCAGAAGTTATATTCACATGCATGTTATTCCATTTACAGTATTTATTGTTGTATGAACCAATGCCCTACATATGTCAGTGTTACAAATTAAAAAAAAAAAAGAACCACTACCCTGGGCAGCTTAGAAAAATAGCATCATCAGATGTCTTGTTTCTATCAGTTTTTAGATTCTAGCAAATGAAATTCAAATGTTAACTACTCCTTTCTTGTCAGCTACTACTACTAATTTCTTTTGAAGAATCCACGTAACCACTAAATTATTTCTCCTTTTTTGAATTGCTCATGACTTTGGCTATTAGATCCTAGATGCTACAGACCTATCTTTAGATCCAAGAGCTGGTGTGTTGAAGGAAACATGTTTGTATTACTATGGATTGTTTTCCTGCAGTGCCCAAGTGCTTGTTTTCATTATTGCTACTCTTTAAGTGTATAGTTTTCTGGGAGCTTTAATTGTCTTTAATTTTCACCACATCAGTTCTGCAAATACAGCAGCATAAAGGCATGTAATAGCATTGTAGCAGAAGTATTTTATTTCTAGAAATGATTAAACTACCTGTTTAAAGGCATCAGAGTGCTATATATTGAAGCAGGGTTTTTTTAATCTGTGTTAGAGAAAACTATATAAGCAGAGAAGATCTTTGTTCTGAGAAGTAAAAAAAAAAAAATACATGGTTTTAAAGCTTCTTAATTTTGCAGTATAATTCAAGGGCATTTAATGGCTTGCATTCCATTTTTGTTTAGCTTTAAAAGAAAATTCTAAAATCCTAGTAGTTCTTGGGGTATTACATGTATTAAAAAGTGTGTGCACATATATAAAAATGTAACTGGTGGAAAGAAATACTGGGTGTGGGTTTTTTTTATTCTGTTATTGGACAGATGAGATAAATAATAAGAAGTGATTTTATTGTATTGATATTTTTCCTCCTACAGAGAAGATGGAGAGCTTGAAGATGGTGAAATAGATGATGCAGCGTATGAAGATGTGAAAGAACATGGTACAAAAGGTGATGATAAGCAGAAAAATGAAAAAGGACATAGAAAATCACGGAAGAAACGCAAAAAAGAAAAAGAAAAGAAAAAATCAAAGAGGAGAAGACGGGATAAGCATAAGGTTAGGAAATGCAATCCAAAATATTGGAGGTGTTTATTTTAATTCCAGGTTTCCAGGTTCAGACAAGGATCCAGGGAATTGAAGAAGAAATCTAAAATGATTTTATTGCTATTTAGGCAGTCTTTGGAATGGAATTTTTGAGATTTCTGTCTTACCAGTGCATTTCAACATTAAAGAATTTGTTTAAATAGACTTTAAACACGTGGAAGTGCATATTTACACATTCAGTGACAGTTCATGTGGCATAAGAGACATCATTAATTGACCCAGCCGTAGCACATTTCAAATGATAGTTTAGAAGCATACTTATTAGCTTTGCTTAAATGCATTTTATAGAATCATAGAATCGTCTAGGTTGGAAGGGACCTTTAAGATCGAGTCCAACCAGCAACTTAACACTGCCAAAATCGCCACTAACCCACGTCCCTAAGCACCATGTCTACCCGTCTTTTAAATAACTCCTGGGATGGTGATTTTCATAAACTTGGTTTTCATCTGCTTATATTTAAAAGAAATAAAAAGTCAGACTGTGGGTATAGCTGTGTTATTGGTGATATACATCTTCATTGGCTATGTATTTATTTCAATATTTCTTTTATTAGCAGTTTATAAAATACTGACATTTAAGAGGGTTTTACTCTGCCATTGTGAATGATTGTGGTAGTTTTGACACGAAAGGCCAAAGTGTTAAACTACGTCTTAAATTGTTTAAATTTAAGAAGCAGTTTAAGTCTGTGACTGGCCACTGACAATGGTAATGGTAGCTGAACCATAGTGTGAGAGTTTTTTAGGGTAAGAGGCAAAATGTAAATTTACAAATTTGCTTTTTGTACTAATTATCATTTAGGGAAATAAAATATTTCAGGCTAATTAAATAAATTCTTCAGTAAAGTTAATTAAGATGTTTCTAATATATATTTTAATCAACTTAAATACATGCAAGAGATTCACAAAATGTTAACATAGAAAATTAAACCCAATGGTAATTCTATGAAAATCACAGAAATACAGTATTCTTGTATGGTTTCCCCTCTAAATTTTCTGCAGAAAAATACATGTAAATAATACACTTGTAG
This sequence comes from Gallinago undulata, assembly GCA_026546715.1. Taxonomy (NCBI): domain Eukaryota; kingdom Metazoa; phylum Chordata; class Aves; order Charadriiformes; family Scolopacidae; genus Gallinago; species Gallinago undulata. Next base: position 5,642,595 of record JAOTQQ010000023.1, read on the forward strand.
TGCAGTAATGCTGATTTTTCTCCCAGCAGAAAATGACAGGATGCTAATCATTTCTATGGTCATATGCAAGCTTCTAGCCATCTCCCAGATTTGTCACAAAGAAGCAGGGCTCAGAGAGACCCGTAGGAGGCTGGTATAACCCAGAGAAACCACATAGCCCTCAATATTTACATTCTGAAGCCTCATCAGATCAGTGATAAAATGAGTGGGTCATCAAAGAATGTGCTTTCTTTAGCTTCCTCCAGAAGCAGAGGCTTGTGAGAATTAACAAAATATTTTCATTTATTGGGCTAATGCTTCTTTAAGTACATATACAGCAGAACAGTTACACAGAGAATTATGTAACGACATCTGAGAGCTATTTTCTTCTTTTTATTTTTTGCAGCATAACTCCCCTTCCAGTGATGACAGTTCAGACTACAGCCATGATTCTGATATTGAGCGTACAGAAAGGCCACATAAAAAGAGCAGCAGCTCTTCATACAGAGATTATGATTCTTCATTCAGTCAGGTAGTCTTTTTTTAAACTGATTTCTCATTTAAGTGTAATTTAAAAAATGCAAATGTAAATGATGCAGTTTTTGAAGGCTTACTTGATCACAGTGCCCGTTTTTGCAGGAACCACATCTAGTTCTCATCTCGTTGGGTAGATTTCCACATGTAAAGCATTATCTGTGGCATGAATGTAGGTGGTGTAAACAAGCCTGATACTATTTTTTCCTCCATCAGGCAACAAGTAAGATACCTTTATTATTGCCTGCATTGGACTTAGGCTATACTAAGAGGAAACACCTCATGAAAAGCTGTGTTTAAGTACCTAAGAGTTGATTCTGCTTTCTGATGGTTCAGTTTGTCCTGGCATTTCTCAGTCTGTGCAGCTCGATAGCCCTCCTGAGACCACTCTGTGAAATAGAATGCATTCTCTAAAGATGTGATAGAGCAGCTAGAGGCTTGATGAAACTCTGGTGCTACAGAGGAGAGGAGACTTTTCCTTTTAGCCTGAAACCATTCCAGAAAACTCTAAGCCAGTGGAATTTATTAGCAAACTGAAGATCCTGTCTGCAGAAATGGGAGAAGGGACAAGTGCTGGCTTAGGAGCAGTCGTTAGCAGTATTTCATCCTGATTGACAGGACAGATTGCATCATCTGTGTCTGAGATGGTCAGAATTTGAGATCACGAAGGGAAAAATTTATATTAATCATAGTTCATCGAAGTAGCATTTAGGACACTTAGAAATGCATATGTTAAAATGTTTTGTCAACCCCACTGAAAAGTTTTCTGGAGTGTAGATGCTGATGCTGTTCTTTTTTCCAATGTTGATGCCTTCAGAATGAAAAGTAGTAATTTTTACTGAATAACTGATTTTCGCTGTGTATTACTGATTCGTGTTTGTGCAAATCTGGTAGGCGGCATGACAATAAAACAGCATAAAACCCAATTGTTTTTGGAGAGGAGTTTGGAGGGGTGTTTTTTGAAATACTGAGTTGCTTCTAAACAGTGCAATCGCTTTCGTTACAGCATGGACATGTATCAGGAAATTACATGAGTTCACAGAAAATGCAACATAAAAAAAATATAAAAAGTAAGGAGTATGATGACTATAGTCATTACAGTGATGAAAACTTTGGTAATTACAATGAGGAAGAAAAGGATGAGGATTTTGCTGATCAGCTTAAACAATACAGGCAAGCTAAAGAGACGTCCAGTACTGATTTAGGACCTCCATTCCTGAAAGAACCAGTGAAAAAACAGGGGATGAAAGGGATCCAGAAAGGTAAGGTAACTTGAATCATTAACTGTAGTAATGGGTGATGGCAGTAGTTGGATTGTGCATCGTTTCTGCATGTTTGTCTCAAGAGCTGAATGAAGAAAGCTGCCAGTGGTGGCTTTCCTGTGAGCTTGCAGTCTCCTATCAGTGAGTGAGAATGTTCTTCATCCTGAAGGAATAATATCATATTGTTGCACTGATGTTTATATTGAAGAGAAAGATCAAGTGTTGGGTAATACGTACATAGTAATAAAGAATTAAAACCCTATTACAAAGCCAGTTTTGTTGCGTAGCTATTTGAGTAAGAAATCACAGGGCTGTAAAGTGACTTTCTGGTGGTAGTTTATGAAAGACTGAGATGGAACTTGTTTGGAAGAAGGAATGTAAATATGTAAATTCCAAAATATAATTTAGTGAGCTTTCCTCCTCCCATCCCCCTTACCCAACAGAAAATAAAATTAAGTATCTAGAAATTTTGATAGGTGCCTGCATACTTTTATTGGTATAAAATTGACCCCACAAGTATTCTAGTATCCTTTTATTTTTCTTTTCACAACTTCTCTTGCATTCAAAGCTTGCATAAAATTGCTGGTGAGAAAGTGTTCCTCTTAAGCAACGTATTTCTGAAAGAGTCCTGCTGCCCTTATTTCATGCCTTACTTATATAAACCAAGTTATGCAAGCATTCTTGTTTGCACCTTTCATTTGGTATCTGATCGTTTCCTTGCCGTTGTCGTGCAATTCATCGAGCCAGCTTACATCCCTGGCCTCTCTATTGTGCAGGGACTTCAGACTCCCCAGTTGTCCCGTGTTACTGTGTATTGCTGTGGGGTGGGGAAGGTTAGGCCATGGAGGCGGCGAATACCATTGGCAGGAATAGCCTGATCTGCCATCTAGAAATACTTAACCTCTCATCCCCTTTCCTATGAGATCAAGTTCTCATTTCAGAAACTGTTGATTCAGTTTGCAAAATCTTCTCCCTTTAATCATGGCTGAAAGTTTGTCTCCCAGGCAAAATTTGAGCAGGGTTTTGTATGACAGTATGGATACCTTACTAGTTCTTCAGAAGATACTGTCTGTTATACAAAGGTAGTAAGCTGTCTTTCTTTTCCTACAGTAAAGATTTATTGTATTCTGTTTTGGTTCACAATACAATAAATTGGCCAAAGGTTGGCAGAATCTTTGTAGCGGAGACAAAAAGTTGGTTTTCATGTCCTGCTTGGTAATACTGCTCCAAAATCTCTCTCTGCAAGTCATCTTAGACCAAGTCAAGGCATTTTCACTGCAATCCCAGAATCACAGAATGATATGTGGTTGGAAGGGATCTCTGGAGATCATCTAGTCCAACCCCCTGCTAAAGCAGGTCCACCCAGAGCAGGTTGCAGATTGCACAAGAACGTGTCCAGGCAGGTGTTGAATGTCTCCAGAGAGGGAGACTCCACCACCTCTCTGGACAGTCTGTTTCAGGGCTTTGCCACCCTCAAAGTGAAGAAGTTCCTCCTTATGTTTAGGTGGAACTTCTTATACTCAAGTTTGTGCCCATTTCCTCTTGTCCTGTCACTGGACACCACTGAAAAAAGACTGGCCCCATCGTCTTTACACTCACCCTTTAAGTATTTATGGCATTGATCAGAATCCCCCCTCAGTCTTCTCCAGACTAAGAAGACCCAAGTCCCGCAGCCTTTCCTCGTAGGAGAGATGCTCCAGGCTCCTCATCATCTTTGTAGCCCTCTGCTGTCCCCTGTCCTTTTTGAACTGAGGAGCCCAGAACTGGACATAGTGCTCCAGATGGGGCCTCACCAGGACAGAGTAGATAATCAGGATAAGAATAATCAGCCTTGCTGTCACAGGGTAGCTGCCACCTGAAGCCAATGTGATGTCTGCAGAACTTTTTAAATTGATGAGAAAGCAGATACTCTGTCTCAGTGGCTTTAGTTGAGATCATGGCTCCTGGCATGCTGCTGGCTGGATAATTACTGTTTTGAGGCTTCCAAACAGTTACCATTAAACTTTTTATATTCAAAACTGTTCTGTCATATTTCTTAGGTTAGGATCTCAGGTTTCTTGCACGTTGTGACAATACACCCTGGTGCTGCTTGCACTAGTTAGTTCTGTGCTCAGAAAGTCACCAAACAGCACAACATTTCAAGTTCTTGGGCTGAGTAGAAGTAACATGCCTGCACTTCTAATTGTGAGAAGCTACTTTGAATAAGATTGATTTTACATTGAATTTGTCAGTCTGCTGTTGATTTGAAGAGCTTTTCAAAGAGCAGGCTGTTGCACAGAATTACAGTTGGCTGGTGTAGTTGTACTTGCCAACTCCTGCTTCAAGACAGTATTTAGGAATTAAGACTGCAAAAAGGTAGATACTTAATTTGTTAGATTTGTCTGTATTTGGTGTCACTAGATAATGATTTTACTTTCTGAGGTCATTTAAAGAGGTCATTGTTGTTTTTTAGGTATTTCTCAAAGAGGTAATAACTACAATGTTGGTCGAGGGCGTGGAATGCAAAAGAAATTGAAGCGTAAAGATCGTGGAAGGGGAAGAGGGGGAAATAAAGGATCTGATGGCTTTCATGAGGTATGTGGAATTAAAGCTGAATTTGAAATGATTGTAAATGTTTCAAATGACTGATTGCTTTGCTTTAATGGAAGAGTATTTAAAATTACGTATCTTTAAATTATTTTTTTATATATAAAATTACTAGAATTTTCCAACACTTGATGTACAAACTATAATTGATAACTTAAGCTAATACATAATTTTCTTGTTTTTCTTGGAAATATGGAAAACTAGCAGAAAGTGGTTTATGAGCTTTGGTTTTGAATGGTGCGTGAACTTCATTGTTAAAAGTATCTGAAATAAGTTGTTTTGCTGCTACCAGCTTACCTCGGATTTTTCAGCAAAGAAAATGGATGCCTTTACAGCTTTTGCTAGTTTTCATCTGAATCCTGAAGAATTTTCCTTTTCTTTCCATAGCTGTGACTGTGGAAATGGAAGTATATATTTCTGTGGTTTCAATTTAGTAATTCTTTGCACAGGAATTAGAGAAAACATAGCGTTCAGTATTGCCACAGTATTTGCAAATTTCTCACTTCAGTCTTCATTTAAATGAAGAACAATACAAAATTGATAATTAGTGGATCAAATCCATCTGTGGCTAAAATACATTATTTAAGCCATATCACATTTGGTTCTGTATACTACGATTGAAATGCCTGTGGTTCTCCCTCCTGCTCTCAAGAGTGGACATGGCTGGCTTCTTACTAACATGGTGACGTGTAATTTAGCCATGTTAACTTTTCCCCGTGTTGTCCAGCTGGCCTAACTCTCTGGGGCTCCTGGGTGGCCCCAATTAGATGTTCCTTTCTCTGCCCTGCATGTGGTAGGGAAAAGGGCAGCCATTTGATCTGTTAGGATGCCTCCTTCATAGGACTCCTCCTTCCTATTGCTGTAGAGCATGCCTGGTCCTACGGCGCCATCTCCCAAGCCGTGGGGAAGGGTGGAGGCAAGGAGGCAGCAGCAGGCAGGTCCCAGCAGAGCTGGGAGGCAGAAAACAAAAAGCTGTGCTTCTGGCTACAGCAAAATAATGAATTCTGCGATGCAGATGCTGAGCTGTGCGGTGCGGTGGGGTAACCACTGAGACTCCTGATCCGCCCAGCAACGTCCCTGGGATTCTCAGGGACATGGTGTGAGCATTTCAACCTTCCTCGGGCCATTGTTTTAAGTGATTTGTAGTGTGGGATGGTCATTGATTTGCAGTGAGACTTGGAACATCATGTTTATGTGATATTTGCATTAACCTTGAAGAGGATCGGTTATTAGATTCAAAGCTGCTTTGTCTGAAGCAGCTGATATTTCGCTGGATTTAGTGTGTTCACAGTAGAAAATGGATCTTGACTCATCCAGGAGTGGCATTTCTAGCTCAAAGATTTCTTCTCAATGTCAACAAAATCCACTACTTTTTCTTAGTGTTAATGTTTTGTGACGTTGCTTAATCTGCTAATCAAAATGAGACTGGATACTTGGTGTGCTATGCTACGGTGTGCTCCTGATGCAGTGTGACTGTGGAGAACCCATCTGTTTCTTTTCAGAAGCTCTTACTCAGCAGTCAGATTTGCTGCTCATTTTTGTGAAAATGGGAAATCCGAAAAGCCTCTTTCTTCTTATCATCAGATCAGTAGGCAACCATCTAGTACTGCAAAGATGACATTTGCTTCTACCCTTTGTTGCAGTGTCACACGCAGCAGTTCATTGAAGGCCATCTACTTCCATGACTTCACTAGATCTGCCAGGCCCTCTCAATGTCTATCCCAGACTCTGTAGTTAGATGAGTTTACTGCTGTTTCTTTAGTTTACCTCAAGTGCAGATGCCATATGGGAATCAAATCATAAGAGAGAACAATTATTTGCCCAACCTGGTACATAAGAATTCTTACATGTTAGGTGATGAATGAATTGTGCTTTCCTCTCTGCTTTGCCTCATGGTGTAAGCAAACAGGTTATTTTTCTTCTAATGGGAGAAAAGAGAAGATAATCTAGAGATACCGATTGCATGAGAAGCACATGAAGTGGAAAGATTGATAAAGTATAGCCTTGTGGCTAAGGTGGCTGTCTGGAAGCCTGGGTGATTACTCAACTCCTGGCTGTCTGCAGGGGTGTCCTTACTTGAGGGTGGTTGGCACTGACGTAGGGGGTGCATTGTCACATGAAGTGTGAGGTGCTTTGTCTCTTCAGAGAAGTTATTTATGTCTCTTGTAAGAAGTTTCTGATTTGGTTGCATTTATAAAAAAGACTCTGTATTAAAGCAGCTAAGAAATAAGTATATGTATTTCCTTTGTGAGTATAATAATTTTTAGAACTTAAATCATGGTGCAGTTAAACACATTTTGGAGTAAAAAGTGCACCATGTACAATCTAATATTTTTGCAACTGCACTTAATAAGTAAAAATCAGTGGGATGTTCCTTTTTCTTACAGGATGGCAAACCAGTGAAGAAATGGGTTAATATGAGTCAGGAATTCATCAATCAGCATACAGTGGAACACAAAGGCAAACAAATTTGTAAATATTTCCTTGAAGGGAGGTGTATTAAGGTAATTATGCACTGTGTCTGTCGGTCTGCTGCTTCAGTGTGAGGAAGGGGAGAAGATGCACTGTGTTTTTTTACTTCAGTTGATGCACAGAAAACTTGTGTATTGAAACTCAGTGTTTTGATTTCTGATGTTTTGCATATTTGTAGATTAATGCCAACAGAACTACTTGTGGAAAAATATCCCTTTCAGTTACGCATTTTGAATAACAAATATAACAAATTCTACTAAAAATTATTGTATTTGCTTATTAGAATGTACAGTAAAAACATTGTGATAGTATCATAAACTTACACTGGCAATGTATCATATGTAAATATACAAACATTTCAAGTATGGAATCTGTAAATAGGCAATGATTTCTGAATGCATGACATCATGTCTTTTTTTATGTGCTACTGCTAATTTCAAAATGTTGAAGAAATTGCTTAATTATGCTAATTTATTTCTCTCTCTAAATTAAAAAAGTGGGGTTGTAGTAATGGTGTAGAAGAATTCCCTACCAAAGAACCATCTTCCTTCAGCAGCAAGTGGAAAGCAGCAGAAAGAATAGAATGCTATTCAGAGCAGTCAGCTGTCAAGCAAAAGCACTGGCAGGACTGTCTCTTATTACATTTAAAAAAAAATTGTTGGTGCTTTGTTTGGGAGCTTGTGCTGCTGTAGAGTTACATCCTCTGATGTCAAACTAGTTCAGTCAGTTCTAAAGCACTTAAGAGAAGCTACGTGCTCCTTGAATAAGTGAGCACCTCATTTATATTTGGTTCCTATATGTGTTTAGATACAGAATATTTTCTGTTTCTTTTTCAAACAGTCAAAGCTGAAAATCAGTATGTTTTTTTTTCCCAAAACAGGGGGGAATTGAAGACAATGCATTTGTCGCTGCCTTTATATATTTCAGTATGCTATGCTCAGTGAGATGAGTATTTGCTGCCACCTTCAGTTTTAAAACAAGTGGCTGAAAGAGCACTTTTTTTCATGAAAATAATAATAAAAAGGCAAAAAAATGCTCCAGCAAAGTGATCCTCATGTAAAACATGATACGGTTGAAATAAACTTGATGTTATTTGGACTCTGGTTTTCATACAAGGAAGATTCTTAATACTTTGCTGGTTGGACTTTTAAGTTCTCCCACACACCCTTAGAACAGAATCAGGTTTTTTGATCAAGTTCATAATTGTTTATATGGAAAATAATTTCAGTAAAGTATTTGTTTAAGTGCCTTTTTAATGCTAATTGCTAGGTGGAGACAGAAGAGAGCTGGTATTGTAAGACCAACTCGTTTACTGTGACCACTGTGTATATTCCTTGTATCCCAGTGCAGGAATTGTTCCTCTGTGTTCAGGCCCCTCTTTTTACAGTTTTTTTTTGGCTCATGTTTATAATGCAGTTATGTGTTAATAAAGATAAAAAGTTTAAATTCAGCTAAGGAGGATGTTTTTCTTTACATGTGAAATGGAATTACTCAGCATTTCAGATCGATCATGTTTTTTCTTTTTTTCTTATATATAGGGAGAACAGTGTAAATTTGATCATGATGCAGAGATTGAAAAGAAGAAGGAAATCTGCAAGTTCTACATACAGGGTTACTGCACCAAAGGAGAGAACTGCATTTACTTGCACAATATCCTTAAAAACAATCCTAACAAGCCAACTTGAATTAAACTGACAGTTTATATTTACTCTTAATTGATGTAAGTGATTTTCAGGGCTAGCTGTTTCTTTTTTTACAAAACTATACCAAAGACTATGTGGACTTACTAAAGAAGATTAATTTTTTTATCAAATAGTTAGGAGAAAATACCTATGAAATTACTGGTTTATTTTTGGTATTAAGGATTTTTAATGTTTTAAACTTCAAGTTAGATGCATTTGTCCATATACTTTTAAACCTCTGATCTGTTCTTGTTTGTTTTAAAGGACTTGTGCTCAATTCTGGAAATGAGACCTTTGTCTTTTTAATTGCAATTTTAGAATCGAGTCAAGAGTAACGTTAAAGCCACAGTAACATAATTATTAGTAGAATGTTAAATGGAACTAGGAGGTAAGTTGGTTATTAGCTTTCAAAATCCTTAAGCCATTGCTTTGGAAAGATTAAGTGCTGGTGAAGAATTGAAGGAAAGCTGACAGCTGAATTTTATAAACTTGCTGAACAGCGCAAACTAGAAATCGGCCTTTGTTAGGAATCCTTAATGCATTGCTTACATGAATTCCCTTGCAAGTTCTACCATACAGGAGCAAAATGCTATCAAGGAGATAAATGCAAGTTTTCTCATGCTCCCCTGACTGCAGAAACAAAAGAGCTGTTGGATAAGGTGAGCAATTCACAGTCTAAACACAAGGTTTGTTGCTACAAAGAAAGGGAGGAGATTGCTAAGAAGTTCTGTGGGATTCTTAGGGAGTGTGATGCTAAACACTGATGATGTTAAGCTTCCCTGTTGCTCTTCAGCGCAGTAAGTCTATGGTCCTACCAGGAGTTCCCCTTCCCATCCATTATTCAGGTATTTTTTAGCCATATCAGACTTGTTTATTTTCGCAACTTGAGTTTCTGCCCATGAACTTTTTTTTTTGCATCCCTTTCTGTTAAAATTTTCATGTACTTTGTTACAAGAAGTGTGGCTTATGTTGTATACCTTTAGCTGCATAGAAGTTAGATATCATCTGACTTCTGCCCTCAGGGTGGGGAAAGGAATGAGGTGCCTCCTCTGAATGATTCATGAAATCTTGACCTTTGTGTTAAGTAAGTTATTTGTGTCTCCAGTTACTCTGCAACAGGCCTTAACCAAAAGTGGCCTGAATTTTAACACTAGAAACATGATGAATCTTAGAGTAAGTCTTTAAATTTCTGTCACTTGAAATTACTGTTTGAAGGACGTGGACTTCAAATAGTGTGAAATTGTCCTTTCCTGACTACAGAAATAGTTTTCTTCCTAGTTGTGAATTGGTGTCCTGGGGAACAATTAATAATAGGTTTATAATTCATCTGAGTTTGATGTCAATATATAGTAGTATTGTAGCAGGTAATTATATTTAAATGGAAAGTGCAAGACTAAATTGAATTGCACATACTGCAAAATTAATGAAGTATTTGATACATTGCTTTGTTCTAGGTTTTGAATACTGAGGAGGAACCACAAAATGAAGACGAGAAAGAATTGGAGGAACTCAGAAAGCGTGGCATAGTTCCTCTGCCTAAGCCACCACCAGGTGTTGGACTTCTGCCAACCCCGCCAGAGCAATATGCGTTTTCTGAGTCTGATATAGAAAATTATCAAGATCCTTCAGGAGAATATAAGAAAATCCCATCTCTCTTTGAAATAGTTGTGAAGCCTACTGTGGATTTAGCACACAAAATTGGAAAAAAGTAGGTTTTATCATTTTGTGTAGAACTCTCCTTACAGTATGGCTGCATAAATATTTAAACAATTCTTTTTGTTCCTGTCAAGTATATACTGCTGAGTATACTTCTAAGTTAATAAGCTGTCAAATATTTGCTATCATAATTATTTACTTATTTAATGCTTTCCATAGAAGAGATCTTACTGAGCCTTGACCTTCCAGAAGGTCACTCCTTTGGCTCTTGATTTTGGCTCTGTACCTGCCTTGCCTCTCTCCATTTGCAGGTTGGGAAAAGTTCATTTTCTTCTAAACCTTTTTTATAGTTAGCTTTTTCTTGACAGAAGCATATTGACACTACTGATGGAGACTGTTGGCCTTGGGATGTTTAAAACTCCTAGTTGTGGCAAATGTCCAGTTCTGCATGTGATAATACTGGAAATATGTTCTACTTCCAGACAAGCTCTGTAATGTGTAATGTATGTAGTTACTCTCTTTGAAAATTATTTTCCTTCTTTCAGATTTTTATCCTACTTAAGATAAATAAGTACAAACAGACATCTGTAAGAGTGAGGAGGGGGAGGAGATAGCCAATAGACTATTGATGCTTGTAAGTGCAAAATTTGATTCATTAATTTTCTTTTGCCTACAGGCCACCAACTTTCTATAACAGCGCATCACCACCAAGACCACCATTTCAGGGAAATGACCCACATTCCCAGCATATGTATAATCCAGGTTCAAGTCCAGGGCCAGGTCCTGGCATGTCACAAGGACATAATGGGCCACCAATGCACCCAGGTTCTCCTGGACATCATCCATGCGCAGGGCCTCAAGGCCCAGGAATGCCACAGAGTCCTCCTATGCAGGGGGTTCCACCAGGCTTTCTCGGACCACAGAACCAGACTGGTATGCCTATGCAAGGACAGCAGGGTGGTCCACCTCTCACACCACCAGGTCTTGGTGGATCTTACAATGCCCCAGGAGTTCAAGGACATATGGTGAATATGCCAAGAGAGAACCATTGTCCTCCGGGACCACAATACCAGCAGATTCCTGGTGAACGGCAGCCGAATATGAATTATGAGCCTATTCAGAACCCAGCTGACTTCTATGACAATTACTATTCTCATCAAGCTGTACATAACTTCCAGCCAGCTAATAACTCTGGGGGTAAGGACATTTAACAATTCTTGTTCCTTGGTAAGGCACTTTGTAGTTGTGTGGTATTAAAACATCATGGCTCCAAAGCTGAGCAGCTGAAAGAAAGCCAAACCTCCTGGACTGTCTTCAGCGTATAGGCTTTTTCAGCCAATGCATTGTAGTCGTGTAATATAAGTCACATTAGCTTTGCTTGATTATGTTCTATCTCCTCTGCTGGAAAAGCTTGTATAAGGTAGCTCCTAACGGTGTTCTTTTGTACTGCAGATGGGACATGGCATGGGGAATTTACAGATCACCTCATGGCTCAAGAGTCACATCAAGGTGGAAGTGAGTCAGACTGCATGAGTAGCCATATGGGCCATAAACCAGCCATTAACGTACCGGATTTTCTTCCGGCAATGCAGAAAGCCCTTTATGTAAGACTCAGTCAAAAGCATCAAAGAGATGGAGACTCTGTCAGCAGCCAGGGTCAGAGGGCAATGAGCAAAGATGAAGGTAAAGATAATTTTATTAGAGTTCTAAACGTACTTACTGACCACGTAATAGCCTGGAACAAATCTGTTGACTTAGATTTTCATCACGTTACAATTCACAATTATTGTGAATGTGCAAGTACCAACTCAAATCGTATTTTCAGCTGAATATACTTGTTTTCCTTCCCAGCTTGTTCTGGGATTCTAGTGTAGGCTTAGTTGCTGTATTCGAGTTCCAAGTAGAAAGATCTGTGGGTAATTTTGGGATGTAGTTTGTACTTTTAAAAGGTTCTGTTGTTGATAATTTAATTACTTCTTAAAATCCGTGATAATTATTATTATTTCTAACTGCCAGTACTGCATGTGCATCATAGATTCTGTTTGTTCAGTTGTGCTTCTTTATCTTTTCTGCATATTCCATTTCTCTAGAGGAGTATAGGACGTTGTAGAGAGGTTGGTGCTGGTCTCTTCTCACAGGTAATTAGCACATTAGGACAAGAGGGAATGGATTCAAGCTGCAACAGAGTAGGTTTAGACTACACATGAGGAAAAAATTCTTCCCCAAAAGAGTGGTGAGAGACTGGAATGGGCTGCCCAGGGAGGTGGTTGAGTCACCATCCTTGGATGTGTTTAGGAGTAGGGTAGATGGTTGGACTTGACGATCCCAAGGGTCTTTTCCAACCTAGATGATTCTATGATTCTTCTGTGGTATCTGGAATTTACAGTGTTTAATCTGAGTGTCTCTTCTATAGCCCAGACAATGGAGAGCAGGAAGCCTGCAGGTCAGATGGAGCCACACAGAGTATGTTTGTCCCTGCTGCACCCTTTTCCGAGGTTGATAGGTTTTGTGACCAGAAATGCATCTTCTGTGTAACCAAAAGGCAGTTGCTGTATCAAATATTTTTGAGGACATTGCCGATATAATTCTCATCAAATGGTGAGAAGAGATCTGGATACGCAGCCCTTCAGGGTACATACAAAACCAAGTGACACAGACTAATCTAGTTTGAAGAGAACTAATCTAGTTCTCACCAGTGCTCTAGAGTGACTGGTTCTCCTATCTAGAGGGCTGTCACAAAGCAGTATAATGGAAAAATGTTCCTGTTAGCTGCCTCCAACAACATCTCACTCCCTACTGTTGAATATTTGTGTGACTTGTCGTGGTTTAGCCTCAGAGAGCAACAAAGAATCACGGGGTGGCCGCTCTCTAACCTAACCGCTCACTAACCCTAACCCCCCCCACGGCTGTGGGGGGAGAGTGAAGAAAAAGGCAACGCTCGTGGGTTGAGACAAAGGCAGTTTAAGAGAACAGGGAAGGGAACAAGAAAACAATAACAGTAACATGGATAGATGAATATACAAACGATTACAATACCACGACTCACCGACTGCACCCCGGAGACTCCCAAGCTTTGACTTCCCACCAGCCCCCCACTGCCCCTGGGCATGGCTCCCATGGGATGGGATACCCGTGTCCCTGTTAGAGCTGGAGGAGAATTAGCCCTATCCCTGCCGGAACCAGGACAGACAGAAGAATCGTTTAGGAAGCACACATTATTGTGCATCAGATACTGGTGGTGATGGTGGGCTTCGTTTCCATTTCTCATTTTACTGAGTATTATAGACTACTAGTCTCCTTCAGTAAGTAAGCAAGTTTAGGATGTGGACCAGAGCTGTGTTGATAAGGCTCTGCAGTAAATTGCAGGAGGTAGTTGAGAATTCATCCTGTAAAATAAAATATTCTTATTTCTTCCTTTCCTGAATCTCGACCTCTCCCCGAAAACTTGTGATTTGGATTGTAATGAGGCCGAAGAGTCCACATTAGTAATTTATCTGTTTTAAGACTGCTGTAAGGTGCCATTTTACTTTTTGCTCTACTATCCCTCAATGAAGGTCATTTCCATCAAGACTCAGATTTGTAATGGTTTCTTTTAGTAGTACTGGTAGAAATAATTGTTTGACAGTAGGCTGTTTTCCCAGATTAATATTGACAGAGAGATACGTGGAGAGAATGCAGCAGAATTTGGGACCAGCTATATTTTTTTTCTGTTAAGTCAGTTCTTAATTTAAATTGATTTTTGTCATTTTAGAGTATGGTTGTTGTCATACAGGGAGCAATGACTTAATCTCAGGTTTTCTCAGTTTGATTTTACTGAGAAATTAGCCTTCATAGGAGTAAATGTGTTGTATTCCCTGGTGATTGTTTGCTTTAATAATTATTTGTTTTTTAGATGACAATGTCAACTGGTATTCCAGTAGTGAAGAGGAAGAGGGGAGCAGTGTTAAATCAATACTAAAAACCCTAAAGAAGCAAAGCGAAAATTTTAGGAATCGGCAACAACATTCCACAGAGCAGCACATGCTTGGTATTCCTACTGATCCGAGGCTGGCAAAAGAAAAAGGCTCAGGGCCTCAAGCTACTGACCCTAGACTTCGGGCCTCTCCAAGGTCCAACCCCAGAAAGCCTTCGGAATCCGCATCCTTGGACCCACGGCTTGTACGAGATCCCAGGATGCACAAGGTCAGTGAGGGTGGTCACGCCAGCTCATCCCTTGGGGGAGCAAAGCTAGATTTGCACCACCAGCACACTGGAGTGAAAGTCAAGCAAAAAGGGATGGATGATGATGAAGAGGACTCGGAAAGAGAACTGAGAGAACGAGCTTTTCTGATACCATTGGAACCTTTGCCTGGTGTAACGTTAAGGGATCCCCGATCTCAGCTTAGGCAGTTCAGCCACATTAAAATGGATGTTACCCTGATGAAACCAAACTTTGCAAAGCATATTGTATGGGCACCTGAGGACTTGCTCCCAATACCTTTGCCTAAGCCTGACCCCGTCTCTTCAATCAATTTACCTCTTCCTCCGCTCATTGCTGACCAGAGACTTAATAAAATGAGGAATTTGAAAAATGATCCCCATCCCAACGCAATGCCAGCCGACCCACGACTAGCTGCAAAGGCGAAGAACAACTTAACGGGCAGGAGCAGCTACTTGGATCCATCTGCAGATTCGCATGCCAGCAGCTCAAGCAAATTGGGAGATCCTCGCTTACAAAAAAACGTTGATCCCAGACTTCACAGACTGTCGAGTGCGGATACGCATCATGGAGTTGCAAAGGATTCACACCCTCCGAAGTTTGACCCCCGCCTCGCCAGATCTGCTGCTGGCTCATCACAGCCCTCAGAAGCTGCAACTGCTAAACCTGACCCAGAGGCTCTCCCTCCTTACGCACCCAAATTATCCTCGAGCGGTGTTAGGCTGGGAACTCCAGGCTCAATACTGAGTGGTATTAGTTTGTACGATCCGAGAGATCACAGCTCGTCATCGGATGGAGCTCCGGCTAGTTCAGGAGAGAACGGAGAGAACCAGAAAAAAAGTATTTTGAAAAATGCTGGTAAAAATGAACCCAGTCTCTCTGAAGATACATCACTGCAGAAGGCTGCCTCGAGCGTGGAGAAAACCACAGAAGGATCAGCAGAAGCTACTTCAGATAAAGCAAATAGCACCAGTAAATCTCAGGCTAAACACTCCAGCGCTGCACCTGCGGTGCATAATCTTCCTATCCAAGCTTTATCGGGATTAATCAGACCGCAGTACAGTGACCCGAGGCAGGTCAGACAGCCTGGACAGGTAACTCAAACACAGGATAATGATCCGAATGGGGAATCAGATGACAAGTCATTAAAAGATGTTTTCAAGACTTTTGATCCAACCGCTTCACCGTTTTGTTAGCAATTGATTTTAAGTCTTTTTACTGTTGTGAATATTGCAGTTTTCTGCTGTTTTGTAACTGGTTTACCTCTTTGCTTTATTTATTTTTAAATTATAATTATCAACACTTTGCAGCTGCTAATCTCAGAACCACATGCAGTTATACAGTATGCTATAGTGTTTGCAAAGCTGTGGTATTTTCTATATAATACTTTTCCAATTTCAGGGAGACTAATAATTGACATATAGACAAAAACCCCATGTATCGTGTTAGAGCTGATAAAAGCACTTTCATTGTAAATAAGTCATTAAGAAAGTCCGAAGACCTGTATATGTGTGAGCTGTCTCTTTCATAAACATTTAGATATGATTGCCACATTTGTATGATTGTATAGATACAAGCAATATTATGTACATTACTGTGAGAGAAACTGTTTAACAAGGACTGTCTGACACATCAAGCCAAACCTACTAACTGATTTAGAACCTACGTAAATGATGTAAAAGGAAAATGTTGATCCTCCTTTTCAGATCAATCGATGTAAGACATTGACAGTTTTTATTCATGCAGTCAATATTCTTAGTGTAAAAGAGACCTATATCGCGTATTGAGGATAAAAATGTCATATCTTCTAAAAGTATTTTATTCTATGCTGTATATAGAAGAAATTGTGAAGTACATAACTAGAAGAAAATTACTGTTAAAAGTGGAGAATACCTAAGTTGTCTAATACAAAAAAGGTTTTTATTTAATTTTTTCACGCATACACAATTCTGATTAGTGCTATGAGTTACATTGTGGTGTTCATGTATTTCAATGTATTTTTGTATTCAGCCGCTTAATTTGTATTGCTTTTTTTGTATTGATGTAACTGCAGTACTTGTATTCATGGTGTCTATATGACATTTTTAACAAAAAAATTAAAAAGGGTACAGTTAAAGTCTGGTGATGACTGTGATGTTGACATGTTGGCAGCTAGTTCAGCATTGAGGGGAGAGCAGTGAGGGCGTCTGAAGGATGAAGGTGACTTAAAACTGTTGGGTTTAGCTCAGTTGCTACACGGCTTTACAGTCAGCTGGTAGGAGTGGGTTTTTAAACTAACCTTGTACCGAACCCGAATGGAGTTCGTTTGCTGCTGGGCTTGGAGATCAGACTGCTGATTCGGAGGGAGTCGTCATTGTTCTCTTACTACAGTTACCAGCATTGCTATGAGAAATGTCATGCATGTTCTTTAATTTCTGAAGATGTTGCATGCCAAGAGCACAACTGTCCTCAAAGCCTCTCTTGTTTTGCCTTTTGGGTTGCTTTTTATATAGAGGAAATGTAGTCATATCTAGCTAGCTATGTTTACAATAAAAATTTGCCGTCTGCTCAATTGCCATCTGGTTCCCGCCCACTTGGAATGTTTCTTTGCATTAAGTCTCTTCCTTGGTGGACTTTTTCCTCTTTGTTTCTGTTTGTTGGCCCAAGTAATGCTTCTGACAGGTACGGTACAGTGTTTATCCCAAATTCTGAGGTTTTGGTTTCTTGTACCTGTGAGACAAACAGGCAAGAATACGGGTGTTTTGCATTGATGAGCAGAGCTTAGATGAACCGAGGGAAGCTCTTGACTTCTACATGTGCAAAACATGGCAAAGGAGACCTCACTGAAGGTAATAATAGTTTTGGTTTACCTTCCTAATTTCCCAGACAGTAAATGGTATTAATTTTATGATATTTTGAATTGCGCTCACTCAAAAGAATTGAAAACTAGATAACAGACGTAAACTTGGTTGTTACTTTGGAATAATACATTAGTCCTTCATAATTACTTACTGTTTCTTCATCTGGTGACAAATTTGGCTGATAAAGAACTTCATCCAAAAAAAAAAGCCGGCAGAAGTGGACAGCAGGGAAAAATAGAACTAGGCTGGAAACAGCACATGGACTAATGAGGGAACAAAAAGAAGAAGTGACAGTGTTGAAGCAAAAATGTGTGGCTTCCCATTTAGATGTGGAGAGTACTCGTAACACTAACCCGGGGTTACACCACATTGCAGTGCAGTGATGATATCATCACTGGGATTCTCGGGGAGTTTTTGAAAGTACTGGAAAAATAAGAGTCAAAGGAAAAGCTTGATACCAAGAGCAAAATGACATACCTTACATCAGATAACTGAAGGATCTCGGTGGTTTGCCATCAGTGGACCCATTTTGGAGTTGCAGGGGGTGTATTCTGGTAGGGGGACAGAGAGTGCTGGCTTCTAACCTTGGAGATCCACTGTCACCTCAGTATCTTTAACACAAGTCTTTATTTTGGAAAAAAAAAAAAAAGGGTGCAAAGAAAGGAGGAAACGTAATTTGGAAGGGGCCAGCTAGTCTTTGCAGTCTGTTCTCTCCATGTGTAACCCCCTCCTTCCTTCTTCCCAGATCCCGCCGTGCCCAGGCAGCAGGTCCCCGTGTGCTTCCCCAGCTACAGCGTGAGGGTCTTCAGGCTGCTGCTCGGTTCCTCCATCCACCCGTGCTCGCTGGTTTATTCGAGGCAGATTTCTTCCCCGAGTCTACGCTCGCTCTGGCATGCCCGCTGTTACTGCACCGTCTCGAAACCTGGAGGAGATTCATTGCTACAGTGCAAGTACTAAACTACCTGATAGGGGAAAGGCATTGGGGTGCCGGAGGCAGCAGGAAGGTGTGTGTGGGGACAGTGCTGCCACACCAAGGTGGGCTGGAACAGACTGCAGGTCTGATCTGCTGTGCGGGATTGATTCTCTTTCGCAGGGGAGGTTTGTTTCCGTCTCTCCCACAGGTGCACAGAGCAGTGTTTCCCTCCGACACTTGCAATTCATGCCCCTGAGACTCTGAAGCACAGCTGTGGAGAGCAGGAGCAGCTGGTGGTGTTGGTCCTGGATGCTCTGGAAGCCTGTAGCTGTGAGGTGGGTGATACCAGCATTGAATGTTTTACTCTGGCTAAAAGAGAGTCCTGGGGCTAAGAGGGATTTTGGGAGAAAAAGTCTCATTTCTCTGCAGGACTGCCGAGTCAGGAGCAGCAGGTGAGACAAAATGCTTCCCACTCTTCCTAGTCCTGGAGATGTGGAGGAATAAAATGTTTGTCTCTGATCTTGACTGCTCTCTGTGCTTCAGAAAGACTGAGCATTCCTAGATCACCACCTGGCGTTTGCTGCCCTATGATAAAAATACTGGTAGGGAGATTTCTAGCCTCCCTAGGTAGCCTGTTTTAATGTTTTTCTACCGTGATGAAAAGACTCTCACATGAATCCTTTATATTGCAACGTAAATAAATTTATTCTTACAAAGTTGAGAATACATAATTGCACTCCTGTTTTACATTTCAAAAATCAGTGATTATCCTCTGAGTTCATATTTTACATATGGACTCCAACCTGTACACTGGTTCTTCTGTAGGATTGTATGTCTCTGGCTGCCCTCCTGTGCAGCATTTAGGATTGCTAGCCTTAGAAGAAAAGTTGATGGTTGCTAAAAAGGTGACAGTTGAAAAAAAGAAGTTTGATAGTGTGCTAAAGATCAGGGCCTGAGAAAGACCTCCCAGGGCTGAGGCTTTCTTGTGCTGGAGATTCAATCATTTACAGAACTCCCTGATCCTCACCTCCACCCAGATTTGCTGGTGCTGCCACGAGGATGTTCCTACATCCTGTTCACATCTTGGGTGCTGAAGAACACAGAAAAATTAACAGTTATTGAAAGACACTTAATGAAGGCATCTCATGAAACGCTTTCTTTCCTATAACAATGTTTGCCAAAGAAAATAAAAAAAAACCCTGATGGACTATATAAGAGCCAGAGCTGGATCACAGCCATATGAGGGTACGCATTATACAAATATAAAGAACTGTAGACCTGCTTGGTGGCCGTTGATTCAAGAGTAATGGTTTCAGAGGGACTCCTGTGCCAGGTAACAAAGATCAGTGAATGATATTTTACCGAACAGGAAACTCTCCGCTTTCCCTTTGACTGGGTCTTAAAGCTCTTCCCCAACTCCTTTGACCTCCCTGGCTTGGTATCACTTCTTACTACTCAACTTCAAACACCATCTGGATGAGAGTTCTCTTAGGAAGTACACTAGCGTGTGGCATCATATTATTAGTCTCGTTGTTCAGTCGCCAGAAGGAAGCAGTGTCTTCAGAGTGGCGTTTCCCACAGGAGGAGCGGCCAGCACACAAAAGCCTTTTCCAGGCCTTCCACTCTTGGTCCTCCTGTAAGGCCAGTTAGCCATGCAGCTCCCCTCCAACTGAAACGCTTTCCTGGTTTTACAGGTGGCTATCCATAATTGTGTGCCCTTTAGTAGGTTTTAGATGCTTGGTCTGAGGTGACTGTTCCCGCACCATAGCTGTCAGGGTGGGTTCAGCCCTTGCCCGAGTCTTGCGGAGCCCTAGTTCATCCCTATCTGAGCTTAAAGACTCCTTGGCTCTATGCCACGACAGAGTTTTTTTCCAATGCATGCAAAAAGCAGCTACTTCTTCTTCTTCGGAGTCAGGCAGGGGCTGTCGCAAACCCTAATAGACAAAATATTTACAAGTTTTAATATATTGTACATTAAATCGTTTAAAAGATCTTAAATGATATAAAAGTCTGAATGTACCAATGAAAGTGCGTCACCTCTACCTGTTAATGCTTAAAATGCTTAAAAGCCTGCTTACAGAAGAATAAGCAGGGAAATTTCCAAAGGAAAAAAGCCAGGTCATAAAGGACTTAGTGACCTAAACAATCAAGATAAAAGGATGGTTAGTTACTTCAGGCTGACATCAGCAAAACAAAAAATGGACATATATAGTATCTTTGATCAGTATGGGCAATTAACCACAGGAGAAGCTTTTCCACCTTTGTTCATATCATTCATCAAGTTGGATTTTAATCAAAACCGTGTCTCTTTCAAAAAGATGTGCTGGAGCTCAGCAAAAGTTGTAGGATTATAAAGGAAGCCAAGGCACACAATGAAAAACAGCATCAGTGGAGAGGTTGTGTTTGCACTAATTTTCTGAGTGCTTTCACAAACTATTTACAGTTGGCTCAATCAGCAGTTGGCAGCTACCAGGGAAGTAGTTGGGAGTTTTGATCAAAGCTCAACTTGAGACAACATAAAGGCTAACACCAACATGGACTATTTTCAAATAAAGGCCTCCAACGAGATGCTGCTGCTCTCCTATCCAAAAATGAAATGGGAAATGGACCAGCTAAAGACGACTCCAGAGTTGGTAGGACTGACAGAACAGATTCAATGCTTGGAAAGATGCATAGTGGGCTTTGGAAACGAAGCAGAAAGGCATGAAATAAGAACATCACAGTAAGAATCCACCCCCAGCTGGAGTCCGAGGTCCCCAGGCAGCCAGCTCTCACCTCCCATAACCGGGCTTGGCTGTAGGAGCTCCCCACAGCATGGGCTCACCTTCCAAAACGTATTTGATGCCATCGGCTTTAACTTACTTTGATACATGCTGCCTCGGCTGCCTTCAGAACATGCAAAACTGCTTGGATTAGATTCTGCGCATTGCTCACAAGCAGCTCAGAGGAGGACTTGCTCTCTGCAGTGACTGCTTTCACCCTTAAAAGACATTTTAAAGGATTTTACTGGAAAAGCATCAGACAGCGTGCCTCCCCTGTGTGGCCAGAACTCTGTCAGTTACTTCAAAACCAGCAGATTGTCCCGTGGACTATCAGAGCAGTTTTCCATAGATGCAGGCAAACCAGGGGAGGAAAGGGCTGTTTACAGCAACTGGAAGAGGAGAGGGAGCCCCCTGAATTGGAACTGAACGCTACACTCTCCATGCTGATCTAACAAGAACATCTGGAGACCACTGTGCACCTCTCTTTGTGAAGAGGGGCACGAGCCTTGGAAGAGATTGTCCTTGGCCCCAGCAACTCACCTGGCCACAATGCTGAGCTGGCTGCTGATGGTGTGGGTCTGCTCTGCAGCGCACAGCAGCTCTGCGGAGCATCTCTTGTCCAGGCAGTGCTTCGCAACGACGTGGCCAAATTTAACAAACACCTGGCCATCAGAAGCCATTTGCCTCGCACAGGCAACAAGCTGGTCCTTGTTCTAAAACAAAAATAGAAATACACGTGTTTGGGAAGAGAAGGAGAAAAAAAGACCACCTTTCCTGCAGAACAGGAGCATCCAGGAAGCCCAGATGTATTCTGAAAGAAGGAAAGGGCTGGGCACCAGGTTCCAATCAAGAGGAAGTAATTTCTGTTGCTTTGCATAAACGCAGCCAGTGCCACCCTTACAAGAGCAGGGTAATGTAGGGCTTTCAGCAGGTGCTGGGCAGCCCTGTCACTGGCTTTGACTTGTGCTTTAAGGAAAAATTGTTTTCTTTATGCTTATTAACCTGTCGGGGTGGAGGGGATGAAACACTCCATACCATGATGGGACCCTTCTTCCTCAGGAACTGAGTCATGTGAAGCATTCTTGTTGCCATGTCCTTGGTGACCTGAGACATCTTATTAGGGTCACCCTTCCACGTGTCACTGTTTTCTTTCTCGTGCTTCGCAGGGCTGCTGGCACAGGAGACGCTGGGAAGACTGCACTTATGCTGTGGAGACAGTAACTGAACAAATTTTAAGCCTAGAGTGATGCTGAGAATTCTCTGTCTGTTGTTTCTGAAGCAGTTTTTGGTGAGTAAAGGAGATGGAAGTGCTGTCTACCACCTTGCGGGGTCTGCGCTGCCTTCCCAACCAGACCTTCTCTCTTCCATCCCCTGCACAGTGGGACTATCAAATTCCAATTCCCCATCCCATCATCTCCTGGAGCTATCTCCAAATGAGTGGTAGTGTCACGTGAGCTGACAGTACTCACTGTTGAGAAGTACAATTAAGTGCTGTAAACGACTGCTGAGTGATCTGGATCATGTACTGAAGCCTTTGCCAGCTCCTGGCATCCAAAAGCAGCTGTGGGAGCAGAGCCACTGGTACTCCCAAAGGGTGCTTGTGGGGAGGTAAGGAGCTGAACTCAGCAGGGTAATGTTTCAGGGGAGGGAGAGCAGTACAGCCCTCTGCTCCTCAGAAACAGCATTTTGGAGATGACTTTATCTACATGAGTGTCCATCAGATCAGATGTCCAGAACTCAGCTGAATAGGGCAGCCAGCAACCTGATCTAACTTTGAAGGTGGCCAGAGGGCTGGACTACTGACCTCCAGAGGTCCCTGCCAATATCACTTATCTTAACGCTCCGTGGTGTGGGTAACAGGACTGACTGACAGCCCTGACTGTCACCCTGCAGGAAGAGTTGATAGGGGAGAAAAAAAAGCTACTGCACCATTTCATGTACTGTACCAGCTCCGCTCCCTCGTCTGCTCCTGCTTGGGCAAGTTTCTGCTGCCTTGGCACGGCTGGGAGCATGAAGCTCTCGGGCTGGGAAGAGCTCTGCTGTGCTGTTGTGTTGTCTTGGAGAATGCTGGTCCCCTGCGTTCTGCAAGTGTTGTCTGATGAGCTGCAGGACGTGCTCATTGATGCCCTGGACAGCCTGCAGCTGCGTGATGAGGTAGTGTGCCTTTGCTGACCAGTACCAGACAATACTGTCTAGGTGAAGACAACCTTCGTCCTGGTGGCTCTTGAAGAGCTGGCTGGCACTGCACACCGCGTCAGACGTGAGGACCAGGAGGTGGTCTGCATCAGAGAGCAGGTTTGCCTGCGATTGCAGTTGAGCACTGGACTCCAGAATGTCGTGGAGGGTGGTTTTGACCCACTGAACGTTGGCCATTAGCTGACTTGCCTTCTTTTCAAAGGCCTCTTTTCTCCTCTCCCTGTCCTCTTGAGAGGGAGAGGACAGGGCTGGTCCAACGACATCGCGGATGACCTGCAGGTGTTTGGTATTGACCTTCTCCAGGTGGAGCAATAATGCCTTGGCCCTGAGGGCCAAGTCTCTCTGCAGAAGCTCAAAGCGAATGTACAAGCTGGCAGTAGACAGCGGGGAGACCGAGAGGGTACTGGAGGCATCCAGCAGTACTTCCACTAGCACCTTTATCTCCTCCCTGAGTGCTAGGATTTCACTGTGACCACAGTCTTCAGGGCAGGAGAGGTAAGAAAGCCGGGCAGCCTCCTGCAGCCTCAGGGAGTTCTCAGACACAGCAGCTAAGAAGGTCTGCAAGCAAAGCTTACTGTTCATGGCGCTCCTCAGCTCCCTCAGGAACAGGATGTCCCTGCCTATGAACCGATCCACAGAGCTCAGCAGGACATGCATACTGATGGCCCACTGGAGACAGTGCAGCTCCAGGCTGGCCTTTCCTACCCTGCAGGAGCCCTCAAAGGATGCTGCTTTCTCAAGTAACACTTTGTTGTTTGTCTGAGCACGGGAAAACTTGGCTTGGACCTGTAGAAAGCTCTCCCAGATACTGGGGGAAATGGGATTTCCCTTACTATGGGCCATGCTTGCAATGCCTTCTGCTAACTGAACCACTCCTGCTAAACCCATCATGGTCTCATCCAAAGCCTGTTTGCTTCTCAGGAAGTCAGCAGACAAGATAAAGCCAAGTACCTGTTGAGACAGACTATACCAAGAGCCTGACATGGCTGCCAGGCACTCTTTTGTCTTACAGATCCCTTCGGAGAGCGCGAGTGCCATTTGAAGAAGCCTGCCTGGACAACAAAGTCTCCTTGAGGCCGTTTCCCTGGCCAGGTTAACAACACATGGTGTCAATAACACAATCTGCTGGTACTGCCCCAGTGTCTCCATCTGGGGAGACTCAGCAAGAGGCAGTGCTTCCTTTGCTGCATCAATAGAGCCATTGGAGAGTTCAAGCAAGGCAGAGCAAGCAGCATTGACAGCAGCCATATCGTGGGCTCTTGTTGCTGCTAGGAGAGCTGTAATGACAGGGTGCAGATCCCCTTTCCCTGGAATGACATCCAGGTGTAAATTATCTGCTTGTGGAGATGGATGGCTTAAGATGTCTTCTTGCAACGCAGCCTCATCCATAACAGTTTTTAGCCCAGCATGGGATGGGTGGAGTTCAAGTGCTTTTGCAACTTCAGCACTTCGCACTTGTTCTCGGAGAGGGCTGAGGATATCTGGGTGGTTGGACCCATCCAGTCCATCTCGGACATGGTGAGCAGAATCCATCAGGCAGCTTGCTACCTTTGAAAAGATATCCCTAGTTTGGAGGCAGGAGAGTCTCTCTGGACAAGGGGCTGTGACCGCTTTCAGCTCAAGGATGGAGTTGGCCAGTTGCTCAACCCAAACCAGCAAGCCATTCCTGAAAATGGGGTCTGTGGCTCTGTCTACATACCTGGTGGTAGCTTCAACCACCCACCGAGCCCAACGGATGAGGCGAGTTGCATGCCAAGAGAGCCCCTCGGGTTCCTCACTTTCCAGGGCCTTTTCACACCATTCCCTGTGCTTGGCCATTTCCTGGACAGATACCTTAAGGAATTCACGCATGCTGACTGTCTCCTCAAAACACTGCAAGAGGCTTTCTGTTGTTCCAGCCCATGTGTGGTGCAAGGACTGCAGTTGCTCAGCAGCTCTCATCTGGGCTGTGCTTCTGCTCATTTCTGTAAGCAGTGGAGGGAGACTGGCAAGGAGTCTCTTCAAATACTCTACCCACTCTCCAATTTCTCTAGCAGTTTGGGTTTTGGTGCACCTGGCCAGAACAAAGTCTGCCACTCTGAGCATCTGCTGGGCATGTGTGAAGAAGGTAGAAGTGAGGGGCTGAAGTTTCTTTAAAAGTCCTCTTTCTCCTGCTGGAAAACACCCTGTACCAACAAGGCTAAGGGCATCTTCAACTAACTGCCTCAGGGGCTCCTTACCCTCAAAGAAGGTGTCAAGGATTTGGCACAGAGTAGCTGTGAGCACTGCCTGGTCGAGAGTCTCTACCTCTTCTCTCATGGTGTGCCATTCCTTCTCCAGGCTGCTTTCTCCCCCGCTTTGCCCTAACCACCCCTTCTGCTGGCTTACATGGCTGCAGATGCTCTTCCTCAGCTGTAGCAGAACCCAGCAATGTTTTACCAGGTCCAGCTTCAGATCTGACCTGGACGAGTCTGCTAGAAGCATGCAGTAGAAAACGACTGCTTCCACATGAGCACTGAACTCACTGTCAGAGAGCTGCACTGGGTCTGGGCAAGAGAGGAGAGCCAGCAGCCTGCTCATGTGCTGGGAGAAGGTCCCGTTTCTGTCCCATGGCTCCTTTCTGGCTCTATTGTTGACAAGCAGGGAAGTGAGCTCTTTGATGGTGCTCTCCGTTAGCTGGAAAGCATAATCTTTGGAGAGGTTGGCTTGCTGATCCCAGGAGTGTTTGAGATCGCTGTGCTTGGCTGCATGGAGCAAAGGAGTGCATTTGTGAAGCATCTGCAAAGTTTGGGCCAAGCTCTTCTGTTGAGGGCAATCTCCAAGTTCCTCGAGGTGCTTTGCTGTCAGATTGCTCAGCAGAAGCAAGGCCTCCGAAAAGGTCCAAAAAGCAGCCAGCAGTCCTGGCATATCCCCTGCATCTCGCAGCACACTCAGGCACTCCAAAAGCCAGCTGGCAGCCTGAATTATCCTCCTCGTCCCAGCAGCATCTTCAATCTGAAGGATCTAACCATGAAAACAAAAAACAACAGAAAAAAAAACAGTTAGAGTGGTAAGGTCCAAGAATCCCTGTTCACTATTTTTTCTCTTGAGCAGCCAAGCTGACACCCCAACACGTGTAGGGAAGCAAAGAGGTGTGTTTTGCCCAGCAGACCTGCCCTAGTGAGCACACAGTGAAGAAACAACCATTGCTCTAGCTAGAGCTTCCCTCAAACCCCATCCCAATTCCTGCTGGAGGAGCTCTTGTCCCTCCTACAGCTGGGGTTTTAACCCACTGCTGCATCCCAGCCCAATATCTTTCCCTGCTCGTGCTGGCACTAACCCCCTCCATTGTTACCTTCACTGTCTCTGTTAAGACCCTCTTTGCCGACACAGCCAGCTCCTCTCTGTAGCCAGTGTTGTCTGGCTGCACCTGGAGCTTGTGGGCTACCAGCAGAATGCACCTCCCAGCCTGGACAAGGGACTCAGCTGCAGGACGCATCTCCTCTTTGAACACCTCATCGCTGGACTCCTCAGCCAACCTGGAACAGAAACCACCGGGCTCAGCTCTCCACCATCCTGTGAGTACCAACCTTGGCAGGTAGCGTGTGCTGTTCCTGGGCTTTATCACAACAATTAGCCACACCTGACCTTAACTGGGCTTGAATTGATTTTAGCTGTATTTGCAAACTGCTTAAGAACCTTTTGCAGCGGCTGCAATTCACTTTAAGACACGGTGTCTGCTATCTGCCCTAGCTGTAACAGCAAAGTAACCCAGCGGCCAGTGCCTAATCTGTGGCTTTGGGCTCCAGTTTATGGAAGCATTCAGTAAATTCACTCAAGCTTTTGGTCAATTGTCCAGTGATTATTTTACGATGTGTTTAGGTTAACTGTTGCTCCCGTCCGAGCACATATCCCTGTTTTCTCCCATCTCTCCTTTTCCATTCCTAATGCCTCCCTCTCATGTTCTCCATACCTTCCTCCTCGCATTCCCACCTCCAGCGGGGTGCAGGCAGGGAGCACCAGGCAGGAGGGGCAGGCTCCCTGCCAGTTTCTTTGCCTACCCTTCCTCCTCCTTCCCAGCCCCCAAATCTGCCTGGGAGCCACCCAGCACGCTCACCTTCTTGCAACAGAAGCGAGTTCCCTTGTGGCTTTGGATAATATTTCCGCGTTCTCCCCTAAATTGGGAAAGGCCTGACAGATCCCATCTTCCCATTCCAGGGCGAGGATCAGATGGCAGAGCTGTGCTGCCATGGGGCAGAGGATCCTTTGAATTGCTTTGTTTTCTGTTAGGAGCCCAAGGCCATAGAGATAAAAAGGCTCCATTGTGTCCTGCCTGGAAAAGGGAAACAAAACCTGGGATTATCTAGGATCACAGAGTATTCATGGTTGGAAGGGACATTTGAGATCATCAAGTCCAACCACAAAAAAAACACCACAAAAAAAACAACAACAAAAAAACACAAAACCAAAACAACACCACATACACCCACAGACAGACAAAAACTAACAATCTCGGCCACTAGAGCATGCCCTGAAAGTGCCACAACTACACGTTTCTTAAATCCCTCCAGGGATGGCGACTCCACCACCTCCCTGGGCAGGCTGGTCCAGTGCCTGACCACCCTCTCAGCAAAGTCATTCTTCCCAA
>JAOTQQ010000023.1:5679143-5694814 GCA_026546715.1 Gallinago undulata
TCTAGTGGCCAAGATTATTGGTTTGTGGTGGGGTGTTGTGCGTGGGGTTGTGGGTGTGGGGTTTAGTTGGTGGGTGTTTGTTTTTTTCGTGTGTGTGTGTTTTTTTTGTTGTTTGTTTGTTTGTTTTTGTGTTTTTTTTTTGTTTTTGTTTTTTTTTTTAATGTGGTTGGACTCGATCTCAAGGGTCCCTTCCAACCACTAAGATTCTGTGATTGATTCTGTTCTGAGCGTGCGGGGTGTGCGTGGCAGCCCCTTGCCCCCTCGGAGTGCTGCGGCGCCGCTCCCTCCGGGTGTGGGAGGGGAAGGCTTTTGTGAACGCGGTCGCTTTGTGTCGGTCTGACCCAAAATGGTGCTTCTGACCCAAAATGGTGCTTCGGCGGCGGGACTCGAGCGCGGTGTTTCTGTCCCCAGGCGATCGCGCACTACGAGCAGGCTGCCGACTATTACAAAGGAGAGGAGTCCAACAGGCAAGTGCTGGTTGTGGAAGGGTCGCAACGGGGAAGGGTTGGATTTCTCCTTGGGTGGCCCACGTGCTCGTGCCCCTCATCTGCCAGCCTGTTCTAAAACATCCTTTGCCCAAGTCCTCTTCAGGCAGATTTCTCTTCGGGGTTCCTATTGGGTTTGGGGGGCCCGTTTTGGGTGCAGAGAAAACACGGAGCAATCAAACAGCCTCCGACTCCAGGGCTGTGCCGAGTCGAACCTCTTCGTGCCTCTGTCTTTTCATTTTGGCTGTTAAAAAGGAAAAAAATCCCTTCATTTACAGCTTTTTGGGTCCCGCTTTCACGTATGCCAAGTAGTAGAGGTGGTGCTTGGATTTGTGTTTCCCCGGGAGGCAGTGACTTATGACTTCCATGCTCTAATTAATTGCAGCTCAGCCAACAAGTGTCTGCTGAAGGTGGCTGCCTACGCCGCGCAGCTGGAGCAGTACCAGAAGGCCATAGAAATCTACGAGCAGGTGAGGATACACGCTTCAGCCAACGGGGCAAAAATTCCTTGAAAATGGAAAGTGGGTCATCCCACAAAATTGTTGTGGCCTATAGAAGCTCCTACTCTTACTGAATATTTTTGGTCTGGTTATGTCTTCATGAGGCACGGTTTGCTCCTTACTTTTTAAGAGTTGCTTCAACTTACCAAAGGCATTTCCCCCCCCCCCCCCCGAATTCTCTTGTTTCTGGAGAAAGGCTGGGGAAGGAAATATATCATTACACTTTTGATCGCATTTACAAACGCCGGGCAGAAAATGTCCCCCCTGCCAAAATTTGTTCACTCGATCTCTCTGCCTTTGTACCAGGTATTTGGATGGGAATACCTGCAGGGCTGCTTTTCTGCTTCTGGAGGGCGAATACGGGAGGAGGTTTTCACCCAGTTGACTCGCTTTCCCCTTTCTGCAGCAGACAGGACGCAGTGAGGTACCGGTGTGGTGCCCCTGGACTGGTGCAGCAGCTCCTGGGGAGGAAGGGCTGCCCGAGTGCCCTCTCACACTCCCACAGGTCTCGCACGGACACACCGAGTGCCTGCGGGTTTCTGACCCGCTTGGGATTCATTAAAAACCCGTCTGGCTCCCCAAAAGCTTTTTGAGTGGACACTGGCATTTCTTCTGTCGGCTTCGTTCGCATTACGGTGCTGTGTGTAATTTTACAGTGCTGTGTGTCCTGTTTTTAATTCAGCTCTTAACGATGCAGTTTTCTTGCCCAACAATAGCTTTTTTTTTTTTTTGTGCCCAGGTCGGAACAAACACGATGGATAACCCTTTGCTGAAGTACAGCGCCAAAGAGTATTTCTTCAAAGCTGCTCTGTGCCACTTCATCGTGGACGAGCTGAACGCGAAGGTCAGTGGGCTCAGAGTGTGGTTATCCCCAAATTTCTCCATTCCTCTTCATCAGCCTCTGCTGGCTGAGACACCTTCTCGTGCGCACGGGTGTTTGCGGGGCAGCTGCACCGACTGAAGCTTGAGGTGCCACGGCGTCCAGTTGGATTTACTGCCAGTACTTTCCCAAGTCTGGTTTTAGGACCGGAAGGCAAAAACGGAAATAAAAAGCCAGTGGCTTTGTATGAAACGAGCGTAAAGTGCATCTTGTCTCTTTCAGCTTGCACTGGAAAAATACGAAGAAATGTTCCCGGCGTTCACAGATTCACGGGAGTGCAAGCTATTGAAAGTGAGTACAGCAAGTATGAAAAGAATAGTCACGCTTTAAAATGTTTACTGCCCTTTCCTTTGCGCTTTTTCACCTTGCTAGAGGTTTGGTCATTTATTCCAATGTTTTAGAGGACATCAGACTCGCTCTGCGTTGGGTTTATACCAGACCTATGGAAGTAGCTGCAGCAGAACAATGATTATTCCAGCTAACTTGAAAAAAAAACCCAACAACAAACCCCAAACCCAACCTCAACTATTTCTGTGTTCATGGAGGGTGGTTTGAATGGGTTGTGAAGGTGGCACTGCTGAACACCTGGGTGCCATGCAGTGTGGCTGCAGAGGGGCCCTCTCTCCTGGGGACAAGATGCCCGGGACACACCGGGAACTTGCAGTAAGAGCATTTTCTAATTTTTCATGGTGTTTTCCTAGAAACTACTGGAAGCCCACGAGGAGCAGAACTCTGAGGCATACACCGAGGCGGTAAGTAGTCACCATTTCGCTAAGGGGTGCTCATGGCTGGCTGGTCCCTTTTTATCTTTTCTGGGGTGTGTGTGCTGTTAAATGCTGGGTAACTGGTTGCCCAAGCTCCAAGTGCTGCTGCCGAGTCCACAGGGGCAGAACACCAGGAGCTTTGCTGCTTCACCATCCTGCCATGGGACAACCTGCAGGAGAGAGGGCTGTCAGCAGAACTGCTTCCAGCCTGGGCTCTAGCAAGTCCCAAGCTGAATTCTTTAAAATTACTAGTTTATCATTGAGGCACAAGTGAAGATCCTGCCTGGTTTTGCTCCGGCTGCTTTCTTTGACAGTGGCTTAAAGTGCTCTGTGTGGTTTTGGACAGACATCTTTATTTTATTTTACTACTTCTGGGAAGACTAGAAGTTTTAAAAGACCATACTTCAGGAGCTGCAGAGTGCTTCTTCTGCAGCAGTCTCAGCTGCTTTCTAAGGTCTTAAATTTAAACCATTTTTTCCTAATAGGTTAAAGAATTCGATTCAATATCACGGTTGGACCAGTGGCTGACAACCATGCTGCTTCGCATCAAAAAGTCCATCCAAGGAGAAGGAGATGGGGACCTGAAGTGAATCGTTCGTGGTATTTGTGGCATGCAGCCTAAGTAATCTGTTCTTGTGTTACAGCCAAGGACCACTGTGGGATACGTGATAAAATATCTAGCTTTATTTTGTTGCTTCCGAATACGACGACTTGTGTATTTCTTTAGTATCCTGCTCTTTGTTGTGACAACCCGGGTAGATAAGAAGCGATGCTCTGGGTAACAACCAGCAGGTCTTCTGGAGGCGAAAGAAGCACTTCTGGCAGAAATCCTTTCGTGGTTTTGGTAGCTGTGAACCCAAAGTCTGCACTTCCCACTACTGTTTTTTCCCCCGCTGCTCTGTCTTAAGGCTCAGTACCATTGATTCCAGCATGGAAATATTTTGTCCACGCCAGTACAGTACAAATAACTGCTTCTGATCTGTTGCTGTATTATTACTGTTTTCTGTTTCTAAATGGACCTCTGTCAGATACACTGGGACCTTGTTTTTTCCTTTTAAACGATTGAGTGGTTTCAGTGGTGCTAGTGAAAGGCTTTGTGACTCATATACAGTGTGCATGTGTGTGTATACACCCTATACAGATACATGTGTGCGGGTATATATACGGAATACATAACGACCTAGCGCTGAAAGCATCACACAGTAGGGGAGAGGACTGCTTAGACTGGAGTCAGCCCTCCAAGTAGACCTCCTGAATGGTGTATTTTGTATTTCAGATCTAAATATAAAATGTAAGGTTCTTCTATATTTTCTTGGGTCTATTTTTTCCACTTTATTTTGTTGGTGCATCCCATCCCTCCTACCCCTAAGATGACTTGGCCCAAGTAATAATCTATTTTTCTAACTTTTCATTTCCGTGAATCCCCGTTGCTGTCTCTCGTGTGCGCCGGGCAACGCTCCTTCGTTTCTGCCCTTTCTGCTGGTGGCGAAGCCGCCGCCTTCTTGGGACGTATGAAGGTGTTGACTGAGACTTGATATCCTACAGAAACCTTGTTTTAGTTAGCTGGATGACAGATGAATTGAGCTCGCTTTGAAAAGGTGTAGACACATTTAAAAAAAATAAAAAAATTCCTGCAGTTATGTGTTTTAAAACGTCTGCGCCCAAGGCTCTTCAGTGCAATGCTTTGTTTAACTAGAGCTGATTAAGCTACCTACCTACGAGCTCATGTCTATACATTGAGGAGGATCTGGAAGCCCATGCAATTCATCAGTCAGTATTGCTCATTAACGCAGTGACTTTCAGCTGCACTGCTGCTCTGTAAAGAATGAAAGGGTAATTAATTAATTGCTTTATTTCAATGGTAATGGTGCCAAGCGGGCCCTTTTCCAGAGCCGGAGTGGGACTAGTGCAGCAGCCCCCCAGCAGGCAGCCTCTGGTTCTGTTTGGTATCTGTACTTTACCTCTACCACTGGCTGATGAAAAAGAAAAGCAAAATATGCTCCTTGTACATGCCAAATTTTTTTTTTCTTTTTTTCCTCTGACTGATCAGACGGATAATTTCTTTTCCATAGACTAGTCTGTGCATTATAACTTGAAAGAAAAGCTGTGCAGAGCCGGCAAGGTGAACACACTAAGAAGGCCTGGATGGATGATACTTGTTCTTCCAAGCAACTTCACTTTCTTCACTTCTCAAGACATATTTTTAAGGCTACTGCTCACGCTCAGTCTCTGTCCACAACAAAACCATCACTTTGACTTAGCTCACTGTATGGTCTGTTATGTCTTTTTTTTGTTTCCTTAGCGAGCAAAGACCCATTGTATTGATGGCTTTGTCTTATGTTCAACACCTTTGGAGCCTTGGTCAGGGAAAGCACAGGCCCGAGAGGTTTACTTTTCTTAGTTCTGTGTGATGTTAAGGGAAGTATTTTATGCCTTTTTTTTTTTTGTTTGTTCACTTTTCCAGTTGTCAGTATTATGCACAAGTGTGATAAGCTGCATATGGAGCTGGTGGACCGTACCCAGGGGGTTGGGTGGTCTGTTACTATGCTCTGGATCAATATCAATAAAATACAAATGTTAATTCTTTTTTAAGTATGCTACAGCATGTCCTCCAGTGTATCAGTGGTAAATTGTGACTCATTTAAAATGACAATCTGCCACTCTGCTATATTTCCCCCCCTCTGCCCCCCCGTACACAACTCTGTACTATGAAAACTTATTTCTGAAATGGCCTTAGCAAGGATATAATGTTTTGCGTGAACCTGTACATTAATAAAGTGAAAATCATGAATTTAAGCAGTGATAAGTGTTCTTTCCTGGAAAAAAAGGCATGCTAAAGCTGGAGCCTGATGTAAAGTTGTGGGGTTTGATGGTAAAAGCCCAGCCCTTCCTTCAGTTACTCTGGTGACCTCTTAAGGGACACGCTGAGGGTAAATACACGTGCTATATGGAAGGCACAGAAACATCTGATTATAATAACCAGGTCACTGGAAGGGTCAGTCTTAAGACTTCAATATTTTAATAAGAACAGTTCAGATGAGTAACTCACTTCCACACACTCATGGAGTACAAAAGCTTCCCTGGCTACAGGTGCTAATGCTCAGACTTTAAATATATCTACAGACTCTTTACATTGGTCATGGGGAATACTGAGCTTCAACAGGAACATTGTACGTGAATAAATATTTCAAATATAACTTCTTGGAAATGTTTTCTTTTAAAAAAAAAATTCCCTTTCTATAGATTAAGTTATGATTCCATGGTAACACATCAGACATCCCTTTAAGGTTCAAAAATAGCTCTGTGCCACAGTTTGGGTATCTTTATTGCTTTGCCAACCACTAAGCCTTAGAACGGGCCCTAACAAGGCTTGATTGTGCTTACCTTTACGCTAAATAATGCAATCTTTCAGAAAGTTTTTCTCATCACTTCAGCTGAGAAAGTTTCTGTGGAAATACTACATCAACAGTCAAAGAAACGGAAAAGCAAACCAGAAAAAATCATTAGAAGAGCTCCAGGTTTTTACGCAGTGGCACTGTGAATCTGGTCCTGAGTTTGAAGAGTTAACCATATCAGCAAGTTGCTGCTGATGCACAGCTGCTCCCAAAACCACAAGTCATCCCTGTCGGGTGTTTCTTTGCCAGTGCCAGCTACTTTCCCTGCAAAGGGAAAATACCCCAAATCCTCCCAAGTGTTCCAGTGAGATTAATCTGAAGGCAACCAAAGTAACTTTCTCTTTCCAGCTCAGCTTCGCCGTTAGCAGAAGTGCCTGAGCTTCAGGAAATTCAAAAACTGCTTACTCTGGACAGAAACTCAGGTTTCCCCACGCAACAGCCTTCCCAGCTGGGATGTGACTGGGGAGAAGGAGGGGAAGGGAAGGAGATACAAAGGAAAGCTCCTTCTATCTTGGTAAGAAAAGCCCAAACAGAAGTATGAATCTTGTAGAGACTGGTGGCCCTGGGATCCAAACCCAGTGGGCACTGGAGTAGGCTGTGTGAAGTTGCAGTTTTGGAGAGTGGGCTGAAGAGAAGCCATACTCGGGACCCTTAGTCCCTCTGCTCACTTTGTCACATTTCGTTATTTAAAACAAACCAAAAAAAGCACATTGCCAGGGTTACTCCACTAAAATCTAGCAGCAGATGCCAACCAGGAAAACCCTTTGAACTGTTAAGTTTATTCATTGCTTATGTTCTTAAGGCCTGCCTCTCGACACCTCGCTGAGGACAGTTAAACAGACACCAGCCAAAAACTGCCGTTCAGATTCCAACATAGTCTTAAAAAGTATCCACAATCTGGGAAATGAAGGCCAAAATCCCTTGAATAGTCCAGGACATTTTTCACTCACCTGCATCTTTTTATGCCATTAGTCATACGAACCCAGGCTGCCTCCCGTTTGGAACTGAATTTACCTCGGGAGACCCTTGCACTACTGGTGGGATTAGCTGTAGCAACTCCACAGCAAAACAGTAATTAACTTTTCCCACCGGAGCATTAGCTAATTTAAAAGTAGGTCTGCAGTTCAGAGCAACAGCGGTGTTTGAGTTACGGAGGAGAAAAGAGCATCGCTGACCTACCTGGACCAGCAGAAAACAGCTAGGGAAAAGTCACCAGGAAAATGGCAATAAGCTGTCTTTCTACACGAGCTTTTCCAGCATAGCTGATGTACTATTTTTCACAGACATTTGTACAAGAGACCTTTTAGTCTCCTAATTGCCAAGTGATGTGTAAGCTGAGCAGCTAGAAGACGAAGACCAAATACAGGTGTCCAACTGCACCAGGTTTCACTGAAATGTAAAAATAATGCCACCACCTGCACAGACAGAGCACGTGGCTCCCACTCGCCCATTTTGCAACTACAGAATCAAAACTCCTGGAACGAAACTCCTGATCTTTCCTAAGCTTGCTCCCACTTATATTCCGAAGGAGTGAGCTTGCTCACTGCCTGGGTCTTTGGCAAAAACAGAGATAAACCAACATTTCCTGAAAAGCAATTTAGTAATTTTTTTTTTTTTTGTGTGAATTTCCACTAGGGAAAATGCAATAAATTTCACTAAGCTCCTAGGCTGAGAAACACAGTCTCATTTCTCTTGATTGTACGTGTGTCATCGATCACCTGCAAATCAAACTGGCACCTTCTTTATAGCCCCTCCGCGTGCGGGCACCCACCGCGCCGCAGGCCAGCGCGAGCAAACAGGTGGAACTACACCCTTTGAGTTGTAGGGAATAAACTCACCAGCCCTTCTGCCTCCTCCAGTCCTGGTGTCACTCTGCCCTACTACCATCAGGAGATGGGGCTGTGCACGTTGGAGGTGGATAATTAATTATTTTTTTTTTAGGAAATTCTGGAAATGCAGGGCATGTCTTTAGTATCTAGCCCTGCTTCCTTCTTAGAGCTTCTCCTACTTCCCTCAGCAGGTTATTGGCAAAGTCAAAGGAATATAAAACGGGTGCAGCTTAAACTGGACTTGTAAATACCCAATTATTCCATATTGACCAGAGCATGAAGCTGTGGCTGAATAGAGTCTGTCTGTGTATGTAGCACTGTCAGCTCACTTAAAGTGGTAGCTATAAGGGCTTCCTCGGGTCCCGGAGTCCCATCTGACTTACAGCCTGTTCCTGTGGCAGAACCGTTGCCGTGCAGCGCGGTCACGCTCCCCGGGACAGCAGTCAAGTTCTGATAGTGGCCGTTTTCAGAGAAAGACAGCAGCTTTTCTGGTATTTTAGGTGACACATCATATTCTTCATCAGGGAGCTCCGTTTTGTGACCTTCGCCGTTTTTAGATGCTCCTTCAACGACGACAAGGAAGGACTTCCAGGGTGTGTTTTTATCATGGATCTGAAAAAAACCCGCCCAAAACCAGAAGGCTGAACACACAATGACTGTCTGGGAGGCAAAAGCTTGAATCCAGCTCATACCCTGGATGCTGCTAGAAAAGGTCTCTCTTTTCATCTCACACAGCTATCCCAAAACAAGGTCAGGATAGATCCACGCACTAATCTGCGTCCCTGCTGAGCGTCCTGATTTTATAAAGTATCTAACTGGTCCAGCAGGGAGTCTGGCCCAGAACGTGAGTTCTCCTGCACGGGGAACATGGTCAGAGGTGACAGAACAAATCTGTGACCCAAGAGTCCTCAGGCATAACCTATATGGGCTATGCTACAAACTGCAGACTCAGGACTCAGTGCAAACCATCCGAGTAGTGGAATGCCACGTCAGAGAGAGGGCAACGCGCTCAACCCAACAAAAATTGGACCCGACAGCCCTGACAAAAATGCTGACTGCTCAGTACATGGTGGCAGAGGAAGGCTCTAGAGCTACAGGGAAGTGGGATGGCAGGCTCTTACCGAAGTGTGCCGCCTGAGGGTAGACTTGTCAGTGAAAGTTCGCCCACAAGCGTTGCACATGAAGGGCTTCTCCCCGGTGTGTATTCGATGGTGACGCTGCAGGGCGTTCAGCTGGGTGAACTGCTTTCCACACTGGTCACAGCAATAGGGCCGTTCACCTGAGGGCAGAGCACAGCGGTTCAAGGGGTGATGGAGCTGTTTTAGGAGTGTTACTCGCTGGGGAAACTCAGGTAGCCCCTGTACGTCACGAAGCGTTAAGACACACACAAGCATCTTCATAAAAAAAACCCCAACAAGATGTTTTCAGAATTCTTAACAGTTGGGCAAATTTTGACACATCTAAAGGAAGCAGATACTTACAGAGTAAGAGCTAGACCCATAGCCTGCATAAACCTGTACAACCACTGAAGCCTCCACATTTTTAACATGTATTTTCCATTAGCTCCTAGTCCTGTCCCAGAACACAAGCTCTCCTACTTTATGTTCCATGAGCGTGAATACCAGAGCTGCTCAGAACCACAAGGCTCCCTCCAAATACATCACAAACTGTGACTTGCTACAGTAACTGTATTAAGTACTTTTTGAAACAACCACACCTGCTAAGGTAGAAAAAGGGATACCAAACAACTTTATAACAGATTCAAGTGGTGTCACAGAAAAAGAGATGACATTCCAGACCAGGAAAAAACCATTAACAGCAGCACTGCCATGCCGATGTTCCCTGCTCCCCCTTCAGTAACACTCACCAGGTACACAGATGTAGGAAGTAAGGAAAAAGCAAAGCATGGCAACAAAAAAAGAATTTTATTACCACAGAGAACGCTGGCAAGGACACTTCACTGAATTTCACTGAATTTTCACTGAATTTTTTTTTAGAGTTGGAAGGGACCGTAGAGATCATCTAGCCCACCCCCCCTGCTGAAGCAGGATTGCCCAGAGCTAGAGCAGGTTACTCAGGACAGCATCCAGGGGGGGCTTGAAAATCTCCAGAGAAGGGGACTCCACGAACCCCCTGGGCAGCCTGTTCCAGGGCTCTGGCACCCTCACTGTAAAGAAGCTTTTTCTCATATTTGAGAAAAAAAAACACTTCCTCTGGGGTGGCAATGGATAAGCAAACATGGCATTTATTACATGATGAAAGTAACATCAGTATTTGCAACCTGATATATTGCTGAGTTAACATGGACTTTTGAGAGACCAGACAAGAAAACTTCAGAAGAGACACAGAAGAGAAAAATTGAGCAGGAGAGAACACTAATGTGAAAGATGGGCAAGCGGGCAAGACAACAACCAGCTCTCTGCAGTGCTTTGCTCAGAGCTAGAATGGACATAGTTCTTTGGTCACCAATAACCTTCTTGCTAGTAATGCCGCAGCATTATTAACAATATCTGCATTGCTCTTGGAAGTATTTCAGAGAATTGCTGTAACTCAGTAAGAAGCACAGGGAGTACCAGCAGAAAGGAAGCAGATGAAAGAACACGCTGCATCAAGAATTAAAATGTGCTTGCAGGGTAGGAATTATAGTAATGGAAAACCTTAGTTGAGAAATTCCTTGTCCAAATCACGCAACTGTGAGGTCCACATCTTTAAATCATGGCAATTTGTTTCAAACAAAAAGAGCACCTCCTACCTGTGTGAACTTTTATGTGCTGGTACAGCGAGTTCCTCTGTGCAAACGTTCTGAAGCAAACTTCACATTTGAATGGTTTGGATCCAGTATGGATTCTGTTATGGTGTTTCAAGTATTCCTTAGAGGCAAAACTCTTCCCGCACGTTTCACACATAAAAGGCCTTTCCCCTACAGGAAGGGTGAAAAGGAGAATTAAACCGACATAGCATTTGAGAATGCTATTAAACATCAACATGCAAAAACTGAGTGCTATTAGATACAAATCGAGCACATGCCAGCCTCACAAAAGGACCTGAATGGGACAAAGTGACCTCAGGGATCTCTGCCTAAGACCCAGAGGTCTCCTGCAAGAAACCTGCACAAAACCCTCCAAGTGCAAAGGACGACCACACCTATCCAACAGCACACTAATAGCTCTACACAGCACAGGAAAAGCCCAGAGATCTGCAGCTAGCAGTCTTCTTGGCATTTTTGGAGTACTCTGGCTCACTCTCATTGTAAACACACTGCTGCGTGCCTTTAATGAAAGGCCTCCACCTGTAAGCAGCCAATTTTAGTTTTATGCATCTTGTTGGAATTATATTCTATTTCATTGTAATTTAATATTTTCTGCTATCCACATTTAGTTACAAAGTTACCAGCAGAAGGCAGGTGAGAAAGCACCACACACAACTCCTGGGCGGTACAAACACTCCATTCAAAACACCAATTTATTCTATGAAAGACACCAGGCAAAAGGGCATGTGCTATTAAAAAGATTTCTTTGCAGATCAGGATAAGCCAAGACAGCTGTTTTGTATTTCTTGGGCCAACTGTGCCAGACTTACAGTGAAATCATTCCTCTCTTAAGAATTCAACCAGGCATTTTATTGATGACAGATCTTAGCATACTGAAAAATATCCAAAGCAGCCTCAGTCTTCACCTCAGACTTTGGATCCCAGCCAGGTGGGAACTCACTCCTCTTTCATCAGCTCCTTTTACTCTCTCCACTGTCTGCCCATCCACCTATAGGAACCTCTCTCAGTAAAATTGTATCTAGGGATGAGAGTTATCTGATTTTATATAAAAAACAACAACAAAAAAAGCATTTTCTGAAAAGTAAGATCTCCTGGTTTCACAGCAGGCCTCCTCCTGTAGCAAAACGTTGCAAAAGAAAGCCTTACCTGTGTGACATCGTTTGTGATATATAAGCATGTGATTCTGAGTGAACCTAGCACCACATTCATCACAGACAAAAGGTTTTTCACCAGTATGGATTCTGAAACGAGAAAAAAAACATTAAAGCACTGAGGTATGTCTCTTTCCTTCACAGCACAACGCAAGTCGTCTTCACTCTGCGGCTGCTCTCCGACTGTATGCCTGCACAAGGTTCTAGTGTCTTTTAAAAACACCTTCAGCTGTGCCAAATTCTGAATTATGGTTTCTGCAGTGCTGCTTTTATTTCTCAATCATGCATGTGCTGCGTGATAAAGGCAGATCCAGAGATGCCTTTATCCAGAATCCAGAAATTTCCTTAGGGTAAACACAAAATTTTCTAGGTAAAAATTGAGTAAAGTTTAGAAAACTTGTATCCAGATAGACAGACTGAAAGAAAAACGTAACCACCTTGGGATCTGAGTAAAGCAGGTATCTTTATGTTGCTGACACTATCAATAAAATATTCCACACAGACTATAAGCGACACGTTCCCTGGCAGAGTGGCCAAGTAGAGTCACTGGCTACTCTGAAATGAGTGGCACCCAAGGAACAGAATAAAAAGATGTCACTTTTATAAAGTCAGTGTCACCCCAAAGTCTGCAAGGTGATCTCCTGGGAAAGGCTGTGTGTACACAAAAGGCAGTGTGCAGAATTGTTGCCAATACCATTATTCTAGCTTAGATTTTCAGCCCATGCACACATCAGGACTCTTTTGAATAGTGCTACAGGAACACAGCCAACACAGGACACTTTTTATGGCAATACATCAACAGGAGAAGCACAGCTGTAAAAATATATACAGAAAAAGACAAGAGATTCTCACCACAGACTCTCACAATACACTACAACTGATCTCATCATCTCTGCGTGGGTGCCTTTGGTGCTTCACTCGCCTCCAGACGGTGACGTGTCAGCCTGTTTCTAGTCACTTATCAGTTGTCTCCTACGCTTAGCACCCAAATCTGGTGTTCTTCAATTTAATACAAGGCCAACGTATTAAATGGAAATTATTCTAATAATTATTCTGATCTTTTTAGAATATTTTCATACTTATTGCATATCATTATTCTATTGACTACAAAGAGGCATCAAATTAGCCCTAATCCTACAAATAATTCAGCACGGGGGGTTGCTTTTCTCATGTGAAATGTCCCATTGACTCTTATTAGGTCCACTCCCATGAGAAAAGGTAACTGTGTGCTTCAGCAGCAGGAGGCCTCGGCCCACGCGCCTCTCCTTTGCCTTAAAGAAAATTACAGCAACTCCCTTAACCCAAAAAGCAGGAAAAAGCCAAAAAGTTACAAAAAAAAAGAAATACGGACACTTTCCAGTCAGTCATATTTTACATCCCCACTTCACTTGAAGGCTCAAGGTGTGTTCCAGGGGATTCTGCTTCTCCCCCCAGAATCTAACAAGGCCACTTAAGTCTGTTCATACCTCATGTGTGTTTTAAGTGCAGAAGGCTGAGAAAATTTAGCCTCACACTCTGTGCACCCATAAGGCTTGTCGCCTGTATGCGTCCTTTCATGGAGCCTCAAGGCAGTTTTGGAGCTCAACCCCTTTCCACACTGTTGGCACTGATGACGCTCCCCACCACCCTCATGAACCTGGAGAATGTGCCTCTTGACGTCCTTCTTCCTCTTGAACTTCTTACCGCAGAGCTCACAAGGGAAGTGGCGCTCACTGCTGTGGACGTGGCGCTGGTGGCTTTTTAGGTTGCACCGGTTGGCAAAGGTCTGACTGCAGGTTTCACACCGATAAACGATTTCGGCTGCGATGCCGTGGCTGTGCTTTATGTGCTTGAGAAAACTTTTCTCATACAGGAATTCCTTCTCGCATGTGCTGCACTTGAAGTTACTGCCTCGTTTCTTTTTATCCTCTTCAGGTTTTTTCAGGTTTTCTTCTGATTCGAAGTTGCCGTCGCATTCTTGGCTTTCAGGTTTGATGTTGTTCTCCGCTTGCTCCTCCTCCCTCTCCATATCACACGTATCCTGGCCTTGAGGATATTTGTTTTCTTCAACAGCAACCTCTGCGTTCTTCTGCTGCTCCCTCAGCCTCCTCGTGTATTTCTTCTTTGGGATTTCCACAAACACTTTCCTCCCAGCCAGTCTCCCACTTGCCCTTCTGATTTTGGCATAAGGAGGCTTTATCATTTCCTTCTTTTTGTCCATTCTCTCTTTTGGTTTGGTAGCTGGCGTTTCAGGAGACACCCCATTGCTGGGCCTATCTCCTGGGGAATCTGGAGGATCCAGAGAAGAGTGTGCCTGGTCAGCTTCTGCCACAGCAGCTGCTTTGGACTCAAGCAAAATGCTTGGCTGGGGAGCGCTCTCATCCTCTGAGTTCTGTGATTCAGAGAAGTTTTGCAACTCCAACAGCACCGACTCAAGCATCTGCTTCTTTAACTGAAAGCAGGTTTCTGAGAGGTCCAAGCACTTCAGCTTTTCGGCTATTTCTAGCATACGCTGCACTCTGTCTTCTTCCACTTCTACCTTAGCAGTGTAGACAAACTCAAGAAACGAAGCAAAATCAGCAACCTGGACCTCATTTAAGAACACGTTGGTCCTTGGGCCATCCATGCCCTTCTCATTAAGGAACACCTCCTTGAAAAATTTACTTGTTGCTGCCAATACAGCCTTGTGAGCAACAAACTCTGCCCTGACACCTTGATACTCCACACTGACAGTCACGTCGCAGAGGTGGCCCAGGAGACGCAGCTGATGCATTTCATTCAGAAGGTTGATAGGAGAGGACTTGGATTCCAGCAAAACTGCATTACTTTCCATCTTTCTTCTCTCTGCAAAAAGCTGTTAACAACATCCCAAATTAGCTATTTGCACAGAAATTAACAAAACTCAAAGATTCCAGAACCAAAAGTCACGTCCAGACTTTCAAGGGTGCTTCACTTGACATTTAAGCATTAAGGTGCTTGAGCTTA
The DNA here is from genome assembly GCA_026546715.1 of Gallinago undulata. Classification (NCBI taxonomy): domain Eukaryota; kingdom Metazoa; phylum Chordata; class Aves; order Charadriiformes; family Scolopacidae; genus Gallinago; species Gallinago undulata. The sequence continues at coordinate 5,693,882 of JAOTQQ010000023.1, forward strand.
AGTGACCAGGCTTTCAAAGGAACATTGTGAGAAGTCTGGCTGGAAGTGCAGATTTCAAAAAGTGCTATTTTAAGTGGTCATATCTAAAACCCTGCCACCAGTCATACCCAGAGATCTCTCTTAAATTAATTTGAGTTTAAGCCTCAACCGTAATCTTACCTGAAACATAAGACATTATCAGAAACTGTAATGGGGACAAAGTAAACGGAGGAAGATCAAAAGAAATATTCCCATTAAGGCACGTGGAATTAAGGAATTGTTCTCCCTCCTAATGAGGCAATACAAGAAAGGTAAGATTAAGTAAAAGTTTACGGTAATCCTAAATAAACACTTCCTTAAGCAGGCTTTTGAGATTATACTTTTAAACAAGACTCAGATAAAATTCCAAATGCTTAAGCATAGGAGACTGCATAATCATATTCTCGATCTAAGAAATCAAAAAACTTCCTCAAAATTATTATTATTTTTTTTTAAAAGAAATTCATCACTCAAAATGGACAACAGCAATCCCCAGCAGGAAACAAGAAACTACAAACTTCTCCTACTGGGGGGAACAAACCCATAACCCCATTGAGCTGTTGGTTCCAAGAGCTGATCACAGACCTGCCTGTTAACAGACACATTGTGCCAATTCCTTTTTATTCCTTAAGGCTGCAAAACAGAATCACAGAATCTTCATGGTTGGAAGGGACCTTTGAGATCATTGGGTCCAACCATAAAAAAACTCAACCAAACAAAAAACCACACACAACACCAAAACAAAAAAAACAACATCCTATCACCACAACAATCACCTCACCCAACAATCTCAGGCACTAGAGCATGCCCTGAAGTGCCACATCCACGTTTCTTATATACCTCCAGGGATGGTGACTCCACCACCTCCCTGGGCAGGCTGTCCCAGTGCCTGACCACCCTCTCAGCAAAGTCATT
>JAOTQQ010000023.1:5698179-5723214 GCA_026546715.1 Gallinago undulata
GCTCTGGGTGGCCCTGCTTTGGCAGGGGGTTGGACTGGATGATCTCCAGAGGTCCCTTCCAACCCCATGTGATTCTGATATCCCAGCAGTGGAAACAGGTAAAGTCATATTCATCGGCAACACAAGAACATGACAAGCCACCATGTTTTGGCCTCTATGTAAAGGGCTCAAGACTTCCAGAGACTGTGGCAATACAAAACGTGGTACCATTGCTTTTTTGCAGAAAAGTATTCAATCAGTAATAAGCATTTTAAATGACCAGTCCTTCCTCGTACATTTTTCTAAGATTAGATTTTCCTTTTGAAGGTAATCTGAACACTTAGGAGATGACTGGCTGAACAGCCAGTAGTGAGAGTCGTGTCGATTGAGAAAAATTCCGCATGCTTCAGAAATATGTGTTTTAAAAGCTGCGTGTAAACGGCAGATCGATCCCCCAACCCCCACATTCATCACCGGCGTCCACCCTTCATTAAGGCAAGAAACTTCCTCTCATCAGCTAAAGTGTGACCGCCGCCATCTGCCTGCCCCAAAGCCGCGCGAGGGGCAGCATACCGACACGTGTCTGCGCAAGGTCGACATGTCCGTGAAGGTCCTCTCGCAAGCTCTGCACTTGTACGGCTTTTCCCCCGTGTGAATGCGCTGGTGGCGCCGCAGGGCGCCCTGCTGAGTGAAGGCTTTCCCACACTGCTCACAGAAGTATGGCCTGGTCTCTAAAACCAAAAAAAAAAAAAAAAACCCACACCAAAAAACCCACAAAAATTAAGGTTCTTTTGGCCTTAATTTCAGCAGACAAAAAGCATCAAGAATGTATCGATGTTGATAAAGTGGTGTGTGTAGGAATTATGTGCTCGAGGCCTTGGTTTTTAATGTTACGTGGTTAATGTTTCTTGGCTGCAAAGGGAAGCCTGAGAACAGCTCTCATCTTGCAAGGGCAACAGCAGCAGCTACAGCTGCTCTCTGCTCTGACCTCCTTCAGCAGCACTAAACAGGCCTCAGTCTTGTGGGCAAGTGCCATCCAGTATGATAAAAACCAGTATTTTCCCTGTTTAACAAGCCAGGATGAGTATAAGCCCTGCTTCTCCTCATTACTTAATTCAAGGAGCTTATTAAAGGGGTCCTGGAATAACATGTCACCATCCAAACTGGAAAGTACTTCCGATCCAAGCTTCTGGTGCTGTTTATTTTCCCACACGGATGAGTTTGTTTCGTTACCTGCATGGACATTACTGTGCTGGGCTAGCGAGGCTCTCAGCCCAAACGTCTTCCCACAGACCTCGCACTTGTAGGGCTTAGCACCCATGTGGCATCGTTTATGACATTTTAAATATTCATTGGTGGCAAAATGTTTTCCACACACGTCACATTTAAAAAGGCGTTCTCCTGAGTAAAGAGAAAAAGACATTCTGAATTCTTTCAGCAGAATTTTGTACTTCAAAGTTGGTTTTCAGGTGTCTTTCTATCCCTAGCAGCTCTTTTCTGGTACTTGAAGTCTTTTCTGCACGTTACAAAAACAAGTATGCACCTTCTTCAAATCCCAACTAGCAATTTCTAGTAGTATTGAGTACAAAAGGAGGAATCAGATGGAAGGAATGGAAGTATTTAGTGCCTACCTGTGTGAGTCCTTTTGTGGCTGGTGAGTTTGCCTTTATCAGCAAAGCAAGCCCCACAGTCCTCACAAATATATGGCTTTTCCCCTGTGTGGGACCTAAATGGAGCAAAACACAAATAAGCATTAATAAATTAGCTCTTGTAGTGCATTCTTAAAATGCTATATTTGAAATTGCACTCTATGCGCTACAGGTAACATACTTAATTTTTTAAATGAAGTGGAAAAAAGTATTTTCTTCTCAGTCAGGAAACAGAGTGTTTGCTACTACAGGTGCTATGCTAGAGCACTAAAATTCCCATGTAAGGTTTACCTTTTCCTCACTCTCAGGCCCTAAAAAATCCACCTTTCTTTCACAAGTTACAGCTCGTGGTACCAGTGTCGGAAGGGAGAAAGCAGGGAAGATGACAAGCTGCTCCTGTGCTAGAGACTGAAGATGTCCCCAGCACAACGCCAGCAGCAGATCTCGTGGGAAATGTGGACCACATTCTTGGCTTCCATAATCCCCCTGTCTCATGTCCTCTGGCCTGCAAACTTCAACTGGCAGGATATTCCCATTTTTAAAATAAAAGGCACTAAGAAAAGTCAGGCAAGCAGTGTTTCCAAACACATGATTTTAAACTAGCTCAAATGGGAGAAAGTCTGGGCCTAACATCTGGTCTTAACACTGTGCTGACTTCTCTTACTCCAACCCAAATAGCCTGATGTGCAAAAACACGGATGATTTCTTTTGAGTTGTTAGGCAAAATGCTGCAAATGAGACAGCCAGTTACCCAACACAAACCCCATGAGTCAAAGTTTTGTTGCAGTCATACTGCATCTCACACACAGCACAGCTCTGCTGCGTTTCAGCTGATGCAGATTATCTTGACATTTCCGATGTTTCGCTGCTCCTGAATTAGTACACCCCACCTTTTTTTAAATGACTGTAAGAACGTTTAGGAGGCAGAAGCAAGCTGCTGTCCCCACTGTATGGGTACACAGTAACAGGATTTCTCCCACTTCTTTAGCTCTCCAACAGTCAACCTCCCGTTACAAACTATCTGCTAGGCTCCCTCTTTGCAGAAAGATGGGAAATTCCATGGGATGATTCATCCTCCCCTGGGAGAGGACACGTTTAACTGAGACACCACCAGGGAGCAATTAATTCAATTCAGTTCCAGCGACTACAGAGGGAGCCAGATGAGAAGTCCAGCTTTTGTAATGCATACAAGAAATGAAATCCCACACTAAATGACTTGCTCAGAGTGATGAAGAGTGAGCAGGGCTCAACATCTGGGTCTCTGAGGTCCTTGACTAATTCTGCAGCCTTTTCGTCAGTGAAGGCCGTCATCTTATTTTGAACGCTGTCTCAAATAACTGGCTTTTGCTTACAAGTTCAGATAGAGCACGTTTCAAAATCCCTACCAGAACTGATGCAATGGCCAGATGCAGAGAAAGCCTTTGCGTAAAAGAATTAATCCCAGGTATTACAGAACAAATGATATCCCGGTGTTCCAGAAGGACACACAAGGAGAATGACTCAGAACTGGGAAGTCAGAAGACAAGAAGTGCTGAAGTATGCCGGGCATGCAGGTAGTGGTAATGGGAGAAGCAATACTGTAGGCTGACCTGGTATGGATCTTAAGCTGTGATGGCTGAGCAAATTTTGAATGGCAAATGCCACATTCGTAAGGTTTTTCTCCTGTATGTGTCCGCATATGAAAGACTAGTGCTGTTCGGGAGCTGAGGATCTTTCCACAGACAGAGCAGAGAGGGCGTTTGACCCTGCCTTCGTGCTTCCGCATATAATGTGTCCTCACATCTCTCTTTCTTTTAAAAGTAGCATTGCAAAGGGTGCAAGCAAACTGCCTTTCTTCAGTGTGGACACATGCTCGATGCTCCTTCCAGCTGTTGTAACTAGCAAACGACTTGCTGCAGATGTCACACTGATAGACTTTACCAGGCAAGCACTGATGGACATCTCTGCAGTGATCCACATACTTTTTCCTTGAGAGAAACTGCTCATTACACTTGTCGCACGTTATTACATAGGCAGATTTCTTATTCATCCCACTTTTATTTACCTTCTTTATTTTAAATTCTTCATCCGATTCACATTCTCCACCATCCTTCCCATTGGAGTATTCATCCTCCTCCTCCTCAGTACAGACCTCCTCATTATTTCTACTGTTTTCAACTTCGGAATACCCTGCTTCGTAATCTACCTCCTCCTCACCCTTCACACTCGTTTCACCTTCATCTTCATTCCCTTCTTCATTTATTTTTTCACTTCTTGTTTCAGCTTCCTTGTATTTCTGCTTCTGTTCTTGCTCATTGCTACGCTCTGCTTCAGTAACAGATGAACCCCCGGGTTCTTCGTCACGATTTGTGGCTTCTTTGGGGTTTGCACTCTTTTGTCGTTCAGCCTTCGATGTCCCATCCCACGTCTCTCTGTCAGGATCTTTGTCACAGCTTGTTGTGTTTGGTCTATGTGCAGGCGGAACTACCATCCAATAGACCGGCATAAGTTTCCTCTCTTGACCAGACTCATGGATTTTTCTGTTAAAACAAACAAATAACAGAGCACAACTTCAATAGGCTTAATTGTTTCAATTCAGACATGTTTGCCTTGGAGGAAGAGTCGTTTCCTTTTAATTGTTCTTCACACCATTTAAGAAATTAACAGCATGTTTAGAGAGCTGGGAACAAGACAACTTTATATAGTTGGACCAGTTAATTAAAGAAAATTAAAAGGTCTCAGTCCATCAAGGATGGTGCCTCTCAGGTTTACATATTCATCATCTGACTAGTAACATAGGATGGACTATAAATTTTCCTCAAAGGCCATGGTGGCCAGGATAAGTAATTATGCACTTAAACCAAGGGAAATAGAGACTAAATGCCTATATGGAAAAACAAAACAGATTCCCTTGTAAGCCATCACTTGCAGTGGTTTACTTTACTTATCGCTACTCCGTGCACAGAACAAGCTATGTCATTTCACTCACGACACATGTAGAATGTTTTTTCTGCTCCTGGACTGAACCACAAACAAATTTTGATGTTTTTCATAAGGGAAGCAGGGATCCAGTAGAATGCCACTTATATCCAGTACCCACAAGCAGGGTATGGATATGGATTGACATGTCCAGTGGCTTCTGCAGTACTGGAAACTACTGTGTAATTTAAACATCTTGTTTTCAGTCAGGCAGAGCTTAATAAGCCCATCTGGAAGCTCATGCTACCCAGCAAAATAGCATGCAGGATATTTGCCCCATGAAAACCACAGTACAGAGCACTACACTCCCCCAAAGTTTATGAAATGGGCATTTTCGTGTGCATTTTAAACAGATGTCAATTTTTTTCAGGCTCCTATTAAGGATCCAAATCTGAGGGTTCCAAAATGGCCTAACAGATCTGGTTGCACAAGTCCTCTTTGATTCAACAGTAAATGTTTGCCTAAATTCCCAGTCTGGGAGACCTCAACCCATTAATCCAGACTGAAAGCTTGATGAGGTCCATGGGAAAAAAAATATGGGCCGATATCAACACACTCCCGATCAGATCCAAGGAATTCTGGAACTGAAGCAGAGAGGACTTCAGGAACACTTTTAACCTGGTGCCCCATGAAAAAACACACTTTCCTGCGCAGGCAGGGACACAGACATACAGACACAGAGAATGCTATACCTTACATGGGCATTGTAAGCAGACCTCTGAGCAAAGCTGGCGGGGCAGCGTTCGCATTTATAAGGTTTCTCGCCTGTGTGTGTTCGTATGTGGACTGTCAGGCCACACTTGGAGCTGATGACCTTGTCACAGTATGGACAGGCCTGGGGACCCTGCTTCTTCTCATGCACTTTGCGGATATGGTCGTTTCTGTCCTTCTGGCACTTGAACTTCTTGTCGCAAAACACACAGAAGCAGCCCTGCTCGTCGCTGTGAATGGCGAGGTGGTGCTGCTGGAGGTTCTGGTGAGTGGAGAAGAGCTGCTCACACGTGCTACAGCTGTACTTGATAGCCAGGCTAATGTCATGCTTGAGCTCCATGTGCGACTGGTACTGCTCAATAAAACAGAACGACTCGTTGCACTTCTCGCACACAATCTGTGGCAAGGCTTTTGCCACATGCCGTGGTGATTTTCTACGTTCTGTTTTACTGGTGAATTTGGAAATTAAACCGTTTTCATCTTCCCATTGCTCAGGCAGAGTGTTCCTAATGACTAAGGAGGCTTCCTTTGACTCAGCCTGACTTAGGAGAGAATGACTATTCTCTAGACTGATGATATCCATGCTAAGTTTGTTTTTGGTGTCTGTCTTGTTACATTTTGGTAGCTTTGCTGTTCTGGATTTTGGTTCTGGATAAGCAGAGTTCTCTTGCTGCAGGCTTGCTGGTTGGCCTTCAACGAGTTCATGGCCGGCCAGCAACTTTTTACGTTTTTGCCTATCCCAAAGTTTTCTCTGTACAGGTATTGCCACAACTTGGGATGAGTTACTGAGTTTGTGGTTCTCCTCTTGCTGCATGCAAGTCCACTGTGGCCCTCCATTTTCACACAGCTGACCTTTCAGATGGAGGCTCAAATCCAAACCCTTCCTGCCCTCTGCTTTCACTTCTTCACAGATGTCAAGCAAATCCTTGCATTCAAGTCTTTCAGCTATTTCTTCCATCCGTTGCAGTTTTTCCGCTTCAATCTCCACTTCTGCAGTGTAAACAAACTCCAGGAAGGAGGTGAACTCTTCCGTGTAAATGTCTTGCAGAGTCACTGTGCAATTCTTGGTGTCCAGCATCTCATCATGCAGGAAAAGCCCCTTGAAATAATTGCTAGAAGCTGCCAAGACAGCTTTGTGAACCAGAAAGTCCTCCTGAATTCCAAGATGTTGTGTGTGAACTGTCACATCACAGAGGTGACCGAACTGGTACAGAGAATGCAGTGCTCTCAGGAGGTTAGGAGCAGCAACCTTGGATTTCATTAGGATTTTCTTTTTCTCCATCCTGCCAGAAAAACAGGCAAATGTTTGAATACTTGCTCTCCCTCTTCCATGAGCTATCTTTTCATTCATATACAACATCAATCACACAAAAAGCTCAGTGGAGATCCATGTCCTAATTCCTGATATACAAGACATGGCAAAAACCTCAAGGTTACTTCTATCAGTGCAACCATCATCAGCAAACACATTTGGTTTACTGCAGTCATAGATTTAGATTTACATTCCAGGATAACCCTTCAAAGTGAGTATTCTGTAGCACAGATAGTAACACAATACAATTAAAGCGATTAGCCCAGTTTAATAATAAAACATTCTCATAAAAGCACTTTTCAACAGTAGAGGTCACAACAATTTACAGTAGAAACAAGCATCTTTTCCCCACTCTTGTACAAAGGGGGAACTGAAGCATAGCAAGTCACTTCCGATTGTTTTCAGGCTGTGTTGAAACACAGCCTGTGTTTTCAGTCACACCAGGCTCCACTCACTGTGCCAGGCAGCTGTTGCATCAAAGCCCAGGAATAAATCTTTGGATCTAGTTCAATTTTGTTTCTGATTTTTTTTTTTCTGGGGGGGGTGTGTGTGTTTCTCCCCCCCACCGCATATAAACAATCAGGCCTAGGAATTAATAATGATAGTTAGTAAAGTTCTTATGTATTTGGCCACTTAAATAATATACAAGGACAAACAACATATCTAGAAATAGCTACATTTGTTTGAGTAGGTAATAGTGTTTTGTTTGAAAAATATTTCAAAACTGCTCCTTCTCAATCAATAAACAGAGGGTCAGAAGTTTTTTGACATTTTCAGAAAGAACAGTTTGCATTCCCCACCAGCTCTAGACACAGACATTAGCTATTGTTACAGTAAATCTGATGTCTGAGAACTCTGTGGCTTTCCTGTCCCAACCTGCGTATGACACCTACACTCCTGGAACAAGAAGTCTCACTTATCCTTGCCCATAAAGCACGACAGTGATGCCGTCAACCTTACCGAGGCCTTGCTGCCTCTGATCTGATCCTCTAAGCTGATATTCCCAACCTAGCATAGTTTTAAAACGTCTGTTATTTAGCACATACTTACAACTGCTTTGTAACCAAGGGAAGAGCATTAGGCCAAAATCAATAGACGAATCAGTTTGTTATTGCTTAAAAGGCTTCATTTAAGCTTGGCTTGCTATGATTCCCTCTCACAGTAATAAAGGTTTGCAGAAAATGACACCAAACTGTACTTTCGCTTTTCATCTAAATTATGTTTGACATTATATTATATACATTCCTGGCAGATACAAACTACCTGATTAGGAAGACAAATGTGTCTTCAGCACAGAGTACCTAGAAGTCGAATACAATACATAGCCCATAGTGAATAGCTTTGAATAGCAAGCTCAAGAGAAAGCTATCACAGCAAGCGCTGCAGAGGATAGTGCCTTCTAATCTTCAAGGCACAAGTCATTCAATACTTGTAACATCCCAAGTAACATTTTAAAAACTGCGTTTAAAGACTTAAACTGATTTTTTTAATGACCCCATTAAGTGCCACTGGAATGTTTACAGCTAGATTCGTAGAAAATGGACGAGATTTCTACTAGATAGAAATCGTCTTTAAATTTAGAGGTATGGAGAACCTCAAATATTTATATTTAATTGGGGGTTTGATCCTGAGTACTAGATGAGCTCCTATGAGCACTTCCACCCCAATCAATGAGACTGCTTCGGATCTCAGCCTTCTCACCAAGCTGGTGCAGAACCTCCTCACTCCTGCACTCCTCACTTCTAGCAAGTTCAAAAATGTCTACTCGGAGAACAGAAAACAAAAATATTACTATATAAAAAATACTTAAGAAAGGTAACTAGAAGAAACAGACAGAGCATGTGTTGAAATATCCCATAGAAGCTAGAAATTGAGGAGGGCAATGTGCAAAATAGCATTGTCTAAATTCTATCAAAAGAGGACTGCTCACACCCAGCTCCTACAAATGTTCAGGAATCACCACAGTCTCTGCCTTATGACTTCTGGCCAGCAGGCATCTTTAAAAGACTCCAAACTCAACATATGCCAACTATTCCCTAGCAATGATCACCAGCTACATGGAGACACAACCCTAACAGCTCCTATGGCACGCCTGAAGGCTAAGAGAAATGCAGATCCAGAGGTTAAGACCAATTTAAGTCCACAAATTTACAAAAGCTTCCACTTAATCTGTCCCCTGGCTTGCCCTTCTTAATGTTTTCCAACAGGATATCCTTCTTCATTTCTGTGCAGAACTGACCCTAGGGTTGCAGAGCTCACTGATCAGTAGCGCTTAAAGAAATCAATGAGCAGAGCAGGTGCTAATTTCCTCCTGCTCCTTTTTAAGATCCCCATCTGAGATAAATTCTCAATACAAGCTCCCATGTGAGCTCTAAAACTAATACCTGATACTAAGCCAAATAGAGAAGTACGTTCCAACATCATCTCTTTTAGTTCAACTGGTTCTAGATTAAATCAGCCTACAAATGATTTACTGAAATGTCTTTCCAATGAAAAATGCCACAAATAAACCAATTCTCACTTCCCCGCCTTCCCAGAAAAATGAGACTGTACTTTTTGTTACCATGTGGAATGTTATCTGAAGTGATGTTGAATACAGTATGTTTTCATGCTTTAAGATTTCACGAGATAGAGAGCAGAACACTATGTTTCAGGGGTATAAAACAAGGTATAATTTTTTTTCCCCCTGAAATTCAGGTAATAGAAGATTTCTAAGTATTCTGCTTTCATCTTGGGGGTAAGGAAGCAGCTTCTTATACCAAATAGATTAGGAAAGCTTTTTTCTTCTTACTTTTTACACTTAATGACAAGAGAAGGTTCTTGAACATTTCCCATCGAGAGCAATGGGAATGCAGATGATAAATACTGCAGTAAATCATCAAGTTACTGAATCAAAGAGAAAGACATATTTGATTCTAATTGCAGGTTAATGTTGGCTTGAAATAACTGCCAGTAATCGAGTAAGAAAATTAATGGTAACATCATTAACAGGTTTAATTCTATCCCTCTATTTATGAATGCAAGGCACCCTGGTCTTCACAATCCTAATTCTTGCTCCTAACCACCTCAACGACCTGGACGAAGGGATGGAATGTACCCTCAGCAAGTTTGCTGATGACACAGAACTGGGAGGGGTGGCTGACACACCAGAAGGCTGTGGCACCATCCAGCGAGACCTGGACAGGCTGGAGAGTTGGGCAGAAAGGAACCTGATGAAATTCAACAAAGGCAAGTGTAGGGTGCTGCACCTGAGGAGGAATAACCTGATGCAGGGGTACAGGTTGGGGGTGACCTGCTGGAGAGCAGCTCTGAGGAGAAAGACCTGGGAGTCCTCGTGGTCAACAGGATGACCATGAGCCAACAATGTGCCCTCGTGGCCAAGATGCCCAATGGCATCCTGGGGGGCATCAGGAGGTGTGGCCAGCAGGTCAGCCTGCCCCTCTCCTCTGCCCTGGTGAAGCCCCATCTGGAGCACTGGGACCAGTTCTGGGCTCACCAGTTCAAGAAGGACAGGGAATTGCTGGAGAGGGTGCAGCAGAGGGCTACAAAGATGATGAGGAGCCTGGAGCATCTCTCTGACGAGGGGAGGCTGAGGGACTTGGGGGTTGTCTAGAGAAGAGACAAGAGGGGAGAAGACAGGGGGGATCTGATCAATGCTTATAAATACTTAAAGGGAGGGCGTCAAGAGGATGGGGCTGGTCTTTTTTCAGTGGTGCCCATGGACAGGACAAGAGGAAATGGGCACAATCTTGAATAGAAGAAGTTCCACCTAAACACGAGGAGGAACTTCTTTCCTGTGAGGATGGCAGAGCCCTGGAAGAGGCTGCCCAGGGAGGTGGTGGAGTCTCCTTCTCTGGAGAAATTCAAAACACACCTGGACATGTTCCTGTGCAACCTGCTCCGGGTGCATGTGCTTTGGCAGGGGGTTGGACTGGATGGTCTCCAGAGGTCCTGCCAACTCCATACCATTCTATGAATGCAATAATAAGGCCGCTGGAGTTAAGTACAGCTGTTTTCAAAAATAAAGCCTAACAGTGGCTTCCAATCTCTAAGAGAGGATTTATATTTGCTCTGTACTATAGCGCTCTTTTTTATGATGCAACACCACAGTCAATGGCAGCTATCTAACTCAGGACAACTAACACAGTAAATGAAGAGGTTTGTAGGAAGGGCAGTAACCATTTCTAAAACATTGTTCTTTCTTGGACTTTCACCATTTGCATCTACTTTGCAACTTCTACAGGCCAGAGCCTTAACTGGTGTGATGTGGCATAGCCCTTTTGAAGTGAAGATAGTTAAGATACACCGATTTATACACCTAACTATCTAGGGGAGAAAAACCCAGTAGGTCAAAGAAATTGAATTGCATACCTCTCAGAAATTCTGTTATTTCACACAAATATTCCCTGCTCTTTGCAGTGTATTGGTAATCTTTGGTTGCTTGATTTTCCCCAAGCCTTTTCAATGAGAAGATTGTCTTCAGAGAAGTGAGGAGGAAATTCTTCCTTATTTTCCCAGGAAGGGTTCCTTCAAACTCTCAACAGCTGCATGTATATGTACAACTACGGGGCCTGACAATGATCAAAACTAGAACCACTGAAATATCAATGGTGTTAAGGAAAAAACAAAACATCAAGTCCTAGTATACTCTTATTTAATCATCTTCGTCCTGACACCTAAAGCAGACTTTAGTATTCTGTAAATGGTTAAACTGTAGGGAATGCCCTTTTAGAGAAGAAATGTAGCTATTTTAGTAACCAGCCCAAATCCTTTCAAGAACTTAGGAAGATAAGAAAGGACGTATGTGGCCTTGAAAACATGGTGGCCTAAGACAAGGATGTAACATGGATGTTGTCTGACAAACAGGTGGCAGCAGGAAGATCATTAGTTTTAATGATCAATCAAACATCTAGAATGTTTTGCCAACATGTGAGCAACAATTTGCTCAACATAGTGAGACAAAGGACAGATGAAGAAGACGAAGACTGAGGAAAAAAAGACCGTCATTCATAACGAGGACCACTAGAAGGCAACACTATGCATGCCCCAAAGCTTATTATAATATGTAAATGAATTCTCAGAAATGTAATGAATATGCTAATGTTTTATTGGAATTACATTGAATACGTATTTCTGTTCTGTATAAATTTGGCTTGACGACAGCATTTGGGGTGCACAATAGGAGCTATCCCCTGTGCACCCAGCACTGCAATAAAGAAACACTGCCTTCTAAAACTCCAAATTACATCTTAGAGAGTTTTCCCTGCCGGTTTGCAGTAACAATCCTCGGCAGAAACTGCCCAAATATCTCCCTGAAGCGCTGGTAGGGTGTAAGAGCATCTAATTGCTCTTCTCGATGCCCACGTTACCACTTGGCAAAATAAGCCCAACATGGGTGGACCAGCACAGCAACAGCAGTGCAACACCTCAGATACTGATCAATTAAATGAAGTATTTAAGCAATCACATTAAACAACCAGAGCTGCAGAATAAGCACACAAACTGCTCCAAGTAAAGGACAGTAAGATTCATTGCTAGAGATGCATAAGACCTTGCTTCAGTCCTCAAATGAGCCACACCCGACATTTTTTTCTGATTTACCTGTCTTGCGATTGTGATGATAAAATATATTCATGATAGTGAGCTAATAAGCTAACACTGATTAAAAAAAAGAATTATGAGGACATAAATAACAGCTGAAGTTACTCAACTGTATTAATCATCTGGAAAATTAAGCTTATTCACACAAATTTCCACATGATGCAGGTAAAGTTCAGTACCTCAGGACACTGAGTGAATAGTAACAACTGCACCTCTGCTGCCATGGTCTGTGGTCTGTTTGGGCACTGCTGGGTGAGTTGAGGAATCGCCACACAGAGCACCCCAATTTATCCTCCAGAGTGCTGCTAGAGAAATTCCTCCAAGAGTCATCCAAAGTTCTTCTGTGGTTCTTCTTTTAAACACACAGAACTTTGATCTCTGCCTTGCTAAAACCCAAGTAAATTACCTTTAAGGCACAATTGAAAATGCTCTTCATGTGAGAAAATCCAAGGCTGTTTCCACTTTTCAGGTGGAACAGCACGGGCACTAACAGTCCTATCCGAAAGAAACCACACCGTATTATTCCTTACACCCCCGACAAAACACAGGTGTGATCGCCTGCTGATTTTGACCGTTTACTTTGTGCAGCCAACAGATTCTTACGTGTATAACAGCCCTGCAAAACACACAGGGGCAAGAAAATCAGAAACCAAGGCCATTCCTCCCTGTGCTTGACAACTGTGCGAGTCTCCTCAGGGCATGGCAGGCAGGCAGCCGGCCCTCCGAGCAACACCAGCATGGGGCCTCCCGCCCGTCACCCCCGCAGGGGACAGCTCTGCCCCAGCCACACCGCCGGGCCGGGCAGGGCCGCTCCCGGGTGACGCCTCGCCGCCGCCATGCCTGCTCCTGAGGCATCGAGGCCTGGCCTCCGGCCCGAAGGCGATAGTCGCCCTCCCGCCAAGCAGGGCAGTACTGGCTTACAGCCGCCGACGGGCTCCCTTCCCCGGCGGTCCCCGAGGTGCTTCCCGGCGGCTTGCTACCGCCCCACCGCCCCCTCAGGGCCGCCGCACAGTCTTACCCTGCCCCGCTCCCGCCTCAGCCGCGCCCGCCGCGCTCCTCCCGCCCGGGCGAAACCACTGCTGCCCCCCTTCCCTCCCCCCGCCTCAGACGAATGGTACGGCGCGGGGAAGGCCCCCTCAGCAGCGCTCCTGCTTCCCAAAAACAACATGGCCGCCCCGCCTTCGCCGCATCAGCCGCCTGCCGCTGTGCGGCCATCTTGAGTGAGGGAGGCGGCGGGCCCGGAGCGGGTAGCCATCTTGGGCGCGGGCAGGGACTTCCCGTGCTCCGTGTGGGGGAGCGGTCTCCTGGCGAACCCCTCCCAGGCACTCAAAATTGCAGCCGGGGGTCAGTTTTATCGCCGTTACTCGGCGTTGCCGCCCGCCACGCTTTTAATTATTTTCTCTCAAGAAACTGCAGCAACTCCCCGCTAGGTCAGGGGTACCACAGGGTGGTGCTGGGCCTTGCTGTGGCCCGTGTACTTGGACCAGCCCATGGATTTATTTGGGGGAGGGTACCCATCTCAGGCAGAAGAAAATGGCAGGCGTCTGTGCAATTTTTTTTTTGTTTCTTCTGTAAGAAGGTGAGCCAGCCTTCCTCTAGTCTCACAGCAGATGAGGTTTTAGGTCCCCAGATCTGAAAAACTGGCTGCTAGGGCTCAGTTCACTCGGGTGTGGTACGGAACTGTTTCTCTACATCTTCAGGCCAGATTACAGTAAAGTAACAATTTGTGTGGGGACTTATTTTTATAGTGGTGCATCCACACCTTCATTAGAGTTGATTGAAAGAAATTTTTTTTTTTTTTTTGTGGCTTGTGCTTAGCTGTTTCCACGTAACTGAAAAAAAAAAAGTTGAACCAATTTGTTTTTACATTTACAAAGTGCAGTGCTTCAGTGTTTAATGAGGTTAAATTGCTCCTGTTGCCAATGGCTGGCTGTGGTGGGTTTGTTCCTCAGGCCCATAAATGTCTTTTCTTAATTTACAGCCCAGGTACAGCTCCTCATAGTCCCCCAGTGCAGATACTGATGGATTATTTCCAGTACTGAGAGAAAAGTTACAGGAACTCACTTAAGAGTTGGCACTTAAGTCTGGGCTTAGCAGAAGCACAAACACGGTTTCACATCTCCCAGAACCACTGTTCCTGGAGGACGAGCTGCTCTTTCTCACCAGTGACCCTGTATTGCTGTCGCTTACCATGTGAAATGATTTTAAACAGCCGGCAGATAGGAGAGGTCACTCTGTGGGCTGCCAAGTACTTAAGCACACAAATATTGTTTCCAAGACAAATGACAGATAAATTCCTCCTTGGAAGCATTTATTACTTAAGGGCAGGTTTTAATCTTCAAATTGTAATGGCTTGTAAAAATGTTGGATGATGACTGTAATTACTCAAGGTGATGTAAAATAAAGTCACCCATGAAAAAAAAAAAAACAACAGGAAGAGGCAGACATCACTGAAAGTTATTACCCTGTTTACCTTTCTTTTCTATACTTCTGTCACACAAATTTGAAACTGGAGCCTATAATTATCAGGCTGCTGGCTACCAGATATTAGAGCACTTTGTTACAGTTCTCTGACAACAAGACTACCATAGGAAGGACAGAATAAAAATATTTAGAATAAAAATAACTAGTGCAGACTGAACTTGCTTAGACTCATCCAGGCCGAGAAAGCAAATCTGTCCTGACAGGTGGCTCCTGAGGAGTACATGCTTCCACCATGAATTTGGTTTTCAACCCTGATTATTTTGTTTGTATTCGGGGAATGTTTCTATTGTCAAGACACAGCTCTAGGAGTGGAGAGAATGAGCAGCAATATGAGTGATCCACGCTAAAATGTCAGGATAATATTCCTGTATCTTAGCACAAGGGAATGGTGTTTGCTTTTACTTTATCAGAAACCTGGTCTGCTCAGCAGTTCTCACCCTGAGGAGTTGGGAGAGAAGATGAAGTGCAGGCTCCAGTCCAATTTAGTCTTGCTTTCATAAGGATTGAGTGAATTGCTGCAGAATTTGGCAGCGCTGTTGCGCTGGGTTGTATCAGCGTGTCAATCTTTGAGGAGCTGCCCAGGAGGGATTCTCCCAATGCTCCTTCTGCATGCCAGCAGCTGGATTTCACACTTGCCACCAGCCTCATTTCTCAGGCCGGCAGAGATGAACTCAATTCTCCAAAAGTCCTGGGTGCTCAGATACACGTCAGGGGTGAATGCTACCCTGTGGCTTCCTAGGGCAGAAGATTGAGCCCTGTCTCCTTCATCCCTGATGAGTGTTCCAGTTGCTGGGGAGAGGGAAAGAAGACTGTCTTATTCACTCTCTCTGAATCATTAATTCTTTTCTGCACAATTGTGACAGAGGGATGAAATGGTCGGGAGGCGGAAGAGAGGTGTCTGAATCCCCTTGGGCTGAGGAAGAGGTTGAACCCAGGTGCCCCGTGCGTGGGGCAAGTGCTCCAGACACACGGCTGTTGTAATAAAACAGGATGCAACAACCCATTTTGCACTTTAAGCCAAAACATAGCAAAGTCCAGGAAAGAACTGCAGCCTGGGAACCCAGATTTTATCTGAGTGCTTCCTTTGCTCAGGAGTGTAGGCTTTGGGGTTTGATCGTGGTGAGTAAAACCACTGTCCTGGGTTGAGCGACGCAGAACTAACTTCTTTTCTCATGCTGGGGAAAACTGCACTTTTAGAAGACTTTAATGTCTAAATTTGTGAAAATATTGACTTTATAGACAGCTGGGCTCTGTGGGATTCAAAGTTTCAGTGTTTTCGAGCTCTGCCAAGTGCAGGAACGAGGAGGAGCAAGGCCTAGGTATTTCACCCATGGTGGCCAACAGGATTATTTCATCCCATGAATATCACAGTCGATATAAATTAGTAAAGTTTTCTGCATAGTGTCTCCCTTAAGGGCTGTGATCCGGAAAACTCCTTGTCCTGGTGCCGGACCTCTGAGCCCTTCCCTTCCTCCCAAAGCCATAGTGCTCTGCTCACAGTGTCTGACATTTGCTGTCCCCTGCTGGGAGTTTTATCAGCTCCCTGATGAAACTGGCTAAGTATAATCCTTGTATATCTTGTATGAGTATCGTGATTAATACGGGTTCTTTAGTATTATTGTAGTATTTTCTTAGTATTATGTAATATTAGTATTAATTATTTAGTTTGCAGACACTTGCCTGGGGTCACTTGAAGCAAAGCAAGGAACAGAAGTGTGGTTCCCAAATCCCAGGCTGATTGCCGGGCTGCCTCTTCTTCTCTGGAGCACACGGAGTAGCTCCCCGTACACAGCATCACCCGGTCAGCTTTAGGGCATGTGCCATTTTGGCTCTTGCCGGTCATGTCGCAGATGAGTGAGGTTTGGGTCCATTTTTAGAGGCCCCAAACCTTGCCCTGGCAATGCATGATGAAACCTCATCAGTCCTCTCCCCTGGATGGCCATCCTTTCCTTGCAGCTCCGCCAGAGGATGCTGCAGACTTTGGAAAGCGCAGCCTGGACTGCGGCCCTGCTTATCCTTTCCAGCATCCAGAGATCTGCGGCCAGTTGCTCGCTGACCTATCCTGGGCCTCCTCGCGCGGAAGATGATGAAACAACTTTAACACGTTTGCAAAATCAGAGGTACTGAGCCTGCAGCTTGGCTCAGGATCACCACCAGCTCCTGCTGGCCTTTCCCCACCGGCTTGTGGGCTTGGTCCCACCAGCAGCACAGCAGCACCCCGGTGCATTCCAGATTTGCAGGGAGTGCCTACCGGAGAGAGGTAGAGGGAGAGAGGATGCAGCAGATCTGTGAAAGGTCTCCTTTGGTGACAACCTTGCAGCGGGAGTGCAGTCTGTGCTGGGCTGCCCCCTTGCCAGGGGGAGGGAAAAAGATGGGTTAAACAGTTAAGGAGCCTGGAGTGAAAATATTCTGGGAAGAACAGAAAAAGGCCAATTTGAATGGTTTCCCTTGGTGGACAAATTCATCCCCCATGCTGTTCAACTGACCATTACATCAGGAGGAATCTCACCACATGTCTGCAGAGCCTTTGAGGAAGAGAGGGCTTCAAAATGCCTTTTTGCCCAAGTTTGGAGCTGATGAAGCTGAAGTTCTCCTGAACAGGAGCCAGGCCACTCAGCAAACCTTAGTGTTGTCCCCAAAACAGAGACAGAGCTTTCAGCATAGTCTAAAAATGCAAATTCCAGACAAAATCCTAATGAAAAACAAACAGCAGAGTCTTGGTCTATATGTCAGTGGTGTGTACTGGTTAGCCTCTAATGCTGTTCTGCATAATACATTTTGGCATATGATGGTGCTACAAATCAAACATACCATATATACTCCCCCTGATGCTGCTTATATGTTAAGTCTCAAGAAGTAGGAGTTATATGTATTCTGGCAAAAGATTCCAAGATCCTGGTGTCACTTGAAAAGCACATGAATTGATAAAAGTTCTTACACTTTTTCTTTCTTTTCTTAGAAAGGAGATATTAAGATACTAAAGCAAATTTAATTCTCAGCAAGGTGGAGTTTGTTTCACCAGGGAGAGACTAGGCAGTGGAGCAAACCAAAAGGAAATAGTGGCTTCTTCATCTTCAGATGATTTCAAGTGCCCTTTTAGAGGGGAAGCCTTAGATAGCCACACCGCACTCAATAACTGGATAACATTGTGTGGTTGGTGGTAAATGAGATCAGACCAAATGGACTAACAGCCCCTCTTGGCTTTAAAAAGCTATGAATGTATAAATTATGTAGGTTGTGTAAGATCTATGACATTCTCTGAGCCTATGCTAAGTGAGTCGGTTCAACTGGGTGGTTAAAATCATGATCCCTTCCTACCTGAGGCTTGGGTCCACCATAAGGACTTGGGGCTTTACAGAGTTGATGACCTTAAAGTCTGCCTTGTCTGGTACCAGAATGATGAATAATTATTTGCTAGGTCACCACTTGGAAAACATAATAGCGTTTGTCACTTTTCTGATATAGGTAGTTCAGTGCATGTTCCTGCTATGGAGCTTATTTTAACCAATGGAGTAAACAATTTGGGGTGCTGCTGCACAGGATGGAAAAAAGCCTGCCAAATGATCCCCGTTTTTTGTTTTGTTTTGTTTTGTTTTGTTTTTTGCAGGGGTTATGAAGAGCATGCTGGAGCAGTGGAAAAAGCTCTTTTCACTTGTTCACTTGGGCTACTGAGCCAACAGTTTTGATATTAACTTGATGTTACTGATGTAAGGACACATCCATAGCCTATAAAAGTCACTGGGAGGGCTCCTGCTGAGGTCAAGGGCTCTGGGCAAGACCCTTATTTGAGAAGGTCTCTCAGAAATGAACTTGGAGCCAGGTCACCATCACGGGATTGTCATGGGGGGTCTGTGATTTTGGCTCTTGCCTGTGAATTACTGATGCACTACAGAGCAGCACTTCTCCCATCTGATTTTTCTTTGTAGCTCATTCTTTCTTGTAAGCATTTGTGATAGGATATATTCACACAGTTTTGGGGATGACTGCTTTTGGGTTAATTCACTCCAATCCTGACACCATGATCTTGACAAGTGGCCTGTTAGGTTGATGGAAAACCAAACCTAAGAGAGGGCATGAGCAGATGGTTTCTCTTTCTTACCAAATAAATCCCCCCCCAGCTCATTTGTTACAGTGCCTTTGTTTATTACACATATTTAAGCTGTTGGCACATTGTAAAATTCTCTGTCTTCCTGTACTTTCCAGAGAAGCAAAATATTTTAACGTGTGCTAAACTATAGGCATCGAAACCAGCAATTGCCTTTGGGAGCATGTGATTTTTCTATCATGTCCCAGGAAATATTTAAGGTCACTCCAGAGAGCTCAGACAAGCTTTCCCTCTGTATGGAAACCTTCTTATAACTCTGTAACTCTTCACGTTTCCAGTCAAGCCCCTATTCACAGAGTTTACGGAGTCTGGGGGTTTGTGACAGCTTATGAAGATCCTGTTTTTCTGTCAAGAACCTAGAAAGCAGGTGAATGATATTCAGTCCCTGGCTAACAGACAATGCTGATATCTGTAGGATGCTAGTGCTTTCTCCTCTTGGAAACACACTGCCTTCTGTTTAGTTACAGGCACTTAAATATTAAAAAGAAATATGCAATCAACAGAGGGGAAAAAAAAAACAATTTTTTTTCTCTCCTACATAAAGCCAAATGAACTGCTGAGGATCACAGAGAGTAAATTAATATTAGCACCTTGCTCCTGGCCAAAAGAAATAAAGCAAAACCCTCAAAGTTATTCTTAATGGCAAGAAAATAAAAATTTCTTGGCAGATTTACAGTCCCAGCCTTTACTAATGTTCTTATCCTTTATTTTGACCAAGACTTCTATTAAAATAGCTGCTGATTTGATGAAGGTGATGCCAGACAAACTCCACCTGATCCCAGCTGTCAACTGATAATTTTAAAGAAGTCAGTCCAAAGACATTAGAGTAGTGCTGTTTTGCAATATTTTCCCTGCATCCCCAGAAAGCAACATTGCCTTGCAAGATCCCAGACTTACTGAAATTGGTGCAGAAGCCTTCCCTGTGAAGCCCAGTCAAGCAGCAAAGGATCACTGGTGCCTGCAGACTACAGCTGGCATCAAAATCCCTCCTGTGCTCCAGCCTGTATCTCTAAAAGCTTGGATATGGCCTGGGACCAGGTGATTGCAGGGCAAGCCAAGACTTACAGGTACCTTCTTACAGGCTGCCCAGAGAGATGGTGGAGTCTCCTTCTCTGGAGGCATTCAAACCCACTTGGACACGTTCCTGTGGGACCTTCTGTGGGTGGACCTGCTTTGGCAGGGGGTTGGACTGGATGATCTCCAGAGGTCCCTTCCAACCCCACCGCATTCTGTGATTCTGTGACTTCTGCAGCTCTTCCTCAACCAAGCTTTCTCTACTATAAAGAAAAAACCCCACCTGTGTCTCTTTCCTTGCCTCTGACCGTAATTCAGTATCGTAATGGTAACGTGGCCATTAATTTAGCCAAGGACTCAGTTTATGTTCCCATACCCATCTTCACCCTGCCGTGAGGCAGTTCATGATGCTTCATGTGTGGTAGATGGGAACATGTCCAAAAGAACAGACTCAACACCAGGAAGGATGTGCTCCCTCCATATCTTAGAGAAGCCCCTTGACTTTTAGACACTTGCATTAGCCTGTGCTTTGTTGTTGTTGTTTGGTTTTTTAAAATGTAAACATTCACAGCGCTAATATTTTTTCTGTACTGATTATTTTCCTTAGTGATATGTCCTCATCATGAGCTAAGAATCCAAATTATTTGGGAAAGAAAAAAAAAAAAAAAAAGGGAATTCAGGCTTGCATCTGGTCGCTCTCTATGGAGGGATGGAACTGATGTCCTGGACCCAAGTCTGTCTTCAGGGAGCTATGATCTGGATCTGAACTTCTTGCTGTGGGCGTACTTCCAACAGCTATTGCTTATTCCCTGCCTGTGATGAGAAAATGCCCTTTTTATCACCAGATTGGGTGTGGAGTCCTTGCCTGCCATGAATAAACATGCAAAAGGCAGCTGCCTGGAGAAATGAACACCTGGGAAAATATTTTCAGAAACTTGGTGATTAGTCATTGTCTGTGTGTTCAGGAAGGTCGTACCCCAGCTGCACAGCTTGGGTCACAGGGAGCGTTCCTTGAGGCTGCATCCATAGTCAACGGGTTTTATACATTAACATAGCCTCGGATTTCCAGCACGGATGCTGTTGGTAGCAGCTTTGGAGAACAAAGAACAAGAAACATCTCATTTAAAGCTGATGGACTGACTTCATCGGTCAGAGCACATTTGCGTGAATCCATACATGTCAACTGCCCAGCTGTTGAATCCCTATGAGAAGGTGAGGATGGACTCAAAGGTCCAGCTACCTGAAAAAAGGCACGTACATCTGCAGGGTGTCTTGCAACCTGAAAACAAAGCATGTGCTTGAGGACTTGCCAAGGCACGGCAGGTATGAATGCATCTCAGATGTCATCTGAAGGTTGCTCTGGGTTTCAAGAAGCTCCCTCCAAAGCAGGTGGTGACCCTTCTGTGGTCAGTGTCCGAAATGCTTACCGTGGCATGGGGGTGGACAATCTCTAGTCATAACTACCAGGCCTTGCACCTTGACATTCTTCCTTTGGCCAGAAATCTGGGTTGAAATCAGCACAAGTAGCCACACGTGGAGCTCTGGGATTTAATCCAGGAAACCTGATAGGTCTTATTTTGAAATACAAGTAAACAAGCAGGCACACTAGAGATGAGGAAAGAAGTGAACACAGAGGAGACACACCAGAAGGAGACGCTATAACAGAGAAAGAGAGGGAGAAGTTGAGGCCAAGGCATTTCAGCCAGTACACTGGAAGGAAAGCTGCCCTCATGAAAACTTCAGCAGTGATCCACATTTTCCCCTGGCTCTAGGAGCCCTGCTGCTTGCCACTGAGTTCCAGTCACTTTGTCCAGGAGGTGGTCTGAAAAAAATCTTTTTTTTTTTTTACTGTGAGGGTGGTCAAATGCTGCCCCGAGAGTCTCCATCACTGGAGATACTCAAAAGCCACCCAGACATGGTCCTGGAAACCAGCTCTGAGTGACCCTACTTGAGCAGGGGCTGGACTTGATTTAGGGAATGCGCTCTATATTTATATACCAGTATCACCTCTGCATTTGCTGCCTCAGGAGAACTGCACCAGGTGGGGCTGGTGGGCTTCACCCAGCCTCACACCAGTAGAGATGCAGCCTGAAAGCCCCAGTTTTTATTGACACAAGGTAGCTTTGAATCGGATCTGTCGTCTCACAGCTGTGACTGGAGATCAGAAGCATTTGCTGTCAGACTTGGAGAATGCTCTTCCTGCTCATAAACCTGCAGATAAATGGGTTCTCACATTGCTCCTAGCTTCAGAGAGACGATTTGGTGGCAAATTACAGCAGCACTGCAAAGGCGGCGACGGGAACTCTTGGCAACAAATCGCTGTTTCATGCAGTAGCTGTTCACGGAGCACGTCATGTTTACCAGCACCGGACTGGGAATGAAGCCTGCCTTTTAAATACGTGATTCACATAGATACCACACAGCGATACCATTCTAGCCTCTGGTTTTGTTGTCAACGATTTGATAAATTACCTGCCTGGAGCCTGACTCCAGAAATTTTGTAATTTGCAATATCTCCTCTGATGCTACACCAAGGGCTGTCGCTACAGCGCCGGGCATAATTATCTATCAGCCATCAAACACAAGAGAGATGTGAAAACTTCTTCAGGCTACTTAAATAATATGGGCTTTATGTTTCCTATAGGGGTAATTAGATAACAGGTGAATATAAATGGAAGGGTATGACGCATCTAGTCTACCTGCAAGACTTCGCTAGCGTGAACACCCGATCCAGGTTTCCTGGATGCAGAATCAGCCCAATGCAGTTTTTTCATCTGCCTTCATCTTTTATTCCATCTTTGTGTGCTCCTTTCAGCTGTCCTGCCTGGAGCAGGGCCACGCTGAGATCTGTCCTTGTCATGGCTGACAGAAAATGCTGACGGAACACCGTGATCCCTGCACAGCCTGCAGCCGAGCTGCAGTTTCTCTGCAAGTAGAATATTCAACCTCATTAAAAGCATAATTAATCCCCTTTTAACCACCAATATTTGTTCCCAGCATGGTCATTAAACACAGAAAAGGAGGAGGGAAGTTTTGTGCTGGAAGCTAACAAATTGGTTGTTTTTGGACTCTGCCCAGAGAGCTTTGCTTTTCCCTTAAACCCTCCTTGCCCTCTTCAGTCCCCAAGGCTCCATGTTTGGATGGGAAATAATTAAATATTTCTCTCATAGAATAACAGCAAAGAGGAGTAAAGGAAATACATGAGAACATTGTTCTGCTTGATAAGACCATCAGTCTGGCTCTCCTGGGAGGGTGGGAACAGGTAGACTCGGTCCCTTGCTCCAGCCTTGGTGGAGCTGCAGGGACATCTCACTTCAACAGGAGCTCCCAGTGTAGATCAGACCTCTTGCAGATAATTATGCCGCTCTTGCAGATAATTATGATAAAAACTGGAGTGATACAGAGATTACCATCTTTCCTGGATTGCAAGAAAAGCTTGAAAAAAAATCTCCACAAACAATCAGGCGAAGAGGCTTGGGCATGCCGAAAGGCTCACCTGTGTGCCAGATGGAAAGCTTAGTGCCACGGGTGCAGGGCTGCTCCCACCTTGGTTCCAGAAGAGAGCTCGAGCATGATTAAATTGCTTAGTGCAGGCATATCTGAGAGCCTTTGGGCTCTGACAGTGCATGTGGGATAGCTCTGCTATCATTTTTACCTCTTTTCCCATTGTTTTTTTACAGGTCATATCCTTGGCTATAGACCTGTTTATCTTCCAGGTCAGCAATCAGCTCTTGCCTCTCCAAGGGCTTGCTCTGCATTCCCCCTGCTCGCCATCCTGTCCGTGGGGTCACACTGCCTGACCGTAGGAATAATTAATAAAAGAGGAGGATTGATCTGTCAAAAGAAATTAACAGTGGGTGAGTGAAATGCGGTGTAGTATGTGCAGGCAGAATGACAGCTAGAACTGAAAACTGGGGTTTGCATCTGTTTTTGTCAAGGTGCCGCTTGCTTTGTGAATCATGAAAGTCAAAATTAATCCATGGCTAAGGTGAGGGAATTTATTAACTGCAGCTGAAGGGAGAGGAGAAGGGTTGTGGAGTTTTTCGGCAGGGTCACGGTAATTTACCAGCTTTGTGCTTATTTCAAATAATTAAATGGTGCTAAATCTCAGGGACAGCTTTCATCACTGCAAGAAGGACCAAGTGTAAGCTCAGCTCTCCACTGCAGAACGATGGCCACCTTGCTCTTCATATATACAAAATAAAAATATACAGGAGTGTTTCCAGGTAAATAACTGATTTTTTAAAAGAGTGCTTCCCCAACTACCATTAAAAAAAGTTAATGCATAGCAATGGGGCTAGTAAGAGGCCATACACCCTTCAGTAAAGCACCAGTGACCTCTGTTCAGAGCGTGAGCTCTTTGTTAAAAGCATCTGCTTTTACTTCAGGATATTTAATGATTCTAGAGCACCAGAAATGCACAAATTCTAGAGCTGTAGAAGTACCGTAGTGGAGAAGGTAAAAATATTTCTTCAGGCAGAGTTTGTGTTTGCAAAGTTTTACTTCACCTTAATTAGACTCCCGGAACATTGTGCACTAATGGGTTTTTTGCATTCTTATTACATTACTCTTTATACGATTATAAACTGCAGAGAAATAAGAAAACAATTTTGCTGCAGTCATGCTCTTTAATGCAATTCTAAACCGAATTCCAGCCGAAGGAGTGATTGTGCTGTGTGTACATGGCGTAGCTCAGCTTTCTCTGGTTTCAAGTGGGGCTGAGCCCATCTGCAGGAGGCCAGGACTGGTCCCAAGACGTGCCTCATTGGAGCGGTTGCCTAAACAAGGCAGCACCCAAGTATTCCCATTCGCTTTGGGGAAGCCTTAGGTTGAGAAGGAACTTCAGGGATCTGACAGCAGGGATGCAGACCAGCCCACGGGGCTGGAGAAGTCTCTGAGTGAGGCTGAGTTCACCAGGATAGACACAGGCAAAATGAACTCTAGTGCCTACAGGTACAGAACTGAGCCCCGCTGTACTAAACACCATCCTTCCACTTACCTCAACCCAGATGGAAACTGGGAGGGGTGGTTGACACAGCAGAAGGTTGTGCCGCCATACAGTGAGACCTGGACAGGCTGGAGAGTTGAGCAGAGAGGAACCTGATGAAATTCAGCAAGGGCAAGTGTAGGGTGCTGCACCTGGGCAGAAATAACCCCCTGCACCAGGACAGGTTGGGGGTGACCTGCTGGAGAGCAGCTCTGAGGAGAAAGACCTGGGAGTC
>JAOTQQ010000023.1:5735154-5745498 GCA_026546715.1 Gallinago undulata
CTGGAACAGGCTGCCCAGGGAGGTCGTGGAGTCCCCTTCTCTGGAGATTTTCAAGACCCACCTGGATGCCATCCTGAGTAACATGCTCTAGCTCTGGGCAATCCTGCTTCAGCAGGGGGGTTGGGCTAGATGATCTCTACGGTCCCTTCCAACTCTAATAATTCAGTGAAATTCAGTGAATTCAGTGAAAGTCTTCCCGAGAAGATTAGCGAGCGATTTGGAAATGATAACGGCATCGCGGCGCCTCTGGAGACGGAGACTGGAGCCCGATACATCTTACTTGTTGCTGTTTACATTTTTCGCCGGGTGCCAGGGCTCTCAGGATATAACTGCATCAAAGTCCCAAAACAGCAGTGACCTCAGCCCCCGGCTCCGTTAATCAGCCGTCCCCGCGGTAAGCAACTCGAGCAGCGGATGCCTATAAGACACATGTTTATCATAGCGCCGGGGAGGAGCCTGCCTATGGGGACGCAAAGAAATAGTGCTATAAAAGAGATAAAGTGCCTTTGTTTTAAAATCCCGAGTAAGCATTTTCTTCACTGCTTTTGGCAGTTCAGCACAGGGGGTAAAAAAAAAAAAACCAACAAACCCAACCACAACCAGAGCTGGTTTCAGAGTCAAGGGGAGGTTTTCCTCGGGCTGAGACGCACCCTAGAGCCCGGAGCTTCTGTCTCCCTAGGGCAGAGCATCCCCAGACAAAGGGCTATTCACTTTTTATTTACTTCTTTCTTTTTTTTTTTTTTTTTTGGCTAAAGAGGCCATGTGTCAATTTGGGCACCTAAACCCCAGCAGCCAGCACTTTCCCTGGCACCAGCGCCTGGCTCCTGCCGCGTGGTGATAAGGAGGGAGGAACGCGGACACCGGACAAAGGGTACGTGTCCTCCAGCTGGCCGGAGAATGGTCCGGGCGGGCTTTGCACAAACTTTCCAGCTCTTATCTTTATAGCCCACGCTACGAACAATCGCCGTGTCCCTGTCTTTATGTACGAAGTTCTTACCCTGAAGGTTTATTAGAACTATAAACAAGGCTGCCTTCAAGCATCCCCCTACGGCGAGGCCAGCCTTGGGGGTACCTGCACGTTCACGCCGGGGCTCAGCGGGGCTGTAAGATGCTGTGCTGTGAGTATGGCCAGCAGCTCAATTCAAGCAAAAAAAGAAAATAAAAAAGAAATCTACTTTTGCTTAATTTTTTAAATTTTTTATTATTTTTTTTTTTTTAAAAGTTGCAATATGCATTGTTCTAGCAATGGCAAAAAACCCCGTCACGCCTTTTCTCCCTGTCCGTGGGGTGCAGCCCTGGGGGTGCCAGCCCTGTCCCTGTGTTTGGGGGGGGGACGACAACGACACGAGGTGACCAGGGGGACAGGGACAGCTTGGCGCCTGAGTGATGACTGCAGAAAACTGCTGATGCTTTCCTGTATTGCGGGGTCCCTCCCTGCAGGAAACAATGCATTGTGCTGCCGAGCGCCTCACTTCCCTGCAAAACCCTGAAGGGGGCCAGCCCCCCTCCAACCCCCCCAACCCCCCCCTCCCCGACCCTGCAGCACTGCGCCGGAGCGGGGAAAAAAAAAAAAAAAAAGATATTTCACCTTGTTTAATGGAGGGGGAAAAGGGCAGCCTGAGCCTCGCTTTCCAAAGCAGGGGACGCCCTCGGAGGTGGCTTAAAGCAGAGCTTGGCAGCGCCAGTAAATTAAGTCAGGGTTTAAGGCCAGGTTTAAGACCTGATCCCCAAGCGCTGTCAACCTGTGCCTCAATTTGAGGCAGGCAGGATTTTTATGCATTTACCTGTCTCGCTGCAAGCAGTGCCCTTCTGCTCGTTTAGCCCTCACGCGCCGTTACAGCCAGGAGCACAGTTAGTCACTAATTGCTTTACCAGACCGATTAATACTGCAGATGGGGTTCTTACCCACCTGCAAGCTGCCGTCAGATGGAGATGGCTGCTGTCACATCGACCCGTCCCTGCTGCGTGTCTTGCCTCCCATCACCTCCTGTGGGGCAAGAAGTTGGGGACAGGGAAGGTGCCACAGGTCGCCGGGTATTAGTCTCCTATGGAAATGCACTCGGAGGGCAAGTTAATTATGGCCACGCTCCCAGGACAGCAGAAGTTTCTGCCCCGCTCCCGGTGACCTCTGGATGGGATCCATTCTGTTTTGCCAACTGCTAGAGAAGTATTTATTGACATTTTTCTCTGCCGCCACCTGCATCTGGGAAGTCTTCCTCCTGCCGGAGCCGCGATGCTGCCCCTCCGAGCCCACTCCCAGAGCAGATTTAAGCACAGATTTAAACACAACCTGCTGGGCTCGCTCTCCAGCTCACCTCTTGGTGCCAGCCCAGCCTGTTTTGGCAGCTCACAGCACCCCAGAGTCAGGACCTGGGCTTTACTCACACACAGATCAACACCAGTGCTGAGCAAAGGGCATCCTGTACCAGAATCTGCCCAGGAAGACCTGAGATCCCAGCAATGCTTCAAACGGGGTGGGATTTACTTCTCGGAGTCAAAGCAAGTAAAACCTTGCTTGACTGGGGATTTTAGAGATTTATATGATTTTTTTTTTCTCTCATCCCCAAAATACACCGATTTCCCTTTGCCCCAGAGCAGCAGCTTGGCCTGAGGTGCTCCGGTTCTAGGGATGCCCTTTATTCCCAGCCCTACATCAGTTTTGCAGCTGAGGGGGTGGGGGTGGTGGGTGGTGCTGGGGAGGCAGCCCAGCAGCAATTACCTCTCCGTCCTATTTAAATGTAAGGAAGCACCTTAGGATCCCACTGGCAGCATCGCGGGCGGCACAATAATAAGAGGGATGCGGAGGTTTGACCTTTCGGCAGACGGCAGGGCCACGCGGGGCTCGGCAGCTCCTGCCTTCCTGCCATGGAAATGCTGAGCAGCCCCGTTTCCCTGGGTAAATACGAGACAGATAGAAGCTGCACAAGAGTTAAAGGGAAGAAACACCAAAA
This sequence comes from Gallinago undulata, assembly GCA_026546715.1. NCBI lineage: Eukaryota > Metazoa > Chordata > Aves > Charadriiformes > Scolopacidae > Gallinago > Gallinago undulata. The sequence goes on from JAOTQQ010000023.1 coordinate 5,738,106, forward strand.
GGAAAGAAAACTCGGACCAAGCCGAGCACACGGAAAACGAAAGCCCTTTTGGAATCGGGCTATGTATCCCACCGGGTCACAGCAGCTCTCCCAAGCTGTGCTCAGGGGTGCCACTCAAAGTGTTGGTTTTCCATGCAAAAAGGTTATTTTTGGTGTCATAGAATCATAGAATGGCTTGGGTTGGAAGGGACCTGAAAGATTATCGAGTTCCAGCCCCCCGTGGGCAGGGACACATATCATCATTGCTAAGGCAAACAGCTTGTAACAGCACAAGGCTTTTACTTCCCTCCTCTTTTACTTTATTTTTTTATTTTTATTTTTTTTTAATTCATCTGCAGTACTGCAAGCTACGAAAACCACTGTCAAAATATACCTCCCAGGAGCTCCAAGAAAGCCTGCACACGGGTGTCACGCTGGCTTTAAAAAAAAAAAAAAAAAACCATAAAAAAAAAACCCAACCCAAACGTGGGTGAAAAGCAAATCTTTTTCCTCCAGGATGGAAACTCTCCAGGACTTCTGTAATTACGTCAGCTCTCAAAATGACGCAGGGTGCACACGTAATGCTCTGATCCTGCCAAAGGGACCATGCAGTCCCTACACTCCCATCCTAGGCTCAACCAGCCTTGGTGGCCCCCGTGAAGCCCAGCCAGAAGAGGGCATGTCTGCCTCGGCTGCAGAACGGAGAGCCCAACATGCTCCAGATTTAGGGCAGAAGCCCCATAAAGGGGTCTCGACACAGGCAGGTTTCAGTTAAAACCACTAAGGTGGAAAGTTTCCAGCCTGGCTTTTATTCCTGAAGAGGCAGCCGTGTCAGGAGATGCTCCCCCGGGGCCAGAAGGAAAGGGACCCACCCCTGCCCTGGGCAGGCTGGGCTAGCATTGCCCCCTTGGTCAGAAGCCACATGAGTCACAGCCCAGCTTCTGTTCAAAGCTACGGCTGAGGATCATGCTGACAGCATTTTGTCATCTTTCTTCAGCACTTTTTCTTTTTTAGCTCCGTTTTATTTGCTTTTGGGGTTTTAAGTGCAGGGATGAGGTGGGGCCGAGCATTTCTCCACAACCAAAGGGGACAGAAAGTGTTGGTTTTAAGTGAAAGCTGAAGCATCATGCGATTCCAGGGACTGAGATGTGAAGGAAATATTTACACATTTGTTTACTTCTTTAGGCGCGGGTGGGGACAGGCATTTATTCCCCGCTTCGCCAGAATCTTTGCAGTTTGTTGCTTGCCCGTGGTTAGTGTTTCCCACTTGTTGGAAATATTTCCCTCTTGAGCGAGTGCTGTCGGGAGGTAAATGGCTGGTCGGGGGGATTTCTACCCATTTGAGGAGCGGGGCAGAGCGTGTCCTGGCTCCAACCAGGACTTCCTTGCACTGGGAGCTACGGCATCACCCACTCCCCCCCCCCGAGTGAGAAAAGGGAGCTTTCCCAGCCCCAATCCCAGGGGATGGGAGCTAGAAACTGGGGAAGGAGCGAAGGGAGCGGTGTTATTCCGGTGCATTTGCTGAACTTGGGACCCAAAGCTTGGAAGTTTGACCTCGGAGCCCTCCCAGCAGCCAGGCTCTTTGGGAGTGAAGCACCGGCCACTTCTTGCTACCTCAGGCATGACTTCCAGCTGAACCTTAGAAAACAAAACCATTGAGAAATGGGAGCCAGCACACAGGGACGGGGCTTATCTTTGGCTTCCCCTTGACTTTCTGTTTATATAGGGTTATATTATGAGGCGAATATTGAATAATGTTAGCTAAAGATAACCCACTTGTTTATACTGGATTCAGCCGGCTTTGATGACACTCGAAATAAAGCTCCAGCAATGGTTACCAGCTGGCTCCTGACACATCCCTAACTTCTGCTGAGCTCCTCTGCAAGGAGCCAGAGCGGCTTCTCGCAGAGAGATGGAACACACGAAGCTCAAGCGAAACCCCGGGGTGTGCTCTGCAAAAGCCCGTGGCCCCAAAAAATGCAGGAGCTGCGGCTCCCAAAAGCAAGGCTCCCCCCTCCCAGAAGCTAATTCTGAACCCGCAAGGAAGCGAAAACAAAGACCAACCAAAAAAAAAAAAAAGAAAGAAACAGGGATGAGAAGCCCACGCTATTCCCAGTCGGAGGTACTATGGAAGAGATGCCCGGAGCCTGCCCCCACACTCGCCGTGGGGAAGCGGAAAGCGAGTCGGGCTCATCTTTCTTTCAGCTCCTCAGGCTGCACGCTAGCTATAAATACCCAATTTCTTTCACCTCGTGAGTGATAAAATTCACCAGCATAAAAGAAAACAGATTTTTCTTGAGGTCGCTCTCATGTCACGGGAAGGGCAAGCGCTGTGTTTGCTGCACCCTCGCTCCCAGGGCAACCTGAAGGCACCTTCTCCTCTCAGGTAGTCTGTCCATCCTCATCCTCTTTCAAAGAAAAAAGACAAAAAGAAGGAAAATAGCCTCAAAAAGAGACTGGTTCTGGAAGGCACAAATTGCAGAGCTTAGAACATCTCCTTCTGCGTAGGGTCCCCGGGGGAATGACCTCAACATTTTCATGTGCTGCGAGATACTTTGCTGCCAAGCTTCTAAAAAAACCCCAAAACCAAACACACACACAAAAAAACCCCAACCACATTTGAGCTGTAGACTTATCCTCCTTCTTCACACACTCCCCGACGGGACCTGTCCTTGGCAGCAGATGGGGAGAGGGGCTGGGGCAACTACATCCCATGGCAGGGGGCTGTCAGCCCCCTCACACCGCTGGGTCAGCAGCTCCAAACTCCCCAGTTAATGACAAAATTTTGTAGCCCCCGCTGTTACTGGAAGGTCTCTGTTCTCCCCACACAGCGACCAGCAAGAGCCCCGCCAAGGGGAAGCGCATCCCACCTGCATCTCACAAACGTTATCTTTCTGGGGACAGAGGATGCTTAGAAGACCAATTTGCTCACAAAAGTATTATTAGGAGAATGACGCCACCATTTTTGAAAGCAAGGAATTAAATTATCCTTCTTCTACCACTGCAGGTTGAATTTCATGACCTTTTCTCACCACATCCCTTGATCAATCCCGCGTCATTTGGGCCAGATTAATTTTTCAGACCCCTTCTCCAGGAGGCAGAGGAGGGAGGGAGAAGCAAACGTATCCCATGCCACCTGACAGAGCTCCAGCTGATGTTTCTGCAACTTGGGGAGCGTCCGGGGGGAGCCACTTGTCTCCTCGGAAGATTTCCATCCTCCCTTTCCTTCCAGCTATTGCTGCGCAGGCAGGGCAAAACTCATCCCTCCAAAACCCAAAACCCTGCCTTTTTCCTCCACATTTCCCTTGGGCAGATTTTGGCTGCCTCCAAACCGATCTCCTTCACGTGAGCAAGCACGTGAGCAGGAGGTGGCAAGGGAGAGGAAAAGTAATTCAATGCAGCTGGGCAGGGACAGCAAAAAAAGACCCCAAAAAACCTCACCAAAACCAAAAACCACCCCACCAAAGCCCCCCCCACCCCCAAAATAAGAGACAACCCAGCTGGGTGTGTTGGAGGTGGAGGGATAGTGCCACCAGCACCCACCCAGCTGAGTCACACTGGTGCCTCCCACGGGGTGTGGGAATTTCAGGTAAATCACAACTTCACTCAGCAGCAAGGTGTGGGTGCTTGGGGGGAGAAGCCAGAGCAAGTCCATACCTCCCGTGAGCCCCTTTGTGCCACCTCAATTCTCTCCCAGCCCCGCGTTTCACACTCGGGGCTGCCAGATGGCAAACCTCAGCCAGGAGGTTTGGGGTGGGGGGAAAAGCCACAAACACAGAAAGTCCATCAGGAGGGCGAGGGAAAGCAGACAGGAAATTGTGCGTTATGAGTAAACAGTCTATAAAGGGAGGAAATTAATATTTAGTTTAAAAAGCCCACGACTCCTAAGGCTCTGCTCCAGAAAGGAAGCCGCGGACATTTGAAGACACCTTCATTTATGGACACACATAGACTCTAGAAGTCAAAGTGAGCCCCCAAAATGTCCACCCTGGATCCCACTGCCCATGCCAGCCAGACCTGAGTGTCCCCCCTGCTGGGATCATGCGTGACGGAGGCTGAATCTGTGAGTGCAAGGAATGATGGTGCTTCCTTTGGGATTCCCCCTCTGGCAACAAAGAGGGAGGACACAGAGTCTGGGCAACCGTCTCGGACCCCCCTGCATGCAACAGCCCTTGCTGGGCTGCCCTGGGAGGACAAGGACAGCCAGCCCTACAACTCGCTCCTCCTTGCTCACCTCAAACCTCATCTGCAGCCCTAACAGAGACCAATTTATTTCCATTCACATTCTGTGAGCAAAACTAAAAGCTGAAGCTAATGGCATCTCCAAGGCTTCCCTGTCACCTAAGGCTTCAGGTAAAAGTCATGGTTGCCCCATCCCTGGAGGGGTTCGAGGCCAGGCTGGATGGGGCTTGGAGCAACCTGGTCTGGTGGGAGGTGTCCCTGCTCAGGGCAGGGGGGTTGGAACTTGAAGATCCTTTCCAACCAAAGGCTTGGAACCCTTTGGTTGTTTGGGTTTGAACCTTTCCTTGGGTCCTTTCCAACCCAAACCATTCTATGATTCTATGATTCATTCTATGTTTCCTATGGCTTGCCTGTCCCACATAATAAGGACAACCTGGGTGCACAGTAAGCTCCTTCTTAGACCTCAGCAGGGTTAGCAGCTTGGGAGCATCCCTGTTCGGCTCTTCCCCACCTGTAACTCCTACAGTGTTTCCCTCGTGCAATATTTTCCTCAATATACTGGAGAATAACAGCTTTGAAAGTAGTATCTGTTTACTGGTGAGAACCTTGAGCTCTGAGCCTGCAGTCTGAAGTTCTGCTCAACTTTTATGATTTCAAATAGGGGGGGAAAAGAAAAAAGAAAAGCAGACACATCAGAAAAAAAAACAACCACATTAGCAAAACCATTTCTCCCCACACCCAGCTCTGAGGGGCTTAGAGACCAAAGCAAGTGCAGGAGCCCCCAGTGTTTTCTAAACAAAGCAACGCTTTGCCTCTTGTTTAGAAATGGCATGTTCAGTTTGGAGAAGAGGAGGCTGAGGGGAGACCTCCTTGCCCTCTACAGCTCCCTGAAAGGAAGGTGGAGAGAGGTGGGGGTTGGCCTCTTCTCCCAAAGGAATGACGACAGGAGCAGAGGGAATGGTCTGAAGTTGGGGCAGGGGAGGTTTAGATGAGATATTGGGAAGAATGACTTTGCTGAGAGGGTGGTCAGGCACTGGGACAGCCTGCCCAGGGAGGTGGTGGAGTCACCATCCCTGGAGGTGTTTAAAGAACCTGTAGATGTGGCACTTCAGGGCATGCTCTAGTGCCTGAGATTGTTGAGTTGTGTCTGTTTGTGGTTGGGTTATTTTTGTTTGCTTTTTATTTTTGTGGTTGGACTCAACGATCTCAAAGGTCCCTTCCAAGCATGAAGACTCAGTGAAATGCAACGTTTGCCAGGCTGGTGAAGGAACCTCTGTGAGAGGAGGGACTCAGCCTGTGGGTTCTGCATTAGCCAGGAACTGGTGTCCTCAGCACGGGCATGTTTCTCTCACTTCTGCTTTGGGTGCTTTTTGGCTTTGGAGTGGTTTGGGTTTGATTTTTTTTTTAATTTTTATTTTTTTATTTATTTATTTTTAAACTTTGACTTACCTTTTCCAACTATGCCCCAGTGTTGCACAAGGACTGCTGCAGGCTCTGAAGAGCGGGCATGCCTGAATTCCCAGTCTCCATACCTCACAGTTCTTCCTGTGTTTAATAACCTTTATTCATCTGCACTGGGAAAAAAAAAAAATAATGCAGCCACCAAATGGAATGAGCTAAAGTGGAATTCCCTTCCAGCATTTACTATTGACAGGGGAGAATCCCAAGCTATGCCAAAAAGAGTACATTAGAATACGCTAAAAATGTTTTCTCACCATGTTTTGCTGCTGTGGCCAGCTCCCCGCAAAGAACAGACACACAACTTTGGGAAAAAAAAAAAAAAATGTGCAAAACTTGCCTGCGCTTTCGCAATTAACAGTTCTCTTTCCCTGCTTTTCAGGGCCAGTAATTGCAGGAGCTGATGAAACAGCCCAATTCTCTTCTACTTCGGCAACCCCTGGTTGGGAAGGCACGTCCCAATTCCCCCGGCTACCGCTTCGGGAACAGGCTAGAGGAGGCTGAAGAGCACAACCCCTCCCTGCAATGCCAGATCCTCTCATGGTTCACCCCGTGAAGCAGGCAACCAGGATCCACCACGAGATTCCAACAGTGGAGCCAAAGCCTCTTTTGCAGCACAGCACCCCGGTGCAGGCTCTTACACTGTTGCCCCCACCAAAAAAAAAAAAAAGAAAAAAAAAGAAAAAAAAAAAAAGAAATGCTTCAGATTGCAGGTCATCAGCAGGGAAATTACCACTTCTGCTTCTCTGGGTTCAAAATCCCAGACCGAATTTAACAGAACGGGTTGGATTATTCGGCTGTAGAAATCCCATGGTTTGTTTTTACAGCCAGAGGGTGTGTGTGCTAGCCAGGTGTCCTGGTGGGATTCCAACAGTAATATCCCTAAATTTCCTTCTGAAATTAAAGAGAGGGGTTGTTGGACTTTTTTTATAGTTTTTTTTTTAAGCCTGTCCTCTTCTTCACCTCCCCCCCTGCTACAGCCTAACTCCCCCAGAAGTATTTGTTGTATAATAGGGCTTGCCCTGCTAGAACATCAGGGGGAGGAGAGATCCTTCCACGTGCAAGCACTAAGGGACAGCATCTAATTTAATTCCCTTGTTTTCCTAAATGCACTCCATCTGTGAGGAAGACGTGGCGAGGGGTTATGATGACATTGCTTTTTCTACACCCCATCGATCCGCAGCCCCCAGACCACCCAGTACAAACCAGTCAGCGCTCGCAAGGCACCACATCAAGTTTGGGACATGAGGGAAAGTAAAAGAATGATATAAAAAAAAAAAAAAAAAAGAATTCTAGCAATAAGTTACAGCAACAAGTTAAGAGACAAGGTGTCCCCCAGTGCAAGGAGCCTGCTGCTCTCAGGCAGCGAGTCTCGAGCCCTAGGGGGCTCCCCAGAATGGATGCCCCCTCATGTCCTCTTGCCGTAAGCATCAGGGGAGCCTTTCCTTTCACACAGACTTGTGTGGAAACAAATCTGTGCTGATAAGGAGCTCTGCCAGCTTTCTTGTGGCTTTTCAGAGTAAGTTTTTAGCTTTCTTAATGGCCCTGCTGCTGCTATCAGGTCGTTTCTGAGATCCTAAAATTCCAGTTATGGTCCAGTCCTTCCGCTTACAGAAAAAAAGAGCTTGAGAAGAGTGTCCCCTATATTCAAATGTCCCATATATTCAATCAATTTGATCAATGCTTATAAATACTTAAAGGGAGGGTGTCAGGAGGATGGGGCCGGTCTTTTCTCAGTGGTGCCCAGGGACAGGACAAGAGGAAATGGGCACAA
>JAOTQQ010000023.1:5759592-5771051 GCA_026546715.1 Gallinago undulata
CTTCATCGGGAGAGTCCATTAATCTTCACCCTCTGTAACACTGTCAGCATCCTGACCTCTCTGAAGACACTGCTCCACGGGCAGGAATCCACTTGAAAAGGGCAACTCTACAGTAAAATAAAAAAAAGGATGGGTCCAAACCAGGACATGCCTGGGGATGCTCAGATATGCAAAATACTGCTCTACCTATGTGCGTGGCTGGTTACGTGAGTGGCTGTGGCACCCAAAGGTGAGCACACCCACTGCAGTGCTGGGGCAGAAAAGAAGTCACTGCATTGCTTGGCATCTCCTGGTCTGAAAAAGGATAAGCACAGCGAATTTTGCAGCAGTAAATATTTAATTTGAATATTTAAAATTATTTAAATTTCAATCACTGTGTTAAAATGCTTTTGGGTCCTAACACGCTGTTGCAGACAAGTAGGTTTGAGCCCTTTTATGGGCTTTTGCAACATTAATGTTTGTTTAAACATTACAGCGTGCTATATTAATGCCTTTGCCCTTTAATGGCCTCCTGCCGTCAGCCAAGCCCAGCTGATTCTCTGCACCACACCGGATCAGGGTCAAGTGATTAGCGGCTTATTAACATGGAGCATCACAGCATCAACCCTCACCCGCGTGGTGCTGGGGCAGCATCTGGCCAGCGCACCCTCTGGCACGGAAGGTTTGCTCTGGACAACACCGAGGACCAGCCGAGCTTGGCTCTGTTCTGGCTGCCTGGACCTTCCCACGACCTAGCTCCTATTTCAGGGCTTGCCTGTCTATTTAAAGTGCCTGAAGAAGGGGAAAAATGCGCTGGAAACGTAGCGTGCACATGAGACTCTGCGCCAAATATTCAGTTTCTCTTAGAGGCTGATAGCAAGAGATCCCATGGCTTTTTATTTTTGGTTTGTTTTTTTTTTTTTTTTTTCTGTTGTTTTTTTTTCTCCTTTTAGCAATACACGCTTGAAAACTATCAGGCCCTATTAGGCATTAGAAAAATCGTCGGCTGGGTAAGCGAGTTGATCAAGCCCTCAGAAACCGAAAAATAAAAAAGCAGGAACCTGGCTAGTTTCTCCCACAGAAAAGCCATCGCCAAAGCTTGAGGATGGGAGCGAGGAGCCGGGGGGAAGGGGAAGCCAGCGAGGCGAGCGCCCGGGGCCGTCAACAACAAGCGTGGAACCAGACCCACACTACAGGAAGCCGTAGCCTCCGGTGATAAATAGGAGACCCGGGAGCACAGGATGCGTGCAGGGCCAGCTCGGCAGGACGAGGGGATGTGAGCCGGCAGCCGACGAGTCCGTCCGTCCGTCCATCCAGCCGGCGGGATGGCCATCGCCCGGCTGCTGCTGCTGCCGCTGCTGCTGCTGGTCGGGGGGTCCAGCGGGGAAGAGGCCGAGGTGGTCTGCGCCGGTGCTGCCTGCTACACCCTGCACCGGGCCCAGCTGGGCTGGAACGACGCCCAGAAACGCTGCCACCACAACGGCGGCAAGCTGGCCCCGGCCCACAGCCCCGCCGAGGCCCAGCGGCTGCGGGAGCTGCTGGCGGGGGCCGGCTGGATGGGCCCGGCCTGGATCGGGCTGTCGCTGCCGAGGGGCCACTGCGTCCAGCCCCAGGAGCCGCTGAGGGGTTTCAGCTGGGTGGGTGGCGAGGAGGCGGGCGACTACTCGGCCTGGCTGACCGAGCCCGCCGTCACCTGCCTCAGCGCCCGCTGCGTCACCCTCAAGCTGGCCGGGCCCGCCGGCAGCCCCGGCTGGGCTGCCCACCCCTGCCGGACTACGATGCCTGCCTTCCTCTGCAAGTTCATCTTCCAGGGGATGTGCGGACCCCTGCCGCTGGCCGGGCCCGGCCGGGTCACCTACGACACCCCCTTTGGGGTGCGCAGCCCCCAGCTGGCAGCAGCCCCCTTTGGCACGCTGGCGGAGGCCCACTGCGAAGGGGGTGAGGGCCCAGCCTTCGCCCTCTGCAAGAATCTGGCGCAGGGGGACGGCTTCGCCTGGCATCCCCCCGGGCCCCTCTGCCCCGCCGCCTGCGCCCACCGCAACGGGGGCTGCCAGCACCGCTGCCTGGAGGCGCCCGGGGAGTCCCCGCGCTGCGCCTGCCACCCCGGCTACACCTTGGCCCCCGACATGGCCTCCTGCCTGCCTGAGGATGCCTGCCACCCCAACCCCTGCCAGGGGACTTGCCGGACCCAGCCTGGAGGATTCGAGTGCAGCTGTGAGGCCGGCTACGACCTGGCACCCGACGGCCGCCATTGCCTGGACGTGGATGAGTGCCAGGCCAGACCCTGCCAGCACGAGTGCCACAACACAGCCGGCAGCTTCGTTTGCCTCTGCCGGCCCGGCTACCAGCCAGCGGGGCCCGGTGGCCACCAGTGCCGCGATGAGGATGAGTGTGCCCAGCCCGGTGTCTGCCCCCAGCTCTGCCTCAATGTCCCGGGATCCTTCCACTGTGCCTGCCAGCCCGGCTACCAGCGGCAGCCTGGCAGCGATGCCTGCCTGGACGTGGACGAGTGCCTGCGGGACCCCTGCCCAGGGACCTGCCGCAACCTGCCTGGTGACTTCCAGTGCCTCTGCCCACCCGGCTTCCTCCCGGAGGAGGATGGACATGGCTGTCGTGCTGCACCCACCGCCGGAGAGGAGCCTGCAGCGGTCCCCAACAGCACCCTGCAGACCACAGGCATCTCAGGAACCATGGGTGCTTTGCAGACCACGGGCAACCTCCAGACCACGGGTCCCCCATCCACCACGGGCATCCCCCAGACTCTGGGCGTCCCCATCGGGGCAACACCACCGGCCCCTACAGCAGTAGGGTCAGCACCCGGCCCAGAGCACAGCGCTGACGGCCCCAGGCTGCTCCTGTATTATATCCTGGGCAGCCTGGTAGCCATCCTGCTGCTGCTGGCCTTCGCCCTGGCCCTGCTGGCCTGCAGGAAGAGGGCGGCCAAGCAGGAGAAGCGGCCAGCCAAAAGCGCAGCGGACAACTACTGCTGGGTGCCCGAGCAGCCGGAGAGCCGTGGGGCAGGCAGCGAGCGCAGGTAACGGCACCCGGGGCAGTGGGAAGGGGTACAGAGCTGTGAGCGACAGACAGCATTTTTTGCAACTTAAAAAGGAAAAAAATATAAGGGGAGGAGGGGATGCTATCTGTTTTAACATGGTTTTACATGTCCGAGAGTCTGTCCTGGGGTTCCTTGCAAAGGGGGAGCTGAAGTCCCCCGCAAAAGGCAGGTCTCGGTGTTGGGTGGGAAGGCAGCTCGGATCAGCCCAGTGGTTTATGAACCGGCCACCGCTCTTCCACGGGAAGGGTTAACCGGGACAGTGCCGCAAGGTTGGGACTGGATGGGGTTGAAGGTGCCTGCTCCTCAGCTCTGCAGAACCTCACCTTGCTTAAAAATTGTAAGTTGTAAGTATTGATTTGTCTCCCTGAAGGAAAACAGTTCATTTCATTTTTCATTTGGTCTCCCCTACCTTTTTGCCGACGTGGAAAAGTAGCAGCTTCCATGCCCTTTTCCCACCCCCCCCCCCAACCCGTCCTTAGTCATCCCAAAATCAGTGCTAGCCACACCCCTCGCCTGCCTGGCAGCAGACAGCATTCAACCAGTGTTTTCACCTTGTTCCGGTAAAAATGGATTTGAAATTCTTAGGTGTTTTTTCACCAGGGCTAAGAGCTAGTCTCTGCAGCCAAAAGCAGGGGGTGAAGGTTAGGTGGTTTTTTTGTTGTTTTTTATAAAGAAAACCCGACAGATGTCACGTCAGAGGAAACTGAATATACTTTTTTCAAACTACAGCAGCAGAGAGCTTCTTCAGGGGAGCAGACACTGCAAGTTTAGTGGAGCTCTCATCCCTGCTGCAGGTGCCCAGAGCTGTGCGGGAGCACGGCACCGAGTCTGGAGCAGGGAGCCAGCAATGCTTCCCCCGGGGCACTGAGCCCCCTGAGCGCAGGAGGTGCACAGCACAGGGAAAGCTCTTCAACTCGTAGGCAAGGGGCCAAGGCAGAGAGCATACGGTAAAAAGGTATGAAAAGCTATGTTTAGAAGAACCACCTACCTGTTTCCAGTGTATTCAGTTGAAAACCACTTGTAAAATACAGAAAACAGTGCTCTCCTTCAAATACAGCCGGATGAGAGACCAGCCTTTTCCTGTTGGATCATGCTTTTTGGGTAGCACCCCTTCCCGACTGCTTGGGGCCCAGGCTGAGTGCGTTTTCCATTCCTCCCCCTGTAAAGAATACACTGGATGTTGTATATTTTCTAATTATTATATATAAAACTTTTAACCCTGCTTCAAAGCAAGCGCTTTCTCAGGGCTAAGGTGTTCCCCAGTCTTCCCCAGGTACCTAACTTCAGAGAGCTGTTTGTACTGGGGCACTCCTGACAATGAAACCTCTTGGAGCTGTTTCAGTGTGAATCCTTCCCAAAAAAAGCTGAGGACCAAATGGCCATTCCTGCTTCCTATCAAGCAGTGCGAGCTTCATTATTTACCCGTGCTCTACAAGGCTAAAAAAAAAATGCTAGAAAAGAATAGGCATGTGATTTGAAGGGTACACAAGTTTCCTGAAGTTTCTGCTGGTTTTATTGTATACTTGAGACTTAATTGCTACAGAAATGGGAACTGAACACAAAGGAGTTTACTGTAGGCAATGATCTGCATCCTGTTCTTCCATGTGTGGAGGAAAACCCTTTCCTGCTGTTTTTTTGGTCTTCATTTCTCCATTGTAAATTTAAAAAAAAACCAAAACCACCACCAAAACAACACAGGAAAGTGTAGCTGATAGAAATGTTTTTAATGTTCTGTCCATGCTTCCTTTTTTTTCTGCACAGTGGCTGGGAGAAGTAGTGAATGCAGGAGTGGCATTCTTAGAAGTCCCACAGAAAATTCCCACCCTGCCTGTGTTACGACAAGCCAGCACAGCAAAGCATTTTGAATGTATTAATAAATTAAGAAAATGAATAATCCTACCAAAATCATCGGGACAACCTACATACATCAAATGATGCCTGTGCTGTGTAGCTATGCCGACTCAGGGTCTGTGTGGGGAAAAGGCAGTCACGGTGACGTGCCTCACACTGCAGGGACTTTTTGGGTTGCTTTATCAAAAGCTGAGGTATTTTCCAGATGCCTCCCTCTCAGGAGCGCTTCTGCCTTATTTTTCAGTTACGGTATCAATTAATTGTTCTTCATGATGCTTATTTCACAACAAAAAAGGGAAAAGGAAGCATGACGGTGGGCTTAGAGCTTCTGTGCTTAGGTTTAATTGGGGTCCTCTATGGTGGAATATTTCCTGATGCAGCATCCTTCACCCTGGTGCAATTACACCCAGATAATCTCGCGTCTCCCTTTCTTCCTGCCACAAACCCAGCAGGAATGTTTTCATCCGTGTCCTTGTTAGGGAGTTATCCAGGGCCCAGTGAATCCCATGGGCTAATGCAAATAGGAATGGGACCAGATAGCTTGGTGCCCTGTCTTACAGTCAGAGGAGATCGGATGTTCATCCTGGCCCACTGGGGTTTTACTGCGGTGCCTGGGGCAGCTACCTCTGCTCCCTCTTCCTTCTGTATAAATGAGGTGTCATTAGAAGCAAGACCTAAAACTGTCTTGCTGTCAGCGTGGCACGACAGGCTATCTGACATGTCTGAAATACTTTGGACATGTCAACCGGTTTGTCATGAACTAAGTGTCATATATTTTTACGGTCCCGAATTAAGACATGCCCCAGTTCTGTGGAAATGGCACATCAGGACTGAATTTTACTTTGTCACCCTTGCAGTTGCCTTGGACTAAAACAATAATGTTATCCCACATGTTGATTAACACTGTATGTTGCTTTTCTGATGAAACACCAATAAAATCTAAACAGAATGTGTTTTCAGTGTTTTTTAATAAATATATACAATATCAAAACCTGTTGATTTGGTCCACATAATTCTTGTGTTTTCTGCAGGGGTGAATGGTGCTAATAAATCCTCTATCAGTGCTCATCCTGCATGTAGCGAAGCCGGTGAGGTCTCAGCCTTTTATATACACTCCATTTCTACCAAAGCCATGGGGTGGGGGCACTGGGATGTTCTCGGTTGGATCCTAAGGCCACGAGCAAGGTCCTAAGCCCAGAAGCAATCCCACTGATTTCAGCATAGCTCTCCACGAGAGCAGAGATCTGTTTTTCTGGCTCTGGTCAGCGACCAGGCACAGAAGTCACCCAGGGAATTCAGGATGCGGGTTTGCTGGTGACCAGAGCTGCCTCCACCACATGCACCACCAAAGAAAAGCTGTCCTTAAAAAGGAAAAGGTCACAAAGATGGGGGAGAAACCTCAATGACACAAAAACCCCACTTGTATCACCCATGTCTGCGATAGCGTGACTGTGGCGTTTTATCAGTCATTGACATGAGCTTTACGTAGTTTTTAACAAGGAGAAAACCCTAAAGAAAAAGGGATGTTACATCTCACAATGGATGTTTAGTGCCTCCGTGCTTCAAACCATAAAGAACATCCCCGGGGTTGTGCTGCCTGCCCCGGGAACTGCCCCTGGGGATAAGGCACCAGCAAGATTTGCTGGCAGGATCTGTGCAGGCAGCGGGGGGTCCCGGCCAAGCCAAGGGTGGGACGATGGCTGCGTTTTAGCAGGAACATTGCTCCCAGCTGGAGTATGGTGAGAGAGTGCCACCCTGCTGGCATACCTCTCATCTTAGGTATTTTGCCCTGCTGAGGTTGGGGCACGTTGGATGGAGTTCCCCTGCGAGAGCCCTCACATCTAACCCCACGAACCAAAGCAAAGGAACACAAAGGGGTTGTAATTTTTCTCCATGTCTGGGAAAGGTGCTGCAAGGAAACAGCCTCCATGGAATTTAGGGAAAAGGTAATGACTAATGTTAAAATATAAGCTACAAAATGCCATGCTGCTTCCTTCAAATCCCACAAAGAGTCAGCCACTGCAAAGCAAATGCTTTAAGTGCCTGCTCATTTCCTCTTTTTATTATTTTTATCTTTTAAATATTTCTTGGCATTTGACTGTCCTGAGCCCTTTCAAGGCTGCTAAGCAAAACCTACATCTTGCCGAGCAGATTTGAACAGTGACGGTGACAACGTGACCGAGGGAAAAGAGCCAGCCTGCAGCAGAGGGAAGATCCTTTGGCTTTCCTAAAGGAAAAGCCAGCCTCAGGTGTCTCCAGCTGCTGGGCAAGGACTCTCCAATTGTCGTTTCTGCACCTGGACTGAAAGCTGTGGCTGGAACAGACCATGGAAACGCGAGGGCATGGAGAAAACTTTTTATTTTCCTGGTTTTAACAAGAAAGAAGACTCACTGGCTGCCTGGTGTGACCTCCCTAGCCCTGCCCGCTCCAAAGCCATTGCAAATTAAACTCCCTCCAGGCAAAACTCTTAATTAACATGCAGTGGTTTAGGGCAAGTTGGGCAATGACCAGTGACAGATGCTCTTCCCCCACCTCTTCATTGAAGGGGAGGAAGAGGAAGGGAAAGGATAAAGAGATTTATGAGTTTAGAAGGAACTAAACTACTTTAATGAAGTATTAATAATAAAATAATGAAATAGATATACAATATAACTATATAATATATATATATATATAACCATGTCAAGCTCCCAGGATGACATCACTGGCAGGCACTGGGGGAGTCCCAGACTGGGCTCAGTGATGGGTGGGAACTGGGTTCCAGCTCTGGAGTCAGGAACACACGGATTGGGATCAAAGGCAGATGAACAGACAGGGTCCTCCTTGGACATCAGCCATTGAATAAAGACAGCTGACCCTTTGATCTCTCTTCTTTTACACTGAGTGTGGGGCAGATGGGATGGAATACCCCAGTTGGTCAGGTTTGGGTCACCTCTCCTGTCCCCTCCTCCCCACAGGTGGGACCCCTTTACGCTTTTCCATTTCCGACCTTCCAACGGGGCAAATAATGAAAATTGGCTGCCCTTGGTAGTTACAGCAATAAGTATAAGCAAGAGCCTCTCTGCACCCCATCCCTTGGCATGGAGCACAAACATTGGTCTTCTCACTCTGAGAATGAGCAGTTTTCTGCACAAGATTATGTTAATTTCAGAGAGTTAGAAGAGGCCGAGCTAAGAAGTAAAATGGCTGAACAGAAAGTTGGTTCTGTTTTACCTCAAACCAGAACATAAGCATCCTCACTGTGGCTGCGCATCAACACCCCTTTGTAGGTGCCTGGGTGCCTAGCTGGGCATGAGGTGTTATTTTTGGGTTGGTTTATTTATTTCTCTGTCTCTTCCTGGTCTTGAGATACTTTTCTCCTTGCATCTGATCCAGTGCAGGGAAATTTGCCTTTTCTGCAAGGGATTCCTTGACTGGACCTGCAGGAACACACCTTGTCCGCAGCCGCTGGACATCAAAACCCCATGCAGATCACCCAAATCCAGGAGAAGGGAACCCTGTGCAGTTTCAAGGATCGCAGCTGGGATCCCACACAGACTATGCATAGACAGGAGAACACCTATATACAGCTAAATGGCCTGCTTTTGATTTTTTTTTAAAATCTTAACGTAACAATTTACTATTATATGGTTCTATCGTATCCTACTCATTGTATTATATTGCATCACATTACTTTACATCACATTATATTAAATATAATGGATTGGATATAAGGAAAAACTTTTATACTGCAAGGGTTATTAAGCATTGGAATGGGCTGCCCAGGGAAGTGGTTGAGGCACCATCCCTGGAGGCGTTCAAAAGATGGGTTGACATAGTGCTTAGAGACGTGGTTTGGTGATATGGGAGGGTTTTTTTGTATAGTTTTCTTTTGGTTTTTTATCAGAGTTAGGTTGATGGTCAGAGTAGATGACCTTAGAGGTCCCTTCCAACCTAGACGATTTTATGATTCCATGGTTCTACGATTCTAAATTGTGTATAATTGTCAGCATTCTGACAGTAGGAACGTCATCTCCAAAATCCAATGAACGAGCAAAGAAAATCCATGACACATACCTCCATACCCGCGGGTCAAAGGAACTATTCAAAATATCTGCTCTCAGCATTCCTCTGGGTGACAATGACATTGCAGATGAGTCAGGTTCAAGTAAAGCCAAAGGTCTCCCTCCCGTTATCGCCACGGACAGCCGGCAATGTCTTGCGATAACGTTGCATTGCAGAGGAGCGTGGTTAATCAACTTTTATAAAAGAAAAGCAGTGTGTCAGCAGGAAGAGCATTTCTGTGTCCGTGAGTCAGTCCGTCAGGGCTGCGTCAGCCAACGCCTGTCATGCTTCGAGGCAGCAGAGGGAAAAAATCATCAGAATTAAAAAAGAGTTATCAGAACATGATTAATCTTGTTTCTCCTGCCCTGATTATCTTTCTCTTCTGCAAGATCAGCCCTGCAAACTGTTGTTGGCAGGGTAAGGACATCAGCGTGATGATCTGAGAAATCATTGTTTTAGTAGTGCTATGCTTTTTCCTGGCAATAATATTTCTCGCCATGCAGCCTTGAAAAGGAAGGTTTTTTTATCTGTTTTTATAACTACTTTAAAAACAAAAAGAGCAGAAAACTGTTGGTGGTTTTTTTCTTTTCCAACCATTACATTCTGTCTTCTTTCCTTTTTATGTAGTTTGCCCTGATTGTTCCTGCCCCTTATTTTGCTGTTTTGCTTCTGAAAATAGAAAAAGAAGAAGAAAGAAGAAGAAGAAGGAAAAGAAGGTAAAGAGAAAAAGAAAAAAAGAGAAAAAAGAAAAGAAAAAAAGAGAAAAAAAGAGAAAAAAAGAGAAAGAAAAAAGAAAAAAAGGAAAAGAAAAAAGAAAAAACAAAAGGAAAAAAGGAAAAGGAAAAGGAAAAGGAAAAGAAAAAGGAAAAGGAAAAGGAAAAGGAAAAGGAAAATGAAAATGAAAAGGAAAAGGAAAAGGAAAAGGAAAAGGAAAAAAGGAAAAGGAAAGGGAAAGGGAAAAGGAAAAGGAAAAAAGAAAAAATAAAAAAGGGAAGGAAAAAAGAAAAAAGACAGAAAAAAAGAAAAAAAAGAAAAGAAAAGGAAAATTAAAAAGAAAAGGAAAAGGAAAAAGTGAAAAGGAAAAAAGACCACCAGTGGAAACAATGACATGAAAACTGGGGAAAGAGCAGGTTTTACTAAAGCGAAGAAAGGGCAGTGTTACTATGGTCTCCAGAAAACTTGTGGGAATTACCCTATTTACGTGTTTCGTGGCAATGAGGAGCGACTGAGCTCTTCTCGGGTGACACGTTTTCTCCAGGCAGAGACTGGCACTGGCCAGCAGACCACCACAAGCTCACCCACCTACACACTAATTCGTCCCTCCTGCCCAGAAGCGGAGGAACAGCGGATCAGCCCTGCAGAATGTGTGTCACCTGGGAGGGGACGATGGCTTTAGGTCGAGATTAGGGACCCTGGCCTGAACCCAGGCTTTGCCCTGGGCTTCGTTAGCGCAGAAAATGAACCTGCCCTGCGCTGGACCTCTTTCTCCTCCTGTTTTCATCAGGCTACCTTTGCAGCTACCAAACAGCTCGTTTGGCGATTTTTTTCTACTATTGTTATTATTTTTTATTATTATTATTATTATTATTATTACTATGAAGGATTATTATTACTCTATTCCCCATCTTCCCTTTTCTTTACAGCCAGAACCAATGCCCCACATCCTTGCGTGAGCTACATGAACCACACAGGGCTGGAAGGAGGACAGGACAAACCCTAAGAGTTTAATAAAGTAACCCCCTCGCAATGAGGAAAGCAAGGAAACACGGATTTGCTTCTCGGCAGGGGATCCTGAGGGCTCACGGCAGTGACTGAGCCTCCCGGTAAAAACACCGCTCTCAAAATTGGAATAATAATAAAAAAAAAAGGGTCAAATTCCCTTTCCTTTGCTGTTTGCTTTTCATTTGTAGCTTGCTCTTGGCTCCGATCTGCCAGCCGAGGGGGATCCTGCAAAGATAAACCCACGGGAAGGGTACAGCTGCTCTGAAGACAGCAGCAGGGGCGCCTGGGAGGACAGGGACACCCCCCTGGGGTGAGACCCCCCTGGTTGGACCAGGAGGACCAGGGATGGGGGGGGGTGGGGGGGTGTCCTCTCCTGGGGCTCAGCCCCAGCTCTCCCTGTGCTGCTCGGGCAGTGTAGGAGTCCGTCTGCTGTACCAAAGTGGGACGTAGCACGCTGCCAGCCTCTCCCTGCTGATTTTCTCCAATTTCGAGAGCAAGCAATGTTTATAGACATAACTGGGGCTGATTTTGCAAAGCCGGGGGGGAGGGGGAAGGAGGGAAATCCCACCTTTCTTCTGGCGTTTCACAGAATCACAGAACCTTCATGGTTGGAAGGGACCTTTGAGATCATTGAGTCCAACCATATACACACAAAAAAAGCCCCCAAACCCCTCCCTCTGAACAATCTTGGGTACTAGAACATGTCCTGAAGCGCCACATCTACATGTTTCTTAAACACCTCCAGGGATGGTGACTCCACCACCTCCCTGGGCAGGCTGTCCCAGTGCCTGACCACCCTCTCAGCAAA
>JAOTQQ010000023.1:5788760-5801381 GCA_026546715.1 Gallinago undulata
GGGACCTGCTGTGGGTGGACCTGCTTTGGCAGGGGGTTGGACTAGATGATCTCCAGAGGTCCCTTCCAACCCCATATGATTCTATGATTCTCAGGGCCAGGCAAGCTTCAGCAGGCTGGGATGAACACCTCCTGTGCTAAAACATCTCCTCAGGGCTCATCCTGGCCCAGTGATGAAGATTTCTCCCAGGCAATGATGTGGGTTTGCTCCCTTCTGCGACCTGCCAGAGCTGGAACAAGCCCTTGCTTTTCCATACAAACTCCAGATTGCTTTTTGTTATTTTGCCCACTGCAGACTGCCTCTAGCATAATCTGGGGGTCTCCTCCACCAGCCCAGGACCACAAATCCCCAGCGGTATAGGGAGTGGTGGTGCCTCGCAGGAGCATCTTGGTATCAAGGGGCATCTCGGTACCAAGGAGCATCTCGGTACTACCTTGAGACCTCTTTTTAAAGCCGTGCTCCACGTGTGGGTGGTCCATTTAGGGGAATCAGGGAATCACAGTGGTTTCTTGCTGTGAAGAAGAAACCTTGGGGCATCAAAGGCAGCACAGCTGGAGCTGTGGCCACCGTTCCTGTTGGGAGCACCGCTGCAAGTGGGGGACTGGATTGGAAAATCCATCATTTTCCGATAGAGCTGAGGGAGAGTTTGTCTTTCCCCCGAGTTGGTTGGGAATGAGTTTTGTCTTGGCAAACACCCTGAAGGTGTTTTCTAACATTGGGAAAATGCCCTGAAATAAGAAGCTGGAGAATGACCCCAGAATAACTGTTTTGGCACCAGCTTCTGCTATGGGCAGGTCCCCGAGCCTGGGCAACCTCTGCTCCCCCACACGGAGCAGCAGTTCTCAAAGTGGGGCTGGTGACCAAGAGCAGGAGCCAGGAGTTGCTCCATCTCCTTCCAGTCGCCCCCCAGCTTTGCGGTGACCAGCGTGGCAATAAAAATGTGAGGCTCTTGCTTTTGTGGCCGTAAAGAAAACCCAGGGAGGGTCTGTTAAACCAGGAGGTACCAGGTTAAGAGGGTGCCCTCTCAAAAGCCCCAAACTCCAGGTCGCTAAATGCTCCACTGCTAAAAGTACCCCCAGGATCCAAATGTCACTAATTGTTTACTGTTGGCCAACACACATGTTTTTAAGGGAATAAACTGCAAAAGCATTTCCTAGAGCTGTCCCCGTTGTGCCCGTGTCCTTGCCCTTCCCTTTCCTCGGCAGCGGATCCCATTTCTTTCTTTTCATGGTGAGTTTACTCAGAATTGCAAAGAAATAAATAAGCCCTGGTGGTTTGTGTGACCTCATCCTGAATCGCTAATTCAGACAGATGGTTTGAGTTCATTTTAACATCCTTCCAACTTGGAAGAACGAAGCGAGCATGTCTTTGCCCTGCCCGTCGGTGTCCGGCAAAGCTGGAGGGACCACAGGAAACCCCATCCCTCTTTTCAGGTGGGGGATGGCAGCAACACCCCCCACCCCACCCCCCAACTCTCCAGGGGGACTCTGCAACCCCTTTTCTCCCTCCCAGAGCCAGCCCCAGATCATCCCCACAGACCAAACCCCAGTTTGATGCCTTCACGGGAGGAGAGTTCCAACCTAAGGGTAGCAGAAAAGCAGCGTGAGTTATTTCGTGTCAAAGAAAAAAGAACTGAAAAAGCCCTTCTGCTTGTATTTCAGATTTCTGACAGCATTTACTCCTTCCCAGCCAAACCGGAAAGAAAACTAACCCAGGGTTCAATGACTGAAAAAAAAAAAAAATAAATGCTTGATTTGCTAAACAGGGCAAAGTACCTTCCTCTGGCTGGGGGGAGAAGGGGGAGGACTGGCCGGGACCCAGGGCAGCCCTCCCTCCCAAATAGTTCGAGTTATCAAAAAGCCTGAAAAAATTCAGCTGAATCAGAACAATTCCTGGCAGTCAGCGAGATGTGCCTCATAAGTAAAACATCCTGGTGCAAACACGTCGCATCGGCTCCCTCTGCCAGCTCAGCTCACGGAAAGGGGGGCAGTGACCCCCTCCCCTGCCAGCGCGTCCCCTCCTCCTTTCCGTCCCCTCTGGGGAAGGTGCTGACCCCCTTGCTGGGGCTGGTCCTCCTCCCCCGGCTGGCACAACCTCCCTCTTATTTTTTTTTTAGCCCATCCGTGAGGGAAATAAAGTTGTGTAGGGTTCTCCCCCTCCCCTGGACCGCTGCCTTTAGCAACACTGAGAAGTTGCCACAATTCTTCATCATCCTCAAGAATTGAGAGTTGGGTTTGTTGGTTGGGTGTTTGTTTGTGTTGGGTTGTTTGTTTTTTTTTTTGAGCTATTACAGCATAATAACAATATTATTAGAGTCAGGAATTGGCAGGGAGAAGAAAATCTGCCCCCATTTTGTGGCGCTCTGGAGATTTCTGCTTTCTACCTGCTTCCTAGAAACAGTCCCCGAGTTTAATCTTTAAATTGCCCCCCCAAACTCCACCCTTGGGGACCTGCCCCTGCCGCACACAGACCGCTCCAACCTGGAAAAGCTGGATTTGCTTGCAGGTGCTGTGGGCATCCCTGCAAGCACAGGGATGCCGTAAGTCCCAGGCGAGCCATAGAGCTTGGGATCACCAGTTTGAGGTGGTTTTTTTTTGTTTTGTTTTTTTTTAAGATTTGCAGCATCTGGTGTTTGTAGCAAACCTCAGAGTCAACACAGCGCAAGGAAAGAGTCCTGGGGGAGTTGCAAAGGGACTCCCTGTCTCTAAGCAGTATGAGGTTTTCCCTCCATCCCAGGGTTATGAAATGGGCTGGTTGAGCGCTCTCCAGCTGGTTTTTTCACAGCCAAGGGATGAGCCCCAGGTGGGAAAAGAGCAGGGGAGTCTGTGAATGCTGAGGGCATGGCAGAGAGCAGAGCTGGGGCAGTAATTAATGGCTAAATGAGGACTCCTCAGGTGGTTTTTGTGAGGGTGAACTCCCATTTAAAGGGGGCGAAGAGCCCCTTTCTGGGAGGTGGGAGTGTTCTTGGTGGAGGTGAGTGTTGGGGAAGGCTTGTTGAGAGCTGAGGGGAGCAGAAAGCTGGTTATACTCTTCTGCTCGTATAAATCCCAGCTGCCTGGACTCTCAGTGCATCCAGGGAGCAGCTCCAACAGATAAGAGTTAACCCATCACTCCTTGGCTTGGAAAAACCTGCTCCTGTGGGAGCAGGACCTGGTGGGCTTTATAGAGATGTTACTGGGAGCGTGGTGGGTGCTGTGGGGCAAGCTGCTCTCCTTAGCTTGCTGAAGTGTGTTCCCAGTGCTGACTTGCTTTGCTCTGTGCCAGATGCCCCGGTGGTTTCTGCTAAAGAGATCTGGAAAGCTGTGCTGGCCCTTGGGTGCTCTGCTCTGCTGCAGAGAAACCCTGTGTGACCTCGCAGAAATCCCTTATCCTTTGGCCTTTAGGCTAGGGGCTTCCTTCCTAACAGGAGGAGGAAAGATTTGGCCTTTGCATAGCTAGACATACTGGTGTGAACTGGTGCGGTGCTGCCACAGCTTTGAAGCCCCTTTGCCAGCTGCAGCTCTACCTTTTGCTTCAGACCTGTCCTGGGGAGAGCTGAGAGTCTCCCCAAGCTGTTTCTGTGGCAGCTGGGGAGTGCAGGGCACGGGTAAGGCTGGCTTCACCTTGCCACCATACTTCTTCTGTTACTGGCTGGTTCACGGGCAGGGAAAAGTGCTTTGAGGATCATTATGGAAACCCAGATCTCCTACAGACAACCCCTGCCTGCCCTCGCTAGCTGGCAGGCTCCCTTTCTGTGTTTTCTCTCCAAAAAAGTTCTGCTGTGACTGTGTGCCAGATGAAGAGGGTGCTGAGTGGAGCCCCACGGCTGATGAAGTGAGGGGGGAGATGCAGGGGCTCCGTTGAGGAGCTGGGAGGGGGGAGCTGCTGCCTCTGCATGGGCTGCTGCTCCGGCAGGCTCTGCTGAGCCAGGCTTTGCCAGGCAGCTAAGAAGGCTTTGCTGCCTGCTTAGCATGGTCCTGGGGGCTGGTGACAAACAGCTGGAGGAGGTGACACATCATCTGGCACCAGTTGTTTGCCAAATAAGCCTGTTTGCAAAATTAGCCTGGTGCTGCTCCCATCTTCCAGTAAACCCTCTGTGCTAGGCAGCTGCAGCCACTTTGGATGGAGCTTCTTGACAGCTTGGGACTTCCCTGGGACTCGTATGATCTCCTGGGGATGGGCCAAATCAGTGAAAGCTTTCTGCTTGCCCTATGACTAAGTGTCTGTCCTTCCAAAGAGCAGCTGCATCCACTCAAGCCCTCCTCTTTGGTAGTTGTGCCTGGTTTTGAGGGGCAGCTGCCTGCTGTGCAACACGGCTGTTGGGGTCTGTGCCCCCAGATGGACAGAATCACAGCATCCTAGGGGGTTGGAGGGGACCTCTGGAGATCATCTAGTTCAACCCCCTGCCAAAGCAGGGCCACCCACAGCAAGTCCTACAGGAATGTCTCCAGGTGGGGTTTGAATGTCTCCAGAGAAGAAGACTCCACCTCCCTGGGCAGCCTCTGCCAGTGTTCTGCCACCCTCACAGGAAAGAAGTTTCTCCTCATGTTTAGGTGGAACTTCTATTCAAGTTTGTGCCCATTTCCTCTTGTCCTGTCCCTGGGCACCATTGAGAAAAGACCGGCCCCATCCTCCTGACACCCTCCCTTTAAGTATTTCTAAGCATTGATCAGATCCCCCCTCAGCCTTCTCTTCTCCAGACTAAAAAGACCCAAGTCCCTCAGCCTTTCCTCATCAGAGAGATGCTCCAGGCCCCTCATCATCTCTGTAGCCCTCTGCTGCACCCTCTCCAGCAGTTCCCTGTCCTTGAACTGGGGAGCCCAGAACTGGACCCAGTGCTCCAGATGGGGACTCCCCAGAGCAGAGGAGGATGACCTCCCTCCACCTGCTGGTGGAGGTGCTGCATCTTCCAGATGTCCCCCAGGATGCCATTGACTTTCTTGGCCACAAGGGCACATTGCTGGCTCGTGGGCATCCTAATGTCCACCAGGACTCCCAGAGCTGCTTTCTCCTCACGTCTTTCTCCTCAGAGCTGCTCTCCAGCAGGTGAGACCCCAACCTGTCCTGGTGCAGGGGGTTATTTCTCCCCAGGTGCAGCACCCTACACTTGCCCTTGTTGAATTCCATCAGGTTCTCTGATGCCCAGCTCTCCAGCCTGTCCAGGTCACACTGGATGTT
The DNA here is from genome assembly GCA_026546715.1 of Gallinago undulata. Taxonomy (NCBI): domain Eukaryota; kingdom Metazoa; phylum Chordata; class Aves; order Charadriiformes; family Scolopacidae; genus Gallinago; species Gallinago undulata. The sequence goes on from JAOTQQ010000023.1 coordinate 5,793,918, forward strand.
GCCACAGCCTTCTGGGGTGTCATCAGCAAACTTGCTGAGGGGACATTCCATCCCTTCATCCAGGTCATTGATGAACATATTGAAGAGGACTGGACCCAGTACCGACCCCCGGGACACACCAGTTGTTTGGATCTCCAGCTACATCCCCTGCCCCTAACCAGGACCCTGCGAGGCTGGCTGTCCCACGGTGTCCCCGCACTTGCAGAGCAGCCGGCGGGCGAAGGGGGGGGGGGGGCTCCGGGTGACGGAGCAGCGTTTATCCCTGAGTTTCTGGCACTTCGCGAAGCTGCCCCCCCCTCTTTTCCCCGCCTGCTGTCCCGCAGGCACCGGCCCCGCAGCCGCCCGCAGAGCCCCAAATGTAAATCTCTGCTGCCCTCTCCCGTCAGCTCCGCCAGGGAACCCGCCGTCCCAGCTGGCCACAACGGGAGCCGAGGTGGCCATAGGTGTGTTTGCAGCCCTGGCTGGCGAACCAAAGCAAGGGAAGCTAGCTGAAAGCCTAACGATATATTTTATTTTTATTTTTATTTTCAAAGGAAATTTTCTCTGCCAGCAGGTTGGTCTGCAGGGCTGAGACCCCACAGCACCCCCAAGCTGCGTGGCTGCGAAGAAAAGGAGCTCGGCTCCAGCCAACTGTTGGCTTCAGCAATTTCCAGTTATTCAATTATTTTATTTTTTTAATGCTTTAGGAGCTTTTAACATCTCTTGTGATGTCAAAGCAGAAAGTAATTTCCAGTAAAGAAAGCTGATTTAAGAAGTGTCGGAGTAACATCCTTCCAAAATGACAAACAAGCAGGTACTGACCAACTTGAAAACTTCTTTTCCCCTCCTGAAATACTATTTTATTGGGAAATATGGTAAAACTGCACCTTTGATTAGAAACAGTTTTCTGGCCATGGGTTTTTGACCAGTGCAGTTAATGGTCAGTACTCTGAAGACATCTCTGACACAGCTGCTACCGCCTTCTTTTCCCCAAAATAGTATCTCTAAACTCTTCAAACTCTTGCTCCTCTTAACTTTGGGGTTTCTGCTGCCTCAAGGTGTGTGTGGGGGGAGAAACAATTTTCAGGAAAGCAGCTGATTCTTGGCAAATGGTGTTAACAAAAAGAGACTCCATGTAGTTTAAAAATCACTTACTACTGGAGAAGCGTTTTGGGAGAATCTTCAACAGCTGCACCCCCCATAAATGATAATGGGGAAAAAAGGCTTTTATTGCAGGTGGTGCATTTATAAAGTGAATATCTCACAAAAATGAGGGGGAGCCCAGGTGAAGCTGGGAGGGCTGGTGGTGTTTCTGTCCAGGTGTGGATGCTGAGATCCCAGTGTGTTATCTACATAGGTCCTGCTCGGGCCATGCGAGGGATGGAAGGAGCTGCCTGCTCCTCAGCCCTGCTTGCAGGCAGGTTGCTGACACCTTCCAGGGTGTTCTGCTGCTGTTTCATCCCCGGAATACCTGGATTATACACAAATACTTGAATACCTTTCTCCTGCCCGGTAGGTGGGGAGGTGGTGTTATCTCTTCTCGGCGGGAGAGCTGTAGGCTGGGGCTCTGCGTGTCCCCCCCCGATGCCAGCCGGCAGAGCTTGGGTGGGAAGCTGGGTTGAGCAGGTATTTGTTTACACAGTCTGGGGAACCACAGTGGTGTTACTTATTCCTGCCCTGGCTGGTGTCCCGGCAGCTCCTGGACGCTGGCAGCTCAGTGGTGCCGACCGGGAGCGTGGCAGACACTACTGCATTTCACAGCCCCGCTCAATGCCCCTGTGTCTGTTCCTCCAAACATTCACACCTCCGTGGGAGCCTGGGCACGGGGGAGCCATCGGCGTGGGGTGCACGGGATGAGGGACAACCCCAGGGATGCAGAGGTGTCCCCAACCCTTGATCATCCTGGACCACCACCCCCACCACCACCACCACCCCCTTCGCACGCTGTTGCGGACGGGGGACATGACGTGGGTCCTGCCGCCAATTTGGCCTGGGGCCGTGGCCAAGGTACACAGGACACGTCTCGGAGTGAGCACTGGCCAGGGTCGGCTCGCTGCGCCCTGTCTGACCCAACTTTTCAGCCCGCTGCTCCGTCCGTATGCCTCTCACGTCCTCCCCACAGCCCGGGAGACGTGGCACGGGCTGCAGGAGGCACAGCCTGGCCCCGGGGCACAGCTTTGGCTGGGGTGCCCCGTCTGCGTCCCTTCTCTCCCTTCCCCAAGCCCCCCTCGCTCGGGGCTGTCGAGTTCGGCCTTTGCTCTTATCCGTTAATAGGTTTGGGGGGTTTCATTTGCACGCACCTAAAGCGCAGGGGGTTCGCGCGTGAGTTCTCTCTGCGTGCCCAAACCTTGCCTTTATCGGCTTAAATATCCGGGCTGACCTCCCAAACTGATGATGGCGAACCAAGCCCGGTAGGAAAAACTCCCCTGAGGAAGTGGGGAAGGGGCAGAGGCATGGCACCGAGCGGGGAGGGACCCTTCTGTCACCCTGGGGTTGGCGGGCTCGTGCCGACAAGTGTCTTTATCAAACTTAAAGCAAGAGGGGTGGGTAAGAAGGTGGGTGCGAGAGCAAAGAGCTCCCACGCTTGGAAGGAATCTCAGATCACCCAAGAGTGCACCAACCTTTTAATCTGGGGAGCCGGGGATGGAAAGGGGAATAATTCTGCTCTGAGCCCCGGGGCGGGGGCTTCGCCAGGCTCCTGGGCTCCGGAGGGGTCTGGGGGACGGCAAGGCAGGCAGGCTGCTGTTCACCCCCTGGAGCTTGCCAGCCCCTTGCCTGTTTGCCATCGACCGGCTCAAAAAATGTCTCCCAGATTTGGAGGGATGAAAGCTGTTTGAAAGGATATGCAGAATGCGCTGGGCGAGAAATCTTAATTAATATTTAAATAGCGTGGTGGAATCTGTCTAAATCCTGCTAGATTAAATGCGGGCATGGTGATGGAGGAGCTTGAATTTCCGATGGAAATTGCAGCAAGCCGCACTGTACGAAAATACAGCGGCCAACAGAGCGCTCAGGAGCTATAGTGCCTTCAGTATCTGGTCCAAATGCTGATGTACGAGGGATATGGTGCTTTTCTTCTTGATGGGAGTTATATTCCTAGTTTAGCCCTTGAGCTATGGATAAAACCATGGAAAGGGGATAGTAGAAAGGGGAAAGCAGTGAGAACAAGTGAAACTCGAAAGGTGCTTGTGGTCACCAAATTTCACAGTTCTCTTAAGCACTTCATTGGGAATGATGGGGGTGTTTCTTAGAGCCTCTGGTTGTAGTGTGAGGGTTTCTTTATACTACCAAAAAAAAAAAAAAAAGGAGAAGGAAGGTTGCACTTCCTGCCATGAAAGGTAACAATGGCTTTGTGTTAAATCCCTTAATATTCCCCAATTTTTCACTGGATGCACGTGTTCTGTCTCGGGCCGCAGCTTTTCATTATGCCTTTCCGTGGCATTTCTGGGAAGAGTGAGATGAAGCCAGGACAGAGGGATGCATTTATCTGTGCCCCTCCCCGCTCGCTGTAAGGTTGAGGTGATGGCTTTGCCAGTCACTCACACCATATTAATTTAGCTGCACCTTATTTTGGAGGGCTGGAGCCTGAGGCTTTGCCATTTCCTATGGTCTCTTCAAGTCGCCTGAGGTTTCCTGGCTGCCAAGACAGAGAAGCAGGCAACTTTTATGGCAGGGCACGGCTGAAACCCCGCTAGGGATGAATAGAGCCCATAAATAGAAAACCTGGAGCAGCTGCCCTTGCAGAGCAGCTCTGCCCAGGCGTGCTCCAGCTGGAGGAAACCAGAGAGCCGGGAAGCATCTGCCCCTGCCTGTAGTCCTCCCCTGCCATGCTGGGCCAGCTCTGTGGGGATGGTGGCTGCTGGCCATGGGGATGGGCTCTGATGCCCAGATACTTCCCTGGCTGTGGAGATGCGTCCTTGCTGGGAAGCTGGGGATGGAGAGTCCCACAGAGCTCTGCGCCCTCCATCCATTGGGGTGCTACTTTTGCTTTTATTTATTTATTTATTTATTTTCTTTTCTTGCTGGGTTAGACTGAAGGGATCTCCCCTCTTCCATCCCTCCCTGCAGGTGGTGCAGCCGGGATCACCTGCCGAGGGGAGGAGAGGCTGCCGTGCCCTCGCCGGGGTGCCGGGATGCCGGGCCGGCTGTGCGTCTCCCTGTTTGCACTGGGTGAGGAAACTCCTCCTTGCGCTTTCTCCAGCCCCTGGCACGTTGAGAGGAAGGCCACTACCACCACAAAACCATTTGCAAATAGCTTCTGTTTGCTCAGACAAACACTGGAAAAAAAAATATGTTTTTTTTTTTTTTTTGAGCAGCAGTGTGTTTATTGCCCACCGTGCTCGAGCGCGGGCTCGGCCCCAAATGCTGCTGAGCGCCCTTTCTGATTGTCTGCTTTCAAGCTGGACGCACTTCCAGCAGGTTTTCACGTATGATTTTTCTCCCAGCAGTGAGAATGCAGCCCTTAAGGTTAACTTTTCGGCGGTGGGCTCTGCCTCCCACCCACCCACCCACCCGCGGGGGCGAGGAGAGCCATCAGGATGGCTAATGACAAGGCAAACTGGACCAAGCATCCACCTTGATTTCCCAGGAGCAAAGAGGGGGGCTGCTGGTGCTCCTGCGAGCCCCCTGCCCGGCTCCGTTTGGGGAGAGCCTGGGAAACACACTTCACATCTACCACGGCGCGGGCTTAGTGTTGAAGTGCGAGCTTAGCGCCCGTTGACTCACGGGCTTTGCTGACAGTATGCACAGCTGGAGAAAAAAATAACTCCTTGGTTCAATCGCGTCGTTAATGCCCTACCTGAGGAAATGTTTTTTCCTGCCTGAAGCCGGAGTGAGGTCTGGCAGCTGGGCGAGCAGAAAGAGAGGCCTTAAGGCTCGTCCGCTGTTTGCTCAAGCAAACAGCTGTGGCAGTGTTGGATGTTACCGGCTTCTCGGCATCCCTGCGCCGGGTCAGGGAGGCAGGGAAGGGGCCGTCTCCTCCCTGTTTGATATTCAGCTTTTTACATGGCATTTGGCATCTCTGGAGCCGGGGATGTTCTGATCTGGGACGCCTGCCCTCCCACTCTCCCTGCACAGCATCCTCTGCCAGGGGATCAGGAGGGCGGGCGACTCTTAAAATAGCTTTTTTTTTTTTTTTCTTTTTTTTTTTTCACCTTGTCAGGACCAACAGTGCGGTACCTCTAAGCCACAAGCCCTTCTGAGCCCAGTGGCTTAGTCACTTGTGCCGTGAATGTGTGAGGTGCAGCTCCCTTTGGGGGCAGGTACTCCTCCGGTCCCTGCGGCACCTTCCTGCTGCTGCTCCTCCGTGAGCTGCTTCAACTCGCAGGAATCCAGCAAAAAAAAATTAGCCCTGCTAGGAAAAGGTGGCTCTTCTGCTGCTTTAGTGAGTTCGAGCCACTGGGTTGGTGATTGAAGGGAGGTGGTGCAAGGAGAGAGGTAAAACCCCGTGGCCAAAATCAGAGCCGGGAGCATCCCCCTCTGCCTTGCTGCTTGGGGGGGGGCTTGATGCCCATAAGCCAGAGGAAATGTGATTTTATTTTATTTTTTTCTTTCTTTTAACCAAATGGCTTCAGCTGGATTCTGTGCCTTGAGCCATCACGGGACTTCTTTTATGCCGTAGTGCGTTAATTATAAATATTGTGCCAATTGCAATCTATTTCTAGCCCCAGGGGAAGGGTTCTATCTGCTGTTGGAGTGTTAGAGGTGTGTATTTTTGCTGGCCACCTCCAGGAGCAGTATAGCCCCAGTGGCGAGAACAGAATCGTGAGCACCAGCTTGTCCTGGCTCTGCTGATGGCCCTGACTTCTCTGGACCTGGGTTCCTTCATTCGCAACCCAACGCGATGCGCCTTGTGATGCAGCTGGGAACGGGCCAGCTATTCCTAATCCAGATTATTACAATAGCATGTGGTCTGGTGTGTAAATTTGGAATGCTTTCCTGCAGAAAACCGCCCAGATGCTAAAAGAAAACACGGGATTTTAACTGTGTTAGGTCAGAGATTTCAAGGGAGTTTGAATTTGCCCAAATCCTGTGAAATTTTAGTGGGATCTGGGAAACAAATCTCTTAAATCCCAGTGAAAGGGTGTTCCACAACAGCCAGTGGCTCTTTCTTTTTTTTTTTTTTTCCTCCTTTCTCTCTTTTTATCTAGTGGATGAACAAATAAAAACAAGGGAGTAATGGGAAGGATGATGCAAGGGGCAGGAGGCTGGTAGCTAAGCTATGTTATTACAGAGAAAATGACCTGGCACTGAAAGAATTAAAATAATGTCATTCCTGTTTGCTCTGGCTCATTTTTAATACGCCAGTCACCTTGACATTTCTAAAAGAATTTTTCAAGTATGTAAGTTCAAAAATTATGCAACTTGACAAAAGCAAGGGGGGATATTTGAGGCTGGTGGAATAAATGAGGAACCGGAGGCACCGTGTGACCCAGGTCCCGTGCGGGGAGCGATGCTGGTGCCACCTGGGCTAGATGGGGCCCATTCCAGCGCTCACTTCTTGGGGGGACAGGGAAGGATAACGGGGAGAGGTGAGGGGACAGCCCGGGGCTGTGCCCGTGTGCCAGTGCCAGGTGAACTGGGGCTGTTTGCTGGTGACGCTGCGGTGGATGCAGTCTCAGCCCTGCTTTTCTAGGGATGCTTTGGGACTTTAGCATGCTGTAATTAAAAAAAAAATAATATATATAAATAAATAAAAAATGGTGTGTGCAAGCAAACCCAACCTGCCGGTGGCCTTCCTCCGTCATTCCACCAACCGTGCTGCCCTGGACAATATCTTCCTTGGGGAAGCAGGCCAGGATGCCCCCCTGAACCGAAGTAGGGGGGGTCCGGGAGCAGATGCCCACCCCCATAGCCCAAGGTGAAGCTGGGCAATTGCTCGTGCAGAAGCCACGGAGGAGATCATTTGCCTGGGTAATTGTATGCTTTGCCGTTAAGCGTATTGATTCTGAAAAGTTAATCAGACAATTTGGAGGTGCTATATCTAAAAACATAAAATCCCATTAAACTGATTAAATTAAAACTGAATCCATCTTAAATAAGCCCGTGCAACCTAAAATTGTTGAAAGAGCATATTGCGTTCAAATAAAATTATTTCAGTCAAACAAGGCCGCGAGGAGGAGGTCTCGCCCGCCGGTGCCTCCTGTGCCTCGGTGAGTGCCTGTGCCGGGGTCCCGCGTGGTACGGCATCACGGGTCTGCTGAGTTTTGGGACCATGATGATGTTGGTGAGGGTCTCCCGGGGACAAATCCCCCAGCAGTGATATTGGGGAACGGGGTGCGACCCAACGCATAGGTGACCACATCTGTGTGGGGCAGGTGGCACAGCCTTCATAGGATCATAGAATCATCTGGGCTGGAAGGGACCTCCAAAGGCCATCTAGCCCGACCCCCCTGCAGTCAGCAGGGATACCCCCAACTAGACCAGGTTGCCCAGGGCCTCCTCGAGCCTCCCCTTGAATGTCTCCAGGGAAGGGGCCTCAACCAC
>JAOTQQ010000023.1:5843203-5868603 GCA_026546715.1 Gallinago undulata
CCCCACCTCTCTCCACCCTCCTTTCAGGGAGTTGTAGAGGGCAAGGAGGTCTCCCCTCAGCCTCCTCTTCTCCAAACCAAACATGCCCAGTTCCCTCAGCCTCTCCTCGTAGGACTTGTTCTCTGAGGTCCTCCTTGTTCTCGGAGGTTTTGTCCCTCTGGGTCAAGTCAAGAAGTCAAGTCAAGAAGAGTTTTGCCCAGGGCAAGCCGGGGAGCTGGCAGGGTTCAGAGGAGCCCCGTGGTGGAGCAAGGTGATGGGGGCTCAGCGGGTTTGGGACCTTGCTGTCAGCTGGGTGCTGCTGCTGCTTGGGTTTGCTACGAGAGATGTCCCCAGCCCTGACCCACGCCACACCCTTAGCTGCAGGTAGATGTTGATGGTGACACCAGAGGGCTGGACCCGCGGGCAGACAGATGGACAGCCGACCCTGGCTATGCCTTCAGCCAGCGTTAACGTGCTCCGCTGGAAGCCAAGTTGGCTACTAACGGGTACGAGATGCCTCAGGCGCTGCTGATTTTCCATGGCTTAGCAGCCCTCCATGGGGCTGGGGGTTTCTAATGCCCGGAGGGACGCTGGTCGAGCTCCTCCTTCCCCAAGCCCAAACCTTCATCTTCATCCAGGCCCCATTGCTTAAGGGATGAAGTGGGGAGATGACCTCCCTTGATGAAAATCCGCCCTTAAATATTGAACTGAATAATAAGCCCTGAATTTTAGGAACGGGAAGAGCATAGGGAGCCCTCGGGTTCTCGCTGCTGCTGTCTCCTCTTCCACGTATTCGCTCCGGAGACCAGGGGAGGGAAGGGAAAGCCCCCCCCCCCCCCAACTTAAAGAGCATCCTGATTGTCATTACCCCCACGCGAGACAGTCGATAGCATCCAGCAGGAGCATCCAGGGCGGCTGAGTCCCCGGTAATGCAATGCTCTTCCCCAGGATCAAAGTATTAAGGTTTAGGTTATTTGTATTGATTTTATGTGCTGCCATGCTGTGTCAGTCATGCTCATATTTGTGGTTCACAAATTCCTCCTTTAAATGTCACAGCCGCTTCATCTCCCTCTGCCATCAATACCTCCAGCCGCGGGGGGGGCTGTTTATTAACCCCCCGACGCCAGGGGTGGCCACACACACCCCGCTTCCTTTCCTTCCCAGACCCTTTGCTATTAGCCAAAAAATTAAAAAAATAAAGGAAAAATAGAGTTACTTCCCCACGGAGGGAAAAAAAAAAACCCAAAACCTCCCAAAAGCGCATCTCGCCGCCGTGGGCTTTGGGCCCTCTAGCGGTTAGTGGCCAGTTTGGGATGAAATTTGGCTATTTCCCCACCGCCGTGGCCGTGGCGGCGTGCGTGGCTGTGGCTTCCTCCTGGCAAAGCCGGGAATGTGTTTGGATAACGTGATTGCCGAGGAAAGCGGCGGGGAGACAGCTTCATCGGGAGCCCGCCTTTGCTCAGGGATTCCCCCGGAAAAAACCCCGGAGCGGGTCTGGCACGTTACCCTGAGCTATCCAAACAGCAAAAAATTAGCAAATACTGCCGTGTTGGTGAGGCTGAGCGGGAAGCCCCACGGATACCTCCAAAGATATAGGGATAACGAGCGCGTTTATTAGCCGGCGTCCTATTTTCTTGGCTATCCTTTAACAAACAGGCAGCGGAAATAAAAACAGCAAACAAGTTTTCCCCCTATTCCTCCGCAAGCGCTTACTTAAGCTTTTATTATATTTGGCCATGGGACGTTTGGTAAACTTACTGATGATATCAGAGAATGATTTTACAAACAGTAAAAGTTACACTATTGACACCTCCAAATTCGGGAGTATTTACATTGTGTTAGGTGCACGCTCGCTCAGCGAGATTAACAAACATTACTCGAAAGGCTATAGCCAAATCCACCGTGGTTGTTTATAAAACCTTTACAACTCATCAGCTTCCACTAACACACTGGCACTGTTCAATTACCATCACTTTTAGAGAGCCTTAGCAAAACACCCAGTGCCCATGTAAATAGACAAATCTGAAAACTAGCTGGTCTGTTGGCTTACATACTGTAGGTAATGTTTTCTTTTGCTCAAATTTGTTCTAGAAACTAATCACGCTCTGATAAAGCCATCTGCAAATATGAGAAAGATTGACATCCACATGTCAAAGTTTACACAGCCTGACCAAGTGTACATATAGTGTGGGCGACGCGAGGGCCCCGCAGCGCCGCGCCGTGCTGGCAGGGATGCTGCTTTGGGGGCTGAGCCCCCCTGCCCGCTTTGCCGCTCGCCCTGGCCCGAAACGCAGCACCTTCCCAGGGAGGGGGTTGGTGGGGTGGGGTTAAATCTGGATTATTCCAACGCAAACAGCAGATCTTGGCTAAGCCCAGTTGGGATGGAGATGCTCTGCTGCATCGCTGCCTCCCCCCGAGGTCTCAGGGACCTGGCCCCGGGATGCTCCCGCAAACCGGGATGCTCCCGCACCCGGCCTTATCCTCCACGTCCCAGTTAGAGCAACTTTACCACATTCCCCCTTCTTCGGCGGGGAAATAAAGCTCTTTTCATCCCAGGGTTTTGCTCTGAGCGCTTGTCACGGCCTCGGTCGGTTGGCAGGGTGCCTTGAGGTGTGGGGCGAAGGGGCAGGGGCAGGATGCTGAGCCCGTAGTGCCGTGGTGGGGCCGGGCGTGAGCAGTTGTGCCCCCCAAAAATTAAAAAAAATATAAAAAATAATAATAAAAAAAAAGAAGTTGGGAAAACCTTCGAGGTGAAGCTTCGGCAAGAGGTTTTGACACAAGACTTGTTATCCTGCTGAGGAGCCATCCTTAGGCTCGGTCCAAAGTACAGATTTCCGTTTGGCTTTCAGTCCCTAAACGCGGCTTTTGTTGACTCCCAAACCAGGCCAAGCGCTGGAGATTTGGAGCCGACCCCAAGCGGCTGGCACCCAGGCCCTGAAAACCCAAATACAGAAGGGGAAAATAAATCACTAACGTTTCACTTAATGGTATTGCTAAAGAAAGGATTTAATGGACTTCTCGTCCTTCTTTTAATCAAATAAAATATCCTGCCTGCACGGGGCCGAGCCTGGACGTGGTGCCTTGCCAGCACAGCGAGGGAGCCAGCTCGGAGCACATGCTGGGGGAGCAGGATAAAAACTCCAGGGGCCAGCCCCTCTGGGCTCAAACCCTTGTTTTTCAGGACCCCGACCCGAGAGGCTGGGGAGCACAGCTGGAATTCGTGGGAGATGCTGCTGTCTCACCCGTGTCCTCTGCTGATGCTCCTCGTGGAGCCCTTGCTGCCCTTGGGAGATGGATTGCCTTCCTGCCGTTGGCATCGTTTGCATGTTGTTATGGAGCCAGTCCAGGACGGAGAAATGAGGATTTTTTGGAGCTGAGGGGAAAGATGCCACCTCCAGCCTAGCGATGCTCCGTGCCGAGGTCCTCTTTTGCGCTCTCCCAGGCACTTTTTTGCAGGTTTCCAGAGCTGAGAAGCCACGGGCAGCATCCTTCTCAGGGTGTCCTCAGTGCCGAGCCAAAAGGTTGAATACCTGGGTACTCCCTTTGTGCTAAGTGGCGGTGATGGCCGTGGTTGGCTTTTCCCATCAGCCCTGGTATTGCTTCTGTGTTTCCAGGCTAACTGTTTTCCCAACATCTTGGATAGACAGACAGACAGATAGATAGATATTAAAGGAAAATTCACGTCCCCTCCCTCTCCCCCTGGTCCCATCACCACTGAAGGATGCCTGAGGGCTGGTCCTGCCTGCCTGCCTGCTGGCAGCCCCCAGTTGGGAAGGGGCAGCTCCCCCCCCCCCAGCCTTTCCTCATATCCCTGGGCCTGATTGCCCAGGCTGTCTAACAGGGAGCACTGGGCAAACCCCAACTGCTCCACAGGGGTGTCACACCAGGAGGCTGCTGCAAAGCGGACCTCGTCCGAGGTGGGAAAGCCAGCCTCCAGAAGGACCTTTAAGAGAATAAATAAAAGAATGGCTAAATCCAGGCTTGCATTTAATAGGGGCTTGAGCTGCAGGTCCGTACGTGCTGGCTTTAGGTGTTTAAGGCGACTTGTTTGAAAGCGCATCAGCATCAATCACTGTCTGCTGCTCCTTGAAAAGCGAGGCTGATAGACTAGCGGGGAGCAAAGCTTTCTGCCTGCCTCCGCAGCATGCTGCAATTCAATTAGTCATGGTCAGAGGGTGGCATTATTATTCATACATTACTGATTGTTCCCAAAGTAAACAGCGCGAGGATGGGGTCTGTGATCCTTTCCGTGCCCTCAGCCAGGACACAAAGGGAAATGCAATGCAGACCCTGGGGTGGGGCGTTGTTTGCAAACTTCACAGTCAGATCGCGCTGGTTTTCATCCTCCTCGCAGATAAGTGTTGGTGTATGCATACAAAAAAGCCCCGAGGTATTTTACCCCAGTCAATTCCATGACGGTTTCTTTTAGCGCCGATAACTTTTTTCTTTTTTTTTTTTCTTTATTTTTTTTAAGGAAGAAGAAGAAAAAAAAAAAAAGCTAGGCGCTAATTTTAGACAGCGTGGATAGCTTAAACTATGCAAATACAAACCCTGTCACCGCAGAATATAATAATGATCGACAGCTCAGCAATTAGCAGTAAATAACCGCGCTACGCAACACAGCAATATCATTTGCATGCTCGCAAAATAGCCACCCGGAGCGGTAATGGCCCACGAAGCCATCTGCTTGGTGGCAGTACGGCGGTGACAGCCAAGACACGCACGACACCCAAGACTGGCCCAAGTGCTGGGGACCGACTTCTGTCCTCGCTGGCTCTCGCCAGGGGCTGCGACAGCGGTGGGAGACCTTCCCCTCGGCGCAGACATGGGGGAGAGGGCTCCTGACAAGATCACTAATTGCTTTACACCTTTTCGTCTGTCCCTCCTTAACCCCCCCTCCAAGCCTTGCTCAGTTTATCACCTCTGCTAATGGTGCAAATTACCTCCCCGGGGCTGATTTCCTCGCCCTTGCCTGAGATTTAATAAGCAGCAGCCCCAAGCTCGAGGAGGTCACAGGCACCAGGGAGGGCAAAACTCCTGCCCATCCGGGTCGTCATCTGCTTTCCTTGGGGTGCTGGAGAGCAACACGTATGGAAACACGGGGGAGTGTGATGGGGAGACTATGGAAACACGGGGAACTGTGATGGGGATGAGTCGTTTGGGGAATGCCTTGTGCTAAAGAAGAAGAGGTTTAGGTGCTGGTGGGTGCCCTGGTCCGGCGCAGCACGTGGGCATGTGCCAGTCTCCTGTGTGTGATAACGTATTTAAGGGCATGAATGCCCTCCGAGTGAAACCTCGTTACAACAGATAGAGTGAAAACACACGCGGTCGCAATTAATGCAAACATCATCTCCGCGGGTACTTCTATACGATAAGTAGGATATAAGTGACGGAAAAGCTGTTTTCAAACGTTCAGGCTTAGCTTGATTAAATGTTAAATGGATTCCCATCGTTGACAAGCACAGCACTTCACGTGCTAGCTGAATGCAGAGGGGTTTCATACGTCCTGATGTATTTCCCAGGCTTGCAAGCTCCTCCTGAATCTCTGGCCTTCAGATGCGTTGATGAAACGTTTTGCCCAAATAGTCTTTTCTTCTGGGGCAGAGGGCTTGAAATGCAGGCGGTGTTTCTTCTTGCCACATCCTAAAATAAAAACAAACCGTAAGAATGTAGGGAAGGTTGGTCTTCTCCCTAGGACCAGCTCCTGGTTCCTCCAGGTGCTCTCCCCGCTGCAGCCCTGGCAAAGCCCTCCTCCAGCCCGCTAACGTATCTGCATGAACCTCGAAGGTTCATGGGGCAGCTCTTTCATAACCGCTGCCCCACATGCTTGAGAAAATTCGGGGAAGAGGGAGGAAGATGGCTTTGGGCAAAGGGTGAGGGCAAATACAAGCTTCCTACTGCAGCTCTCCAAGGAGCCCACCCTGAGTAAAGAAGCTGTGGTGGTCGGTGGTGAGCATCTTCCAGGCTCAACAGCAGAACTATTCATGCGGCTGCGGCATTTCTGGGAGGACACATAGCTTACATACAACAAATCCCACACAAACAAAAATAACTAACCACCTGATACTCCAATGAACTCTAATTTTTATTATTTTTTTTTTAAAAAAAAAGAGGCCACCTTCTCCATCTCATTGATATGCTCCCCCTGCCCTCTTCCTCTTCCAAAGGACCAACCCAACTGCAGCAAGGGAGCGGCCGCAAACCTCCCAAAATGACAGATGCAACGCTTGGTGTCACTCAGTGGCGTTACTTTGCATAGTGGTACTGTTCTGGCCCCTTGACAGCTTGATTTAAGGCCGCCCTTGCTTGTTGCGTTGACATGACAACTGTGAGATATGTCGTAAATATCCCAGGAGTGGACAGGAATTGTGGGGCTGGATTGTACGGGTGGCATTGTACAGCATGGGGCTGAGCCCTCAACCCGGCCCGGAGACCCAGCAGGGTTTGCTGTGGTTTTGTTTGGAAAAGAAAGAAATAAGAAAGAAAGGGGGGGGGAAAGATAAAAAAAAAAAAAATAAAAAGAGGTAAACTATATTTTTGGTTGATATTGTAACTCTTTGCCGTTATGCATCGCTCGTGGCCATCAAGGACCTAGCCGGCTGAAAGCCATCAATCAACCAGTGGTTTTCCTAAAGGCTCAGAGATATCTTTTCCCCCTCCCCAAGGCCAAGCTGCTGCAGAAGTGAAGCCAAGGCTTTCCAGGACCTGAAGTGGAGGATAGGCTTTTAAATCTGGGCAGACAGGTTGGTGAGGAGGAGTGCTAGCAGAGTGGCATCTTGACCTAAAGTCCATCAAAGCCAGGGTCTTACAAGCTCCATGTGAGGTTCTGCTGGTTACCAGAACCTTTGGAGCCAGGTTTTTTTGGGGCATGTTGGACCACATAGCATCCCCCATCGATGTTATTGATCTGTTTCTGGCCTCTGTGTCCGTGGAACATGGGCAGAGTGGCTCCCACCACAGCCGCTCCATCATGGAAGAGCCACATCCTGGCAGACCGTATGGAGAAGATAGAATGAGGAGGTCCCAGACGTACAGACACCAGTGCCTGGTGCTGCTCTACACTCTTACATGGCGTCTGAACATCTTCAAGGTACTGGGAAACAAAGATTATAAATAAAACGGTACAATTGGTACAAAATACAATTTTCCAAAGAGCTAGTATTCCAGCAGGGAGCTGTACCAGAGCCACAGAATTTCATGATTCCCTGGACTTCTGACACCACTCTGAGGCGTCCGTGCTTGGAGGAATACCTTGGTCACCGTCTTCAAAGCTGTACACTCAGACTGAACCAGTTTAAAGCCCTTTTCTCAAGCCAGCATCCGCAGAGGGTGACATTCCCATCCTGCTATTTTCTCCTCGGTTTGGAGTTTATAAAGCAGCCCACAGGCATATTGAGTTTTGTTTCAAATTGAAATGAGACATTATTGAAACAAAGGAAAAGTTTCCTCTCTTCTCCCCCCATTCTTTTCCGCTATTATACACAGTAAGACAAATGATGGGGAAAAGCTCCTTCCCACTTTTTCCTTTTCTTTTTTTTCCCCTTTGTAATTTTGAAAAAAGACCCCAACTTGAAAGGAAGATGAGCCAGAGCAGCAAGGGAACAAAAAGCATCAGCAACTCCATCACTGGGATTTTAAAATGGTTAAATGCACCAGGGTTACAAGGGAACAATCTCTGTCATTTCCAAAGTTTCCCTGAGCTTGAGGAGCTGTGGAGAAGAAAAGAGGCAAACGAGGAAAAAAAAAAAAAAAAGAAAAAAAGAAAAAAAAGGAGGAAATAATAACAATTCCTAAATAGGAAGTATCAAATACAAAAAGTGAATTTTAACTCAAACTTCCGATTCATTTTTAGGACAATTCATTCAGCAGAAGCCATGTGCTGCCTTGGTCTCTTCGGCTGCTCCCCTGGAGATGAGCCCATCCTGAGACCCTCTCACAGAGCACACGGCCCCCGTGTCCCCCAGCCCCTCAGCCCAGTTGTCCATGGTCTTGACAGAGGATGGACCAGAGCCTGACAACTGAGCTAACCTTGATCCAATCCTAGGTGGACATGACTTTACCGGGACCTTTACAAGGACTTTATTGGCACCCCTACCTTCCCTATGAATAGCCCCAAAGAGCTTGAAGTCATCACAGCACCCAGGCACCTAACATTTCCCCCGAACCAGTTCCCTTCCCTGCAGCATGGGGTGAGAGATCTGCTGGTACCACCAGCATCACACCTGAGGTCCCTCCCAGCCTGCCCCACCTGCAACAGCAGCCTGGGGCAGATGGTCCACGGAGAGCAGTCAGAAGAGGGTGATCCCATGAAGTCCCCCTTCCCAAATATTCCTCGAGCTCCAGAAAGAACCTCTGAAGTCAGAAGGGGGTTGTAAACATTTAGTAACTCTCAGGGAACTTTCCCATGAAGCCTCCCCTTGCAGTGCTGATTTATTCCAAGCTCTTCTGAAGTTTCTTCTGCTGCTGCAGGCTGGTCCTCTTGAAGTGACCCCTGATGCTGTGAGTGCCGGAGCTCCTGTCCTGTTTTAGCATGACCTGTCCTTGGTGGGGTGCATCGCCTCTGAGCACGGCTGCCAGGAAATTTCAGTGTGAAAAGGTGTTTGCGTGGATGGGGTGGGTTTAGTGCCTGCCACCTCACCCTCTTGGGTCATCTCATAAACCTATGTTTACTAAAGAGCAAACTGTAAATGTGATGGGGAAGAGTATCTGATCCCACCACCAGTTAAAGCATTATCCCTTTGTGTAGGGTGGCAGCTTGGAGCTGCTGAAGGCAAGGGCCACGAGAGATCCCAGGAAGGACATTTAATATTGGCCAGGGTGACCATCTCCATCCCACTGCCTGGCGTGGGAGTGGCTTGGCAGTACTTCCAAGCAGAAATCATAAATGCAACACTAGTTCCTTCCTTTCCTTCTCGGATGCTAGGAGAAATGTCTTGATTAGTTTTTGTTTGCCTGTTTGCTTGGGCTTGTTTGTTTGTTGATGTGTGTTGTGTATTTGTAGGTGTGTGTAGGCTTTATTGACTGAACACTAAGTTGACGCATAAGTGGGGTTATAGGGAGGCATCGTGGAGGAGAAGCGAGCTGCCTGGATTGATGGATATGGCATTTACATTCTCCGTTCAATCTGCAGCAGCGAGGAGGGTCATTGCAATATTAGTTTTGACTGAGATGTACTTTGTGGAGCTCCAAGGAAGCCACAGGCACGGGGCTGGCAGAGGGAAACCTTTCAGCCATTCCCAACCTCCCCCAAAACCTGGCCAGAACCACCACCAGATCGACCCGACCGTGTTTCTTCCGCAGGCTGGGAAGGTGGCAGGTGATGGGCGTGCAGGGGAACCTCTGCTGCCAGGAGTGGCCATGATGCTGCCCAAGACAATCTTGGGTGTTGCCATCACCATCACCATCGCTGTAGGAGTGCCAGGGGAGCTGGGGCAGCTTGGGGGACACATTACCTCCCCTCCTGGGGACACGTGATGTGCTGGAAACCTCAGCTCTGCCTCCCCTCCTGGCTGTCTGTGCCCCTGCTGCAGCAGTGGGGGCTCCAAGAGTGCTTATCAAATTTCAGGATCCAGAAAGTAAATAAAAAGCACATTATTTTTTTATTATTATTATTTATTTTTAAGGTTTCATACTTACCAAACCAGTCTGGGGCTTTTTTTCCTTAGAGGGTTGACTTGAGCTTTTTAATGACCGGACGCAGGGAAAGGAAGATGAAGCAAGATGGTAAAAAGATGACTTTAGTTGTCCATCTGTGCTGCCCTCTCCCCGGTGGTACAGGCAGGAGGTGGTGGTGGTGGTGGGGCACCCAGAGGAGGTGCTCCCCAACCCCATCTTTTCCCTGGGCAAACGTCTCCTTTCTCTCTCTGCCCCCAATATGTAAAAACGAGGTATCAGTGCCCAGTTTGTGATTTGGCCGCTTCATCTTAAACTGGGACTGGCAGGAGAGGTCTGGCTGCCAAACAGCCCAGGGAAAACGTGCCCGGCACCAAAAATCAAAGCCACGAACACAAAAAGCAGCAAAGGGATGAAAGATAACCACAGAGCAAGTCGACATAAATGCAACCCGCTGGCACCGCCTCCCTCCGGATCTACATCGACTCGGTGCTTTGAGCAAGAAATATAAAATAAAAACCCTCTGCCTGCAAGTATCTGTTATACAGGTGGGTGCATGGGGGAGCGTGGAGCCCCACAAACGGGGCAACATCTGCAGCTGCCCCCAGACAGACAGACAGACAGACAGACAGACAGAGAGATGGCCTGATGTGAATTATTTAACACAAAGTGCCGTGACCTCTATTAACAAAGGGAGATGCTTCCAGACCTGCGGGCAGCACCATGGGAAGCAGCTGGATCCAAATCAATCTAATTGAAGACGGGCCTGAATTTATTCCAGGAGCCGGTGGTGAGGATCCTGTGGAGGAGCGCTGAGGGGGGGGGGGAAGAGGTGCCGGTCCAGCACCCCCCCCTTTAGCTCAGCTGGAAAAGATCGTGGCCATAAATTGTGCTTAAGCAAAAGCTCAGCAACTGAGCGTGTCCGGAGGCGCACGCACACGTGCCCAAAGAGGGGGGAAATTGTTTCATGCTGGGGCGCTTTGGAAAAATAAAATTATCTTGAAATTTCCCAATTTTATTTTTTTTTAAAATTTATTTATTTTTTTCTTCCCCTTCCCCTTCCTCCGCAATCAAAAGAAAGAACTGAAAGAAACGTGCACTTCAAGGCTTTAAATCTGAAACTTCCTAATCCCCTGAAGTCCACACTAGACTTCTTGCCTCCATGGAAACCCCAAAGCATTCATCCAAGTGATTGGCCTCCAATGAATTTTAGATAAGACAGAATGGAACGGAATTGATGTGATTTTAATGCAGAAGAAAGCGGTGGAAGGGAGGTCCACTTGGTTCATATTTGAATAAAGCAAACATGACAGACAAAAGGCTGACAGCTGTAAATGACATTGTCAGTACAAAAATTATCAGCCAGTTTACAATCTGTTTGCTTATGTTGAACAAACAGAATGTGTGTGGCATCCCTTGGCTTCATGAATGGCAGAAATACTTGCAGGCTCCAGAGAGAGGCAGATATCTGTTCCCTCCCAGCCCTCCCACTATAAGATATCCATTTGACAGCCGTGCTGAAAAGGAAAATTCTCTTCTCTTTTTTCTTTTTTTTTTTTTTTCCCCTTCTCCTCCTGCTTTTTTTCTTTAATTATTTTTTAGTCCTTTATTTTAAAAAAATTTATTTTTAGCCTTTCTCTTTTTTTTTATTTATTTATTTTTTTTTTTTTTAATTCTCTCTCCTCTTTCTTTGCCTTAGTTCTGGGTCGTTTTTTTTTTTTTTATTTGTTTTTTATTTGTTTTTTTAGTGGTTGTTTTGTTGGAGGGAGGGGAGGGTTGCAGCTGGGCACAGCCTGTGCCAGGGCGGCAGCGGTGCTGGATGAAGCCGTTCCGTGGCTCTGGCATTCCAGGCACCAAACCTGCCGTTACCTAGCGAAAGCTGCGGCCCAAGAACATGCCTCTGGTTCCTTTTCTCCCTTTCTTTCTCTTCCTTCCCGGTGCAGGAGGCAGATCCTGGGAATGCCTTTCGGGGACGGCACCCTCGCGGCACTGCCCGGGCCGCTGGTGGCCTCCAACCCCTTTGCTCTTTCAGTCCTCAGACCAGCCAAAATGTTAGCACCAAAAAAAATATATATTAAAAAAAAAAATCCCTTTTTTTTCTTTGAGTACAGGCTCGATAAAGTAGTCATCCTCCTCTTCTGGAAGTGCAGGTCCAAGGCACATGTGAAATGAGTTGTGGGGTCTCAGAGTAGCGCCCTGTGTTCAGGGCACAGAAACCACCCCCCTTTGGTTCATAAACCCATATTTGTGTGCTCAGGTGCTCAATATCTTCCTCTTTCTTTTTTTTATTTTTTTTTTTTTTTTTTTTCTGGAGGATTTCTCTTGTCATCCTGCACATCCTGGGGTGCGTCCCTCCATTAGTTGTCTTACAGTCAGACTTCACAGAAGTTCTTGCCCAAGGGGCCCTTCAGGTCCTTTACCCCTCCCCTCCCAGCCCATCCCCGTGGTGTCAGGCCGCGTTTGCACCACGCAGCTTGTGATTCCTGGAAACAAGCTGCCCGCCAGCGTGATATAACCCTGCAGTAACTAAAAGCCCACCTTTGGGTTTCCTATTTGCCCTGCCAAGCCTGCCTGGTTTGTTCTATCCTGACCCGAGCCTTAAAGGGGAGGGGGGGGGGAAAAAACCAAACCAAACCACCCCACCCCAGGATTTGTTTAGTGGCACTTGGCTTGTTTGATCAGAAGGAAAAAATAATGACAGGTGAGGATGGTGTGTGCGGGGCAGATAAAGGGACTAGAACAACACTGGGAGAATACAGCAATCGCTTTTCCGGGCAGCCGAGCATCCAAACACTCGTATGAAAAGTTTATCCAATTATGGCAAACCGGATGACGCTCGTTATGTTGTGTTACTCTTTTCATTTTAATCTAAATCGCCGTTTCTTTCTCTCTGATATGGCAATCGGTCATAAAGGGTTGACCACCATTAAAGCTGTTTGATTTGGAACCCTGTAGTGTTTGACTAAGAGGGTAAATGCAAATTTGATGAAAGAATAAGGATAAATTTACATATCAGCTTCGGCTCACATGGAGAGAGTAAACATTCTGTTTATCTCAAGTGTCACTTTATGATTTCAGTAGAATATAAAACTGACCTTGGTCCAGACATTGCAAAAGACCTGAATGAAATATATTGTTGTCTAAATACAATTTACTCAAGTAGAAGTTGTCAGCACACCCGGCGTAACTCAGCAAACAGGGTTAGACAACAGGGTCGCCGGGACAAAATCGTTCCGATCGACTCCGAAATGAAAACCTCCCGCAGCTTTTGTAGCCGGTGGGAAAGGGAAAGGAGCCTCCCCCACCGAGGCCATTCCCTAAATCACGGCTGCTTCTTCCAGCCACGAGCTGAAGGGAAAACCCGAGGATTTGCAAACTCCTGTGTTGCAGCAGGCTGGGGCATGAAAGCAGGGAGGGCAAATTTATTTGGCCAAAATTATGTTAAACCGCTACATTTGGTGTTTGGATTTTTTTTTTAACAATTGCTTTTTTTGTTATTCTTTTGCCACCCCACCCCCCCTTAAATTTAGACTCATCTTTTACTCACCATCAGCTACAAAATAACTGTGCTTCGGGTGGCACACACCGTTCCGCAGCCCTTTCTCTTCTGCTGCCCTGGCGTTTGTAGTTGTGGGGAGGAAATATGGAACTGCCATGGTTAGCGAGGATGCCTCCACCCCACACAAATACTTCCAGGGCTCTTAAACTATAACGAGCATTTTTTTATATTAATTTTATTTTTTTTTTTTTCCCTGCTCCATCAAATCGTCCAAAAGGAAAAAATAGCTGCAGGATGGAACGGAGGTTCTTTCCCCCCCCCCCAGCTGCCAACTAAGCAGGTTCTTAAGGAATGACTGCGTGTTTAACGGAGCCAGGAGTGAAAATGACTCGACAGATAAATCAGAAAGGAGTCGGGACAGATGCACGGAAGCGAGAGGAAGCGCAATCTGTTTTTTTTTTTTTTTCTTTTTTTTCCCCAGGTAACTAAATAAATCAGTTCATTGCAGTGACGCCGCGGGAACCGCAGGGAGCTGCAGGGGACCCAGACCCAACGAGCGGGCGGCGAGTAAGGGGGTTGGTGTGGCTCCGAACCAGCCCCCTTGGCGAGGTTAAAAAAGGCTGGAGGACCCCCTGGGCTGGGGAGGGAAGAGAGGGAAGGGGTCCCCGATGCCTGGTGGCAGCCCTGCTCCTTGAAGAGCCCCAGCATCGGCAGCCCCCCGGCCCTGGGAGCAGCGTGGGCTCGGCAGAGACAAAGGCTGGAGGGGAACAAAAGGCAGAGGGAAAGAAAGGCGACTCGTGCGGGGTCACTGGTCCCGCTGCAGGTGGGGCTGTTAGTGAAGGTTTTCTTATTTGTTAGTGGCAACATCTATATTTCAACGCTTATTTTGACTGCCCAGAAGTCGCACCGCCGGGGGGGGACGGGGGGGACGGGAGGCAGGACCCGTTCTCTTGTTGGAGCAGACCCTTTGCTCTCCGAGGGGACCAACACGGGTAAAACATGCCAAGTCTGACGACGCCCTGGTTCCCCCAGACCCTGGTGTCCACACCACACATTTGGGGACCGATTCTTGCTTGAACGACAACCCCCTAACGGCAACGGTTCCCGCTTAACCCAGCCCGTTTAGCATCCTTTTTTAATTTACAAGCATCAATTTAACGAGGGAACCTAGCAAAACCAAAAGGCCTTGGTGACACCGTGCAGGGAGGGATCCAAACCCACTCGGGGAGCCGCAGGTGTGGAGGCAGAACCCCAAGACCCGTCAGCCCGGGTTTGGTCCCTGATGTATAGGGGAGAGAGAGAGACTGGATGGAGCTACAGCCCTCGTGCATCGCTTGCTCCCGAGCTCCTACCCTAACCCCTCCATAGAAAACAGGAAAAAAAAAAATTGCAGGACAAAAATAAAAACGAAGCAGATGAAAAAGCAGGGAGAGGCAGCTCTTCCCCGGGATGGTCCCGTGCCCTCCCAGGCTGCGTGGGGAGAGCTCCTGCCCCATCGCTTGATCTGTTCCCCCCCCCCATTTGTAGGGATTATTTGCACTTCTAAAAGCCTGAACAAGGCTGCAGCTCCTGGGGGCCAGGAGCAGGCTGGGAGAACAAGGGATTTGGGCTGACCCTGGGAATTCCCTGCTGCTGCATTGTTTCAGGGCAGGCAAGAATTAGCAGAAGGGGCATTTTGCCTTTCAGGGGAGGCAGGGGATGCATCCTCCCTAGCTGGGGAAAATCATCCCTAGCTTGGTTAAAAGATTCACACGTTATTGATTCTGATGTCATATTTAAATAAAAATGCCAGGAGGGGGGGAAAGTTATTGGGAGAAAGACCCAGGGTTCCCTGTTCCTGTGCTGGCCATGTTTTCCTTAAATTTGGAATCTCAAATGAAGTTATTTCTCCATATTTTCAAAATTATGGTTTTTTTTTTTTGGTGTGTTTTTAAGAGAGAGAAAAGGATTTTTTGAAAGAAATAAAACTGTGGCTTTCCTCTTCTTCCCTGCCCAAGGGACAGCTGTCCCTTGGCAGAGCTGGTCCTGCACTTTATTGGGGTTGCTGTAGGGCAGGTGCCAGTGCTCGCAGCCCTTTCCTGGATTTCCTTTGGTTGGGTAACTCCCTCGGGGAGACGTTTGCTCAGTTGCTCTCTTGGAGCCCAAGTGACCTGGGCAAAACCTGCCTGGGTTCCTCTTCCCCTCTTCTGGAATCCCTTTGCTCACGAAGGCAACTCGCCACGGCTCTATCCCCTTTGCAAATGTCATACCTGCTATTTCTACGCTTTAATCTGACAAGGTATGAGCCAGGGCTCTGCCAGATGGGCCCTAGCGATGATGATGTTACAGGTGCTCTTTGGAGATGAGCTACTTTCCCAGGGAGAAAGGCAAGAAAGAGCCTGTTTCCCAGAGTGCAAAGCACGAGATGGGATTTGCTAAAGGAGGGTTTGGACTTTGCTGATGTTCGGATCCAGGGCAAGGAACCAAGAGGACACCCAATGAAGAAAGGCCTATTCATTCAGGGGAGGATGGTCCCTGTAGACCAACCACATCCATGATGGTCCAAACCTTCTGCTTTAATCCTCCTGCTCCCAGGTGGCGTTCCCAAAGCCCGCTTTCAAAGCAGCTGGCTAGAGGGAGGACCAGCCAAACCTCAGCTCCATGGAGAGCACCTGGAGCATGGGTGTGTATGGGACCAAGTGCTCCTCACCTCTCAGGGCTGCCCCTGAGGACACCATGACCACTCTGGCTCAGCGCATCCCCTGGCACCTCAACGTGCTCCAGATGGGGCGCCACGGTCTGGGATGCCCTTTGCTGCCCGTTCTCATTTCTTCCCAGCAGATATCCCAGCTCTGTAGCTGGTGTCATCCCACCGGCTTTCACACCTTGTACTGGTCGCCCCAAACCTGGAGAGGCTGCTCAAGCCACACGGGAAGGTCATATCTGCAGCACCATCCTGCCCAGTGATACCTATAAAAAGGAAGAAAGCAGCTACTCGGGGCTTTCAGCATCAAGCGTGAACCTTCTTCCCCCGGTGGAAACCAAGGGCTTATAATGGACCTGCTGACACCACCTCAATTACCGCCGCGCTACCTGCCGCCCCGTAATGAAGGAATTTTCCTCTTTTTGCAGGGTGAATACTAATTGAGATGGGCTCCAGCGCCGCGCCAGCGCAGGGGGATGGTGCCATCTAAAGGAACTGAAGGCAAAGAAGAGCAGCAGCCGCCGCTGAGGGGGTGCAGAGGCACCAGTGGCATCGTTTTGGCTCAGCAGAGGCCTCCAGAGAAAATTTCTGATGGGTATCTGATGGTTTCATGCCATCTTAGAGATAACGGGGGCCCTCATTTGCATAGAATTTGTCTATTCCCTACAAAGTTGACATTCTAGGGTATTTTCCTCCCAGCACCTTCTCATTTCCATCCTGTACATAGCTGGCAGCAGGGAAATGAAGGGTAACATCTGATTGCTTGGGATCCTTAGTCCAAGGGGAGCAGAGTCATCTGCAACAAAGCCAAGTTGTCGTGATCCCAGAGGATTTAATGCAGTTATTTGGGATCAGGGTTTGGGAGTGCCGATCCCTGGTGTGTATCGGGCTCAGTCCTGCCCCCGTAGCCTCACTGTAGCATCAGGGACGATTACAGTCCAGGAGCTGGGAACCGGGACCTCCAGAGAAAAGCTTTTGAGCCAACTAGTCCAAGTCAACCCACGGGCATACCTGCTCATGCCCTGACCCAGCTTAAACTCCCCTTGTTGAATTCCCTTTGTCAAGAGGACTGCAGTCGTCCAAAAAAAAATCCCCTTGGCATACTCAGCTGACAAGCCCAAACCAACACCAACATTCCTATTTCACCTTTTTTTGACTCGCTATGAAAGAAACATCAGTTGTGATTTACAGAGCCGCGGCAGGAACCCTGCAAGGTGGGCCTGCCTGCCCGATTCCAGCTACGTGAGGAAGGCTGACACTTTTGTTGCAGCAATTAATTAATTTTCACCGGGCTTTCACTTTTGCAACCTCTTTTTCCACTTCCCAGGTTGCTCAACCTGAAATCAATAAGACCACCCCACGATAAAGACGTCACGCTGAATGTATATGTCATTAATCACTTGAGTTACCTTTCAACCCAGCGCGTTTCCTTTGTTGGAGCCTTCCCTCGAGGTTCTGCAAAAACAAACAGACACATTTATAACAACCCCTTAGGGCTAAGTCAACACTTGCATTCACCTCCTTATTCAACATCTCGGGCTTAACCAAGATCATCTCTAAAACTCCTCAAAGAGCTACAGAGGAGTAATTGTACTTTCCCAGTAAAGATAATTGGGATTTTACGCGGCACGATGATAGACTTCATTATCCTAACATCGCTGCTCGCTGCTGGGAGTCTGAAAGTCATTGCCCAAACCAAAGCAAGTTCAGATACCCGATGGCATCATGAAGACATGCTCAGGCATGTTTTCCAAACCATTAATATTTGGCTGTGGTGCAACTGAAGATGAAAAACCCAGAGACCTGCACTTTCAACCACACAAACCGGGTACGATAAGGACCAGGA
This sequence comes from Gallinago undulata, assembly GCA_026546715.1. Lineage (NCBI taxonomy): Eukaryota > Metazoa > Chordata > Aves > Charadriiformes > Scolopacidae > Gallinago > Gallinago undulata. The sequence continues at coordinate 5,860,823 of JAOTQQ010000023.1, forward strand.
AAAAAGGGCCCACCATACCTCGGTCCTATTTTTATGCATCTCCTGTAAAAGAGCCATGCAAAGGTCTACAAGTCAAGAGGTGGAGCACCTGGGACCATCAGGTTTATGGCCATCTGCAGGAGTTCACTTCAGCCTCCTTGAGTGAGGGGCTCCCTGTTTGCAGGGTTTGGCCCTGAGGCTCCCAATAGACCTCGTTTGCTTCGCGCTTTCTTGGTCAATGAGCACATGGGACCTCCTGTGGGATCCATCTCACCTGTGGTCCTTCACCCAACCAGGTCCTCTCCTCTTATGAAGCTCTCCACAGCCCACCAGGAATCATAGAAGCCTCCGCTGAAGTATTCAAAATATTTTTGAATGAAAGTGTCAGTTCAAGATCCTCAGCATAAAACATACCTAACAAAGCCTATTTGCAAAGTAAATTTACTCTGGATTTCCGATACCTAGGAAAGTTTTTTCTATTATATTTATTTAAAATTACAACAGTTTACATTAGAAACAAGCTCAAACAATTAAGGTAAAAGATAAATAACTGCATACAGTTTAATTTTACAAAATGCAAACACACATCTTTCATTGTTCCATTATCCGAGTATTAAATGCAATATAATTGTCTGATGCATTTTCGCTGACTTAAATGCTGTAAAATTAAACGAGCCTGACTTTTATGAAATAATCTTGATTTTCCTTCGTCATGCAAGCGGTGGCCTGCGATGGATCAGGGGATTTCTTTTTTTGGGGGGAGGAAGGAGGCGGGGGGGGGGCACCTTCAAACGAAATGTTTGCTTTCTGCCATACAGCAGGGTTCCTCTGGATTTCAGATGGGATGGCCAACGGTACCACCTAGCGAGACGCAGTGCCAAGAAGCAGGAATTGTAGGTTGCCTTTGGAAAAGGAGGGCATCATTCCAGCTCTTCAGCTGGCAGGGAGAGCTGCGGGATGCTCCAAACGCCGTGGTGAGGGCGCGCGTGGTACTTGCTCCCCATCACCAAACCCCGCCCCCCCGGGGGACACGCTCTTTATCTGGGATGCAATTATCAAAATTGGCTTTGAAATAATCCTTTTAGAAGGATTAAAAAAAAAAAAAAAAAGAGAAACAACAGGCAGTTTATGGCCTTATGTTGTAAGGTTGGTGCTGTACATACCACAGCGACCCGTGAAGGCAGCGCGATGACACCTGGGGGCTTCAAAAAGAGTGGGTTTGGGTTTTCAAGGAATATACTGAGTCTGAAGTAAGAACGGGGAAAATGAAAGCCAAGGTTATTTTATCAGGGCTCTGCTAGGAAGAGGATGAAAATGATGATGTTTTTTAATTTCGGAAAGAAATGGGAAAGGAGGGACATGGCAAAATAACAGCAAATGATGCCCGGCCTGGAAAAGGCTGGTGGGGAGATCTGCGCGATGCAGGAGGCGGGGGGGGGGGCAGCTGGAAATGAAGCTGGGAACCTGCCCCCCAGCAGGGCTGCCCTGGGGTGGAGGGAAGGAGAGAGAACCCTGTGCTGCCGGGGCATCGTGGTCCCCCCCGCCGCGCCGGCCGACATGCCATCGTTAAAACCAGGAGCACTTGTGGGCTAATTGGGGTGTAAGTTACGGGTGAATCATACCATTTTGAGCCACGGACGGGGCTCACAAAGGTCTGCAGGTACTTAGGGATAATCCTGTAAAACCCCTATTCCTCCAGCTCTTTGAAGACGCCCGGGGATTTCAGGAGAGTGGCAACATCTCCTGCTGCTTCTGAAGGGCTGGAATGAGCCCTCCGAAACACTGGCCTTATCCCAGCCTTTTGCATCCGTAAGGCACGTGCTCTGACGGGCAGCTTTGCCCCACCAACTCCCCAAGAACCTTTATTCATCCTTTGGAGCTACAACAGCTGCCTGCTTCGGGATTTAGGAGGGGCCGCAGCCCCCGCCTCACACAGGGGTAGCATCTTACAACATCCCTTGAGTTATGAAGACCGTATTTGTCTTGAAAACAGGCACATCCCTCTTGTGCAAGGATGCCTCCAGCCACCTCCCGGGTGGGCATGAATCACACCAGCCCTCTGAGATTGGACCTATAACTCCTGTCTGCAGCAGCCCCAGCCCGGGCTTCTCGCACGGGAGATGCCGGAGATTTCCCAGGCAAATCGAGTGTTTCGATAAGAGGAGCCCAACGGGCAGGTGAGGAGGTGTTGATTTGCGGCAGCTCTTGTGGCCGTGATGCTGAAAGGGCAGGCCCTCAGCTGGTGGAAATTGGCACCGTCACCCCCCCGGGGCCCCGGGTCAGCTCGTAAAATGGTGTAACTCAGCGTAGCCCTATGGATGTCACCGCATCCCCACTAATTTACCCCCGCTGAAAACCCCCTCTGCGGGATGGAAGCATTAACTCTGCCACTGGACAGTTGCAGGGACGCTTCCCAGACCCCTGCCTGCAACCAGAACTGGAAAATTGCAATTAATTTTTTTCCTTTTTTACGTTTTTTTTTTTTGTTTTTTTTTTTTTTTAACATCTCTTTAATTCTTTTCCTTACCCTTTAATTCTTTTCCTTCTCTTGTTGTCTACCCCCGCATCCACAAAGAGGGGCTGCTGGAGTAGAGGCCAGGGTGCTACTAACTCACCCCCTAGGCAGCCGCAGTGCCCCAGCCTTCACTCACACCCCCAAAACAAACAAAAAAACTACTCCCGGTGAAGGAAGCAGGGTGGGAATCATCCTGAGAGTGGGCATGGGGTGAGGTTTGCTCCCGGACCTTCTTGGCTTGCCAGCAGCAGCGAGGAGCACCTGCAGCATTTAGTTCAGGTGCAGCATCTCCATGGGGATGTTCTTGACTGGCCCACTTGAAAGTGAGAGGGGGTGTTCCCGAGATGGCCACCAGCCATCTCACAACTTTTTGGGGAATCCTTTTTGCTGCATACCTCCAGGTAGAGTTGGCTCTACCTGGAAATTCCCTCTGTACGCTCGCTGACAAAGTCATTGCCCTCAACTTTGGAGACCAACAAAGCAGAAGTGCCTTTCCCAGCTGTGCCTTGTCCAGTTGATCACTGGTTTAAACTGGAGTGCCACTAGCACCCTGAGGTTGGTATGGCTTACCAGTGGGCCAGTAGGGATCAACAGGGTGCATCAGGAAGCCCCAGTGCTCTCTTGGGTGGACGCTTTCTTCTCTGTACCAAGGAAATGGTACCCTCTGTACCCTCTGCCCAGGGAGGTCGTGGATGCCCCATCCCTGGAGGGGTTCAAGGCCAGGCTGGATGGGGCTTGGTGCAACCTGGTCTGGTGGGAGGTGTCCCTGCCCAGGGAAGGGGGTTTGGAGCTCCATGATCTTTAAGGTCCCTTCCAACCCAAATGATTCTATGATTCTATGATTCTATGAAATCTGGGCAGAAAACCACACAAAATTCCCAAGAGCCAGGGACTTTGTGGGATGCTCAGAAAAGACAGAAATGGAGAAAAAGCCCGCTATCTATCTAGAAATTATTTCCATTTTTGGAAATGAAATGAAAAAAAAAGTTCCAGAATTTATGCAATAGTTTTTTTTTCCCTGTATTGGATTCATGAATTGCTGGCTTTTCAGGTGATATCACCAGTTTTCCTTTTACACCCTCACGATAGAGGACCAAGGGCAGAGACGCTCTTCGACGGGTGAGCAAGATAACGACACTCTCCAGAGGCTCAGACCCCCACCACAGCAACGCTGGCTGGAAGGATGGCAGGAAACCAGTCACGTTAATGGGTGGCTCCTTTCTTCAGTTCCCTCCTCTCGGCCGTGCTCCCAACTCCCCTGCCAGAAGAAGGACCACCAGTAACTCCCCAGAGATGCAAGTGGCTTGCGCTTGATGAGGATGATGTACTCAAGACAAGCGTCCTCACCCACGCTGCTGCCTGGGTTTTGGGAGCAGGCAGGGTTTGCAGGGAGACTGCTGGGGAGCAGCTCGCCCCCCCAGGAATGCACCCATTTTGAGACAAGGGCATCGTCTGAGAGAGAGAAATGGGGTCCTCACCTTCTCCTCTCCTTTCAGTTCTCTGGGACAAAGCACAAATACCTCCAGCCAAGAGCTCTCGGTACGTAGTTGTTTGCCAAGCCGTTATCTGCTCCTGGGTTATGAGAAGGCATTTTTTTTGTTTCAGCAGGAATCCAATCAATAAATCCCACAGTCTTTCACCCTCTCTTCTCAGCAAATATATCCATCCCACCACCCCACTACACCAGGTTTTGTCCCTTCGCTGTAGTTAAATGTTTGTGGGGCCACTTGTTAAAACATTGGGAGTGCTGGGCTACAGCTGAGGACCCCGGTGTCTTCTCATTTGGAAGAAGTGTCTTCTCATTTGGAAAGGGCTGGGTGACAGGAGGAGGCAATATTCCGGCTGTTCTCCCCACCCCAAACAGCGAGTTTGGTCATGGAAAAGTCAAATATATATTAAAAAAACATCTTCCTTGGAGGCAGACTGAATGATCTTTATGAATCTTTTTTCCAACTTGAGATATTCTGTGATTATGTGATTCCTAATACAAAACATTTTTAAATGGTACTTTGCCCATACTCGGTTGATGAGAAGGAACTTTCTGTTATCCAGACAAGAAAACCTCCTCACCTACTGCACCAAGAATAAATGGAATGCCTAGAGTTCCCCTTGGAATTCCCCTGGGTGCTGTGTATCCCAGAAGTGCTCGGCACTAATTAGGAACTTTTACTAGGATCTCGCCAACCTCTCGTGGTGCCTGCAGAGCTGCCGCTCTCAGCCCTGGATTTAATCACCGCTCATGTCTCTCAGATTTCTCTTCACAGCCTTTTCTGTCCGTAGCAATGGAGTCTGTCAAGGCATGTTTCCAATTATGATTATCAACCACATTATTAAATGAATTCAATGAGCACTTAAGATCTGGAAGCTTTTTCCAGCCAGATAGGTACCAGGCATGCTACGCAGACACTCTTGTGTCTTCTCAACATATGGCCTTGCTTTATGTACTTATGATGTGCACGTCCAGTAACCACCTTAGAGCCTGACCGATACCCGTCAAATCAAGATGCGTTAGACCAGTCCGTGAGAAGTCTCCCACCAGGACCAGCAGTGAGATGGGGTGGGTTATACTGGTGGGCCCATCAACCTGGTGCTTAGATCTTCGCTCAACTGGCGGTTGGCTGCCTGGCTTTAAAGTCTAGCTTGCTGTTACCACCACATGTAAGCCAAGCCCTCGGGTAAGGCTAGGCTTTTTCCCCAAAGTGGACCTCCTACCCAGCAGGTAGGGTCCAGCTGCAGAGCTTCCCTCCCCACAGCTGGGGTGGCTGCTCCTCCATTCACACCCAGTGGCTCCCCTGGCCACACCTGGTTAGGACATTTTGATGCTTTCTTATATCTTATTAAGTCATGTTGCAACCTCAAACTGAGCTGAGCTCTCTCAGGGCTTTGCTCTGGGTCAGAAGACCTTTATAAGACCCTCAGCTGTGGGACTTTTGAATGCCACGCTTCAAACAGTCTTCTTTGTACCTGCTGGTGTCTTCCATAAAGTGCTAGAGAGCATATCGTACAGTCACAGATTTGAAGATAGATGCCAAAAATTCAAGAAAAACAGTCTTATTTCCAGAGGCAGGGGGGGGCAGCTTTTTTCTGGTCGTTAAAGATTCGCAAAGTAAATTGCTGAAGTCAGTGGCAGCAGGACTTTCATGGCAGTGCAGTGTCTCAGGTGCTTCCTTGAAAAAAAAAGGATTGCTCTCCACATCAGGAATCTCTCGTGGAAAAGAAAATATGTCATCGGAGCAATGGGGAGTTTCTGAGACAAGTAATGGGCGTTGAAAGGTGTTGGCCCTGCTGCAAGAATCTCTCAATCAAAAGAGAAAATCAAACAGCAAAGGCTGCAGTGAGGAGGGAGGAAATTTGTAGCAGAGCTTGTTGGGGGGGGGTGGGTGGGTCAGGAGCTGCAGGCACTGGATGGGGAGCTGCCCTGGCACCGGCTGCCATCGGGAGCATCTTGAGCTGGGAGATATTGTGGTTCCTCAGGAGGAGTGGGAAAGGGAGGGAAGCGGGATGACAGCTCATGGTGGGAGAGGCATCCCATGCTTGCTTGTTTCCCTAAAACAATGATGCTGAGACCTTGGGGTGGGTACCCAGGGATGGAGGAGCCCTGGGTTTGTCCCAGGAGCCCCTCCTCTGCAGTGAGGGATACCTTGCAGAATGCCATGGTCGCTCCCCGTCTCTCAGTTTACACATAGCCATGGACACGGAGGCTTGGGTTGACCCCCAAATGGAGCACATTATCCAACAGCATCCCCCCCCTGGCTCCATCTATAGTGAATAGGAGGGGGAGAGAAACCACTGGAGAATGAGGGGCATTGTGGCAGCGTCATATGTATCCCCCCCAAAAAAAGAAATAAAATCAGGCTGTTTTATAAGAACTGCATTATATCAGGCTAATTTTTAATTAGGGCTATTAGAGGGATAGTCCTGCAGTCATTGAAGTAAGCGGGAACTGTCTTTAAGCCTTAACCTTTCTAATCATCCCCGTATGGCATGCCAGAGCTTGTGAACAGGAACCTTTTGTTCCTCCCAAAACATCTAGCAGATGATCGCAGGTGAAGACATCATCTATATTTAATAGACAACCTGTCAAGAACCAGGCAGCTTGTTACCCTCAAACCACATGCCTAGATAAAGGAGAGAACATCAGGGCTGGTTTTCAAAGGCAAGTGTGCTCACAAAGGCGAATGAAAGGCCTTGGGAGCTGTGTTTATTCAGTACCTCTGAAAATGGTGGCCCCGTGGCCACGATCCAGGTGCTATTGAATTCCCTGGAAGGGCTCCACCAGGCGTCAACGGGCATCGGGTCAGGCCCTGTGGAGGCAGCGACGGCTGGAGGGAAATGTGACTTGAATTAATACAAATAAATAAATAAATAAATCTCTCACGCACAAACCCAACTGTTTAAACTGCAAACGAACTATTTGGGACTGACTGTGTATTCATGAGTTAGGCAACGGCGTGAAGGCTCACAACTAGACTATGCTGGTGAACCACAGAGCCTCTGAATCAATATTGGTTGGGTGGTTTTCGCCCTTTGCATGGATGCAGTCAAAAAAGGCATCAGGCACACCTGGACATCAAGGTAAGGCCTGACGAAATGATTTGAAGCACCATCATGGTGCTCCTCAAGAGGAGCTGGCTGGCTGGTGCATCTCAGCCAGCTCCTATTAGGCTCCTATTCACAACATTTCTCTCCATCACACTCCTCCCAGTGAGCATTTATCCTAATCTACCTCAGGGGGGAAACTACATCAGATAAAAAAAAAAAAAAAAGGAGAGGTCAATGGTCTTTCAGAGGAGAAAGGTTGGTAACATACAAGATTCTGTTAAATGGTCCAGAATCTTTCTCTTTGGTCTTCCTCTTTCTTGGATATACAGGATGCCATAGCCCAAGAATTGATGTTTGGGGATGATGTTCCCAAATTTTTGAGTCCCCTCAGGCAGCTGAAGCAGCGGAGGCATTCAGGGAGATAAACCAGTGGTGAGGCAGGAGCGGAAGACCTTGCTGGGACAAAGGAGAGGGCTTCCACCCAGCATCCACTTCACACACCCAAAGCACATTTTGGGCATCAAACAGCTAAAAGATAGACCAAGAAAGCCATGTAAGTGCCTAGAGAGATGGGCAAACGCTGGAAGAGATTTGGAGAAACAGCAGGCTTGGCAAAAGACCAGGCCCTTCGTGATATCCCGGAGCAGGTACGCAGGACCCACCAGTTATGCCAGGGGAGGTTCAGGTTAGATATTAGGAAATATTTCTTTACTGAAAGGGTTATCAGACATTGAAATGGGCTGCC
>JAOTQQ010000023.1:5885929-5896666 GCA_026546715.1 Gallinago undulata
CCTGGATGCCATCCTGAGTAACATGCTCTAGCTCTGGGCAATCCTGCTTCAGCAGGGGAGTTGGGCTAGATGATCTCTACGGCCCCTTCCAACTCTAATTCAGTGAAAGCCTGAGTGGTGGCTTTCTGGTGCTGGCTGAGAGGAGCAAAGTCACTGTGCTGCCTCCATAGTAGTTGGCCTTGCCTCCAAAAAACCATCATTGAAGAGCTGCTGGCTTGATAATTGGGGGGCTGCAGGTCCTCTCTGTAGATAGGTGTTGATGCTGCTGTTCTGCGTTGAGAGGAACCAGGCAGCTCTTTTCTGTGGCTGGCAGGGAGGGGAGATGGACAGTAAACCACCAGTGCTTTGTGTGTTAGTGCAGGCTGGACGTGACTCAGCTGGGGTCTCCTGCTCCACGTTTCCTCCAGGCAGCTTGTCAGCACAAACCCCTGGAGCTTAAGAAAGACTTCTATGGTCTCACACGTGGCAGAGCTTAAGTCCTCTCTTCTCGCTGGTGCAGCCCCTTTTGCAAAGTGCTTCAGGACTGAGAACTTGCTGGTAGTGTTGGGGGGGGGGCACCCAGGTCTGTGGTGGGGGCACTGGGAGTGAGCAGAGGGCATCAGTCACCCAGGCAGGGGATGACCTGGAGTGGCAAGGCCACCACGAGCCTCTGGAACTCCTGCCCCACTGAGTATGGAGCTCCTGGGTTCAGGCTCAGGTTTGTTAGTGGACCCGATCGATGGTGGTGGTTTGTGTTGTTTTGTTGTTTTTTTTTTTTTTTTTCCTGAAATAAGGAACAGTGACTTCACTGAGTTTTTGGAAGCTGGCCCAGGGTCTCCAGGGGATCTGGCTCTCCAATGCACTGTGGCACAGTATAATTGAGTTCATTTTAGCAGACCCTGTCCTCTGAGAATCCTGGAGCTCTGTGCACTGGACGCGTAAGGGTACTGTAGCTCAGCTGTGCCACTGCATCGGGTTTCCTCTTGACTCTGGGATTTTTTTTTTCTTTTTTTGCCTTTGTGAGGTGAAAAAGCATGTCATAAAGTGCAACTTCTGCTCCAGCTGCTGAGATCCCCCTTCCTGCCTGGCCAATGCTGGGGCTTGGCTGCTGCCCACGGCAGGCAGGCACAAGGAAAATGCAGCCCTTGGGGTGGTGGGACTAAGGATGCCCCCGTTTTGCAGAGATTTGTGGCTTTAGAGGGGTGATATCCCAGCAAATCCATGTGATAGCTCAGCAAGTGAGGGAGGGGGCATGCTGGGGCTACCAGGAATGTTTTGGATGCTATCAACACTGTGGGCTGAGCATCCAGCTGGTGCAGTGATGGAGAGTCCCTTCCCTTTTCTCAAGAGCTTTTATATAGCCTCTCTTCTCTGGACAATTACTGGGTTTCATTTTACCCCCCAAACTTGTTGAGATCTAATATTCTTTTCTGTCTGGCTAGAGCTAAGCAGCAGGCTGAAAAGCTACAGGGAGAGACTTTGGTTTTGATGGAGAGATGTACACTTGAGAGACTACACAAACCTCATTTCATTGGGAAGCCAGGCTAAAAGCCCACAATACTTATTTTCTTAGAAAATAAACCGCTCCAATACATCAACTGTCTGCGGGTAGGCGGGATGGTCACCGTTTAGCAAAATAACTATATAATTTTCCCTTTTCTGTCCTTCCAAAGCTACACTTCTAGGCTTGGACCTCAAGTAGCCTGTAAAATGCAGCTACCAAAAAAAGCTCAGTGTATGCAGATGCTGTTTATTACATTATTGCTGAGGGCTGCTGTGTCAAAGAGCTCTGAGTTGAGGGAAACTGGGAAAGGAGGATTTTTATTCCAGATGTGTTTAGTGTGAGCTCTGAAATCTTCCCCTCTGAGCTGCCCGGGGGGGTAAAAACATCTCCCTGCCCTCCCTGTTTGCACGCTGTTGCTGATCACCTGTGTGAGAACGAGTTTAAGTTGTCCCTAAGCATGGATATACCTGCACAGACATCTAGTTTCCCACAAAACACTTGTTGCAGTAAATGTGAGGAAGATGATGCAAGCTGCCTTAAAAAAAAAAAAAAAAAAACAAAAACAAAACCCACAAACCACCAAACAACAACAAAACCCCCCACTGAAACAACTGATATTTGTTACTGGCTGGAAGGTGACTGGGGATGACAACTTCTGGCACTTCACTCGAAGAAACACAGAAGTGTTTGAGATTGCTGTTTGGTTTTGTTAGGTTTTGTGTCAGTTCTGCGTTGCTCTAAGGCATAGCACGAAGGGAAACCTTGCCTTGGATTGGGGGGGGGGGGGAAAGGGGGGTTTCAGACCATCAGGTTCAGAGTGGAGCTGGACTCTCCTCTGCCACCTCCTGGTTGATGAACTTGACCCATAGTCTTGCTTCGAGGTCTGATGTTGATCAGGAATTTCTTACCCACCCCTTCTTTTTTTTTTTTTTTTTTTTAACCCAAGCAATTAGCTTGGGGTTATTGCTTACCAGCTCTGTCCCTTATGCTGCTGACCCCCAGGCACTGCCCATGTCCCCCAGCCCAAGCAAAAGCTGTGCCTGCGGATGTCCATGGGTGCAAGGCATGGAGAAGGTCCTGTTAAGCTCCCTGAATACCTGGAAAACTTTAGCTCTGTTTTAGGGCTCGGGACTCCCAAATTTAGGTGCTTGAACTCTCTTGCACCCACGAAATGTATTGGATCTTGCCCCAGATTGGGAAGGTCAAATGGGCTCCCACACACATGCTCCTCTGACTTTACACGCTCGTAATATTCTAGGTCGCTTTCTGGTCCCTGATGACTTAATTGTATTTTGTATTCAGGTTATAACTTGCAGGCAGTTAATGTTATTGGCAAAAGAGTAAATAAAAAGTAAATGGTGCCTGTGTTCTAAAAATAAAAGCCATGCTGTTCAAAAAAAGTATAAATATATATATATATAGGCACCCCAAAATCCAGCTTCCCTGAGTTTGTCCCCGCAGAGGCTGAAGCTGCTTCCGAGCTGCTTTTGGTACCTATTCTCATTTGCCCAGTTTAACCACAGTTATTCATTAGCCCAGGGGCAGCTGTTTAATGGCAGTGTGAAATCAGACTCTCCCCGCTGTCAGGGGAGGAATGTCTCCAGCTCTGGAGGTGGGATTAGGGTTTGCTATAGTCCTGCCTGGTAGGAAACCTCCATCCTGGCAGCTTCCCCCACCTGGCTCGGCTGCGTTGTAAGAGTTGCTTCTATTATTTATACCGCTGAGCTGGGAGGGTAGTTTCTATATGGTCTCTGCTGAAGAGACCCAAGAGGCTCTGGTATTTTAGGGGGGTGGGGGCTGGCTTTCTAAGGAAGTGCAAGTCTTGCCAGAGATTTGAAAACAAGGCAAATAAAAGTAAGTGCTACTCTTGGTAAAGCTGTCCATTAAAATTTCAGTTTACCAACTAAAGTCCTTCATTGGGGCTAATGGGCAAAAGCATCTCAGTCTTCTTTTTTTTTTCTTTTTTCTTTTTAATCCTCCCCTGTTTGGTGTGTTTGCAGGCTTGTTTTTATTAGAGGCCCCCGTTGCACCACTAAAACCTGAATTTTCCCCACGTGGAGCCCCTTTGTTGAGGGTGGAACTGGCCCGACGGTGTCAGGGGCTAACCTGCCGTTGATCTCAGTGAAACTGGGATTTCACCAAAACCAGCACACTATATTCTCTGGATTAACATGTCAGAATGACATGAGGTACAGAAATCGTGTGTGCAGTCGCTCCCAGCCCCTTCAGCTGGTTAACCTCGTGTGATGAGTTGACTCTCCATCACTGAGCCCCATGGGTGCCACAAGAAGAGTATCTCAGCTTCTTCTCCAGCAGAATAAATAGGGCTGTAGTTACAGAGTCCAAGGGCTGGAGGGTTTCTAGATGGTCGGAGCTGGGTGGTGACTTCCACTGGGGATGGGATGGAGAAAGGTGATCTGATTTCTGCTCCGTCATCCAGCTGGATTCTTCTTCAGCCAAGAGATGTTACTCGACTTTACCTCATACCCAAGTAGAAAAAAAGTACAAATTTCTCCATTGCCCAAGACGGAGCAGAAAAGTAGTACAATTTGTACAGCTGGTCCCTGCCTCAGAGACGTGCCCTTTGTTTTTTATCTCGATTTGCACCCTTGGAAGAGCAGGCTGGGACCTGAGGCATGCGGTGGGAGTGCCTGCGGGAAATCTGTGTCAGAGCTGGGCTATGAAACAAGAGCTGCATCCTTAGCCTGGTGCTTTAACCACAAACCCACACTCTCCAAGAGACTATTTTTTTTCCTTGTATCTAAAACCCATTGAAGTGTCTGGAGCAGCTGAACATCTGGCATTAACTGCTCATCCCAGTGCTGGGTTTTGGAAAAAGAGTTGAAACCACTGGAGTAGTCATACCCCAAACGGATGAATTTATTCCTCTGACTGTTCTGTTCCAGTTTCTTCTGTGTTTCTCACACTTCTGCTATCTGTCCCCTTCCAGGACCAGCCAAGGCAACATTTTTGAATGACTGGGGCTTTGTACTGGACAAAGGGTAGAAGAGGATCAGTGCTGGAGGTACGGTCGTTGTGGAGATCGGGTAAGGTTTTATCTCTCTTATCTTTGCTGCTGTTGTCTTTTTACTGCATTTAAAAATTTAAAAAAAAAACCAACCAACCTCTGGCTCAGACCAAGGATGGGTTCAGCCCAGCATCCTGTGGCTGATGCTGGTGGATAATAAGAAAATAAGGAACCATGTGTAAGAGGCAGCGGGTGCAGGGGCTCCTCCTCTCCAGCTCCGTCCTGTGGGCTATGGGCAGGAGTGGCTGCTCTCCTGTACCTCAGGCTGAGCACATCAGCCTGTGGTGGTCCAGGAGTGGTGTGAGTTACGGTGGGGGTATGACCCAGCTGATACCTCCAGCCTCAGAGCACGCCTGCTCCTCGCTGCTTCTGCTGCAAAGCTGGTGTCTGTGGGAGTTTGATGACACCTGTGATTTGTAGGTGGGAGCAGAGCTGTACGGTGCACCAGAACAGCAAAGAGAGGAGTTGAGGTGTCTTGAGTTGGGTCATCTCTGGTTTGGGATGAGGCAGGTGCCACCAGCATCGAGCGCTCTGACCCTGTGTGGAGCCTGAGACGTGCAACGGTACAAAGAAATAACAGAGAAGCTGGAATTTTACCATACAGGGACCATACAGAGTCGTTTCCATCTGCTGGAAGCTTTCACATGTTGATGTTTTTCATCCTAGATCAGAGTGGAAACTCAAGAAATACTTGTGTGGTGGCACAAGGTCAGAACTGTGTATGCTGTAGGAAAGCTACCCTGTTTTCTAAGCAAAATATTTTAGAATATTCGAGCCGGAAACATTTGGACTTGAGTGATATTTTGAAGTGAAATATTTAATTTTAAAATATCTTCTCATAAAATAGAGGAAAACATTGAAAGGTTTTTTTTTTTTTTTTTTTTCCTGGGAAGATGTTGATTTTGATGGGACTGCCTATTTGATGGGTGAAAAAAGCTTTTTCAGGAGGAAGTGTTTCACCAGCAGGACTGCTGGGAAATACCACTCCATACTTCTGTGGACACCCTGTTTCAGCCTTCAATCGCACTGTATTCTGGATTTGACAACTTCTTACACGGGCAGCAGAGTATATGCTTTTTGTGCCTCAGCAAGCTGGAAGGGAGCGTTGCATTGGGTTGTGGCTTAACATGAGATATCAGAGCTTGAACCACGGCTCGTGTCTGTTTATACACTGCGTGTGCTGTAGGGAATATATTGTGAGGATGCACAAGGGTGACGGGTATCAAATAAGAATTAAAATTTTGCCATATATATATATACATGTATTGGTTTGAAATAAGCATCGTCCCATCTTCAGTCAGAGCCTCAGATTTAGGTATCTCTATGCATGGGCTTCAAAGTAAGAAGGTGAGAAAATGGCTCTGCTGAGCTCTGCCTTGGGTTTTCTGTGGACTTTTACGGGGGACAGGACTTCACCCTCTGGCAGGAGGCCATGCCAGCAGGTTTTCCTCAGTGTCGCTTTTGAGGTGGGCGTTTCATTGCTGTTTTACTTATTATTTACGTATTACCCTTATTATCTGTATCCCATCTGGAGCTCCCCAAGCCCAGTTTCGTTGTGTCTTCTGCCCGGTGCTTTCTCTTGGCTGGGGGTTGTCAGCAAACAGCAGAGCATGGGTGACACAAGGCTGGGTGCGGAATTGTCCCGTGGGGTTTTTTGGGGCAGGAGGTGTTGGAGCGTTGAGCTGTGTGGGAATCAACTAGATCCCTGCCAGAAGGAGAAGACTTGCCAGTTGGGCAATGGGGTGGTATTCTCCTGTCACCATTTCATGGCTGGGGACCGGTATGTTGATGTGCTTCTTGCAGTCTTTTTGTCACACCACAGCCCTGCCTGGTGACCCTGAGCGAGCCAGCTCAAAGCCAAGGGGAGATCCAGGATTGCACTGCTCCACCTGGAAATCCCTTCTTGAACACGTACAAATCTTAACACCAGTTGACTGGAAGACCTCAGAAAGCAGTAAAAAACAAGCCCTCTCCACATTCTTGCCCCAGCGCAGATGCTTAAGCCTCTGGGTTTTATTTAGACCTGAATGAAAGCGCGGTTGAGAGAATGATGGGTGATTTGGGAAGCGAGATTCACCAGTACCTCTCCTGGAAAACAGTTTTTATTTAACTTGAATAACATGCCAATAACAGAAAGCATAACTCATCTCGTGAAAGTTATGGTTGGCTGTAAAAGAGAATACAGAAAATTTTCCTACTCAAGCTGAAATGTTTTTCTTTTAATTCTTTGGTATTCTCTCTGCAGCGCTATAAACTCTAATTCGTGTCTTGGCCTGGGCTGCAAGATCTAGCTGTGCTTAGCAGAACGGGGGCCACTTTCAAAATTTTTGAGATTTTGAGTCACACACCCTCCATAGCATTAAAAACCACCATGTGTCAGCTGGGTTTTTTGGGGTTTATGAGACCTTTGGCTTAGGGGAAAGGCAAAGAGGAAGATTGGAAGGCAAATAATGAACTAAAGGGGTTTTAACTGCTGCATGTTGGTTTAAATATCCTTAAAAAAAAAAAAAAACTAAACAAAAACCCTAATACTGTAAACTGAGATGGGCTCCAAGTTCAGGGGATTGCAGATGTCATTTATTTTCTTTTCAGGTAGTTCTCTTAGACCATACAGTTCCGGCTGTGATTTAACGTCGAGAGGTTAAATGGAACCGTATGCAATTAACCATTGGGCAACATAACGACATGGATTTCAAAGGCACATGGAGCCTCTCCCAATTTTGGTTAGGAAGTGACTTCCTGTGAGAGGTCCCTTATGTGTTTAGAGCTCCATCGGCCTCGGTTCCCCCTGGACTCCTACCACGTGGTGAAGGTGTCCCTGCAGGTACCAGGCTTCCCTGGAGGACAGGGCTCGCTGCCAGGTCCCTGGTGGAGCTGGGTGAGGTGCTGCTCCAGCCCCACCACCCCCACCAGGCTGGACTTTGCACTTTGTTGGATGCCTCACCCTCTTGGGCATCATTTGGGTTCCGAAATAGCATGAGACAAATGCTTTGGAATCTTCTAAGGAAGAGAATGAAAATAAATAACTGTTATGTTTTGGTGTCTTGAAACCCACGGTATCATCTTAATTATTTTTTTTTTTCTTCAAACCATTACACATCAGGATATCGCTTGCACTGGAGCACCTACTCCCTTTTGTGAGACACTTTAATTCCCTGAAAACCATCTTGCTGCCCGAAAATAGGCTCCGACCCACACTTTCCAGTCCACCCCACGTACAATGCGTGATGTACTTACACGGTATAGCGAATAGAACCCCAATGCCCTGGAAAAATAAACACAGAAAACATTAATTGTGGCTCATTTTCTAGGTGGATGGTAGTTGCACGTTATTACCGCGCTCGCAAAGTCAAAATCTTGGGCTTTTACTGTGGGAGTTAACAGGGCTTACTCCACAGACTCATAATAAACCTTTATAACCGCATGTGGCTGAGTTATAAATATCTGCAAAGAGAGCAGGGGAGGGAGGAAAAAAAAAAAAAAAAAAAAAAAAAAAAAAAAAAAAGCAACCAACACACAGAAAATTGTATTCGTGGCTTTAAAGGGTTTGATAATATTTTTAAGCACTTGATAGCATACTTTTTTTTTTTCTTGGTGGGAATGTTATATTTCAGAAAGTGAAAATGAATATTTATTTTTGAAGGGGAAATTTTGACAACCAACCAGAAGAAACAACAAAACACAAGACTTCAAAACGTAAACTCCTTTAATTTTAGTTCTGTGAAGAAATGTCTCTAATACTTACTTCTAGTCCCAAAGCCACGCACGCCAGAAGTTTAAAACCTTGGTGATGCACGAGTCTGACAGCCCCACAGCCCTGTCCTGCCCCAGGTGGGGTTTCTCTGCATCTGGCAACAGGTTGCTGCCACCAGCCCCATCCCAGCTCCACCACTGCGAGAGCAGCTTCTTGAGCCTTTAAATGCTTTGCTTATAGATGGGGGGAGAGGAACCATCAAAAGCTCAGGGATGTCTAAGCACTGGGGGAAGAAAAAAAAAAAATAAGGAAATACAGACTTTTTTTTTTTTAAAAAAAATTTTTTAAGGGACTTGACTTTAGGTTTCCTTTTTTTCTGGGTTAGGTGACCCTAGGTGTGATTTGCATCGGGGTGGACGCGTGGCAGCTCCCACCCGCCAAAGGAGAACTGGAGCAAGGTGTTTGAGTGAGCACCAACACGATGTTCTTCACCTTGCAGAAGCCTCCAATGCTGGAGAGGTGGCTGAGCATAAGGTTTCTGTAGAAACCTGCCTGGACCCCAGACCCTTTTGTGGTATGAAACTAATGTAGCTCTGATTATTTTATTTTTTTTTTTCCTGGTTAAAAATATGGTGGGTTTGTCTGTTTGTCCTTACAGACACTCTCCTGGACTTGCTGCTTCCCTGCTGCTCCTTGTTTTTCCAGTGACAGCTCATAGTTAATAATAAAGAAAGGGGTGCAACAAAGAGCTCTCCTATAAGAAAAAAAAAGAAACGGTGCAGGCAAACGCTGGACGGGCTAGACAGCTATTCACCTAATGTTCATAATTCATAAAATATAGATCATTTGCAAAGTAAATGATTTATCATAGAAAAATAAAGCCTGGTTTCCTATAGGGTCCTTTTCAGAAACCTTGCATTTATTTACCTTCTCAGCGTGACTGTTTGGAAAATGTATCTCATGAAATATTAAACAGACTTTCTATTTTCGAAGAACTGTCAACATTTTGGGGAAACAGAATTAACTAAAAAGAAATCTGGAAAGCTGCAAGTCAGGAGAAAAGCTGCAAGTTTTTCTGTCTTTTAACAGGGGCAAGTTTTGCCAGTGACAGTAAAATGTTTTGGGGTGGGTTTTTGAGGGTTTTTTTTTTGGGTGGTGGTCCCTGATCAGCCGCCGTTTAAGAGATGGAAAGGTTTTTGAGCAGGTTTTTGAGCTTCTTCAAGGTCTGATATTAGTGCCTTGTGCTGGAACGCAGCTGCTGGGTCCGTGGGGCAGTTGGGAACGTGCCGTGGGAAGATTTATGGGCTGTGCTACCTGCCAGCATTCGTCTGAGAGTAGCTCTTATTTTAAATGATAGCTGGATATATTTTATCCAAAGTATTACAATAACGGAAACACGACGGCGCGTGATATTTTTCATTCCACGTTGGAGCTAATCGGGGCTTTTAAAAGCAGAAGAAAGTTTGGGTCTGGGGAGCCAGGTACTCGTTTCCAGGTGCACCAAACATTCTTTTACAAGGGCTGTTTTTAGCAATTATTGCGATTATTTAATTACTGGGAAAAGCAGCGCTGCAAGTAGAATACAATTTAATTTGGACAAACAGCTATGTGGCTTATTCATGTTTTTTTTTTTTTCCCCTGAAGATATTTCCTTGCACATCCTGAGTTTGTATTTACACAGCGTTACATACCTAATTGACAAGCCGTAAGGAGCGCAGCGGTGTGAAATAAATACCACGTGCTATTAACGTTCACGTTTAAGCATGATCTAAAATGTCCTTTTTGGGCTGTTTGGACAAATCCCTCCAATCAGAGCTTAATGGCTCCCCGTCCTTAATAAATGTTTATTATTTGTACAATTTTTTTCTTAAATGAGTTTTTTTTTTAATGTTTATGACATCTGGAAATGGCACATTTACTACTTAAGGCAGTCAACTTCTTTCTGGAGTGTAGGGTCTTTGCCTCATCGAGGCTGGCAGAGGCAGGAATTTCTTCCAGAACTGGGAATTTCCTGGCGGTGGCTGGTTTTAGGCTGTTTTATTTGGTGTATAAATATTGTGGATTTACGGTGCAGGCTACGGATTTTTCGGTCTCGCAGATAAATGAAAACAGTATCTGATTGCTGAAACCCCCCCCAAAAAATATATGGGAGGCTGTAAATACAGCCTGAATGGGGTTTGCATCAAGCAGTGCAATGCCAGGCTGGTGGGTGAGAACGTTAGGATCCAGTATTGACATTAGTTCCTCTTATACCCCATTTTATTAAGTGATCCTAATTGCTGTCAGTGAAGCTTTCTTCTGCCAACTGCAGAGTTTCGATGGTAGCTGGTTCCAGGATTTTCAAGGAGAGGTCATCCTGCCCCTCTGCTCTGCCCTGGGGAGGCCCCATCTGGAGCACTGGGGCCAGTTCTGGGCTCCCCAGTTCCAGAAGGACAGGGAACTGCTGGAGAGGGTGCAGCAGAGGGCTACAGAGATGATGAGGGGCCTGGAGCATCTCTCCTATGAGGAGAGGCTGAGGGACTTGGGTCTTTT
>JAOTQQ010000023.1:5914601-5927648 GCA_026546715.1 Gallinago undulata
TGTGAGGGTGGCAGAGCCCTGGCAGAGGCTGCCCAGGGAGGTGGTGGAGTCTCCTTCTCTGGAGACATTCAAACCCCGCCTGGACATGTTCCTGTGGGACCTGCTGTGGGTGGACCTGCTTTGTCAGGGTGGTTGGACTAGATGATCTCCAGAGGTTTCTCTCAACCCCATGTGATTCAGTGATTCTGTATAGGGACATAAAGAAGCACAGTAGTTTATACTACATGCAAGCTTTCAGGTGTTGCTGGAGTCAGTAGGAGGCAATTCTGTGCCTATGGCTTGGAGAGTGAAGGAGACAAACAAGAAGAGTGTGAGCAGAACCCAGAATGGCAATTCACATCCCAGTGGATGAACTGGCCAGAATCAGTTTTGGCTGATGCTAAAAATCAATTACTGGATGTTTTTGCAGCTCTGAGCTGGGCTCGGTGTTGGGATCCTTTCCGTAGACTTTGTCCACACTAATCATTTTTATTGCCACAGCAAGGGAGGAGGAGGAAGAAAAATGACCCCTTCACTCCTGGTGGAGGGGATTACTTAAAATATTAAGCTGGTGCAAAAATGCCAAGCATCACAGCAGTAAAAATGTAAGCCAGTAACAAAACAGAGTTAACGTTTCACTGTGCATACGTTTCTCAGGGTTTCCTGCTGATTTCAAGTGACTTTGGCCCATAAATTTAGCCTTAAGGCAACATTCGGTGATTGTGTTGTGATGAAGGTATCGGTCTATAACAACGAGTGTTATAATGGCAGTAGCAACTGGCATCAATTGTTTTATTGATGCCATAAGCTTTGTCAAAAACCCCAAAGCCCATTGTAGAAGACCCTTATCCTAGGAGGGTTTGGGCTAATGGGATGTGTTGTGATTAGTCCCAGGGAAATCCACAGCCACTGGCACAGGAGTGGGTCCACTCACAATGAGTAGAGGCAAGCTGGAAGGTGACAAAGAAATGCATTAAAAAATTAAGATATTTGTTTATTTTAACCAAATGGGTGCCTTAATCTGCCCCTATTTCAGTGTTAAGGGGAGACTTTTCCTTAAAATCATGAACTGCATTTTTATGACAGGTCTTGAGGTGAATAGTTACCTACATATATTTTTCTTCCATTACTGAGATCTTTACCCATCATTTAATTCATGGTAGGCTGCAACCTGGCAGTCCAGATGCATTTCTTCTAATAGGCAAGAAAGTTTCATTTAAAAAAAAATAAATCTTAAGTGTGTTTCCTTAGACTTCCCACTTCTAATGTTTCTTTCCAAGAGCTGAAAGCAAAACAAGAAACAACAACAAAAAAACCCTTGTGCCCCCTTTTCATGCAGTAACTGGCTAATTTAATAAATTTGGTTCTCCCGTGGGAGAGTTATAATTGTGTATTAATTCTAAACAGGCTCTGTGTGCTGCGGCTACTTTTAGCAAGATTATTCTGCAAGGTGTGCCAGGGCTGGTCATGAGGAACCCTCGCGGCCAGGTGGGCAGTGATGGAGAGATGGGGAGCTTTGGGGCAGCCAGCATGAAAGAGTGACCTGAAATATTATGGGAGGGGATAATGGAGCATCACCAGCCAGCTGGGATGGTGGGTGCCCATGCTGCTCCTGCCCTGGGGCTGGGGCTGCTCGGGGACGGGGCTTCAAGGGTGAAAGCAGTGTCTCCATCTGAGGTCAGAGGGCTTGGGAAGGAGCAGGCTGAAAAATGGAGTTTCCAGGTGATGGGAGGTACCATTTTATTTCTTTTTACATCGTGAGTTGCTAGGGTTCTTTTTTTGGGACAAGAAGTGAAACCATTGCACCCATTCGCCAAATGGAAAGTCTCTTCCTCACCCAAAGCTGAATTAATTTCAGAAAGACTGAAATGTTTTGCTTTGGCATTTCTGATCACTGTGAAACACTCTGACATTTCCCTGCAGGAAGGGTTTTCTCTCAGACTTTTCCCTGGTGACTTCGGTTGGATTTTCCCATCCAATTCCACAGAAAAAAAAAAAAAATCAACTTTGGAAAAAAAACAACCCTGGCCCCAGGAGCAGCATCTGGCTGAGGTTGAAGACCCTTTCACCTGGGATGCTTCCAGAAGTTCCCTTTCACATGGGACGGTTCCCCAGGAGGACAGCAAGGTCCTCAAGACCCCCAGGGAAGCTGTGATAGCTGCCTACTGCTTTCCAATCATCTCGATCACAGATGTACCAGGAGGTGCTTCCTTAAAGTATTGTTGTGCTGCTGCCAGGCAATGCCTATCTCTTCCCCTTCTCCTTGGGCTTTCTTTGAAGTGGGATGGGATGGAATCCATAGCAGGTGTGAGCTGCCACGACTCCATTTCACCTTCAGAGTTCCTGCCAGCACATCCTTTTTAGTCATCTTGCAAATAAGTGCAGGTGCATCTACAAGATGACTTCATTAAAATCCTTACTAGCCCAACTCATTTGTCGGAAGCAGCGTGAACATGTGCTTTGTTTACTAAGGCAAAATTGCAGAGTCTGCTGTTCTCAAAAGGAAAAATAGCTTGTTAAATTTCTCTTTAAAGAATGCATTCAGCAAGGATTGCCTGGTAATAAGTTGGGTTTTTTTTTCCAATAAAGTGGTATTTTCAGTTTGGTTTGCGATCAAATGGTTTAGGAATCTCAATTAGCCTGTTTCAAAGCCCTTTGTGCCTCCTTCAGCTGCCCTGGCATATTAATGAATTTGGAGGAAATTGCTAGAGGCTGAGCTTTGTGTATTATTGCTCTAGATCAGTTATGGTTTTGCTTTATTTTCTACCAACAGAAGAGATAGAAATACCAAATCATGCTCAGAGTGCAGTTTTGACACATACCAGGGAGATGAGAAGGGGTTTAGCTTTCCAGTGCAATGCCAAACTCCACTGGAGTCCCAGATGGGGAACTAGGGATGTTTTAAAGCAGAGAATTATCTGGGCAAAAATCCTGTGGGTGCTATGTTGGCCACAGTCATCCTTTCAGCTGTATTGGTCGTGAAGAGGTGGCATCTGCTGCACGGAGAAGTTGAGCTGAGGGTGCCTGTCCCATTTAACTGTTCCAAAATGCCTCTGGAGTTGCTCCCTCCCAGCTCCATCAGCCTCTCAGCAGGTCCAAGGCTGGTCTCTCCATGGCTATTTGCACTGCTTGAGGGTGCTTCTCCTTCTTCTGCTGGACACTTTCTCTTGAAACACTGGGCTCTTTGGGAGCTGGCTGTGTTCTTGTCAATGCATCCATTAGTGCTTGGCATCCGATTCACACAAGCCAAAAAAAAAAAGCAAGGGCAAAAATTCCTATTAAGACACAGGAGAAATGAAAAGGAGAAATATTCTGAGCACATAACTTTATCTGAAATAATGATAGGGAGCATCTTTTGTGAAATCTCAGCTCTTTCTGGACGGGGTTCAGAGAAGAGAGCTGAAAATGACCAAGGAGCTTGAAGGATGTTCCTCTGGAGAGAGCGCAAGACGCTTGGCTTTGTAAATCTGGAAAGGGGAGTGAACTGTAAAGCGAAAACATGCTGAAGAGGGCTGGTCAGGAGGAAGCACCTCTTGTACTGGTCATGGAGTCCGTGCCGTTTCTCCTTCCGGAGCCTCGGTTCATCTGCCGTGACGGGGTTTGCGTTGGGAGAGGGATGTGAAGGAGCATGCAAAGGCTTTGGGAAATACACACACAGGCTCCCACTGTCAGGCTCTGATCACCTGGGCAGCAGCATCCCTTCACCTTGGTCGTCGCCAGCTCTACCCCAGCCTACCCCTGGTACGCAAGGGAATACGTTGGGTGGTGAACAGGAGGGAAGGAAGCTCATGAATGCATGTCTCTGCTTTTCTCTGAGCTTAGCTGAGCACCACCCCAAAATCACGCCCTCGTGTTCTCCCGTCACCGCTGCTCTAGCTGCCAAAATTCTAATTATCTGGGGCTTGTGGAGAAAATCTAACCCGCTCACCTCGAGAGCTGATGTCATGTCCCACTCGTCTAAAACGTGCCTTACTGGGTTGAGAAGCACCTACAGGCGTGTTCTGCTGTTCCTTCAGACTTTCAGGCTTCTCAAATATTTTACTTTCCTTTGCAGCTGGGAGGCAGGAAAGCCCCTGGCTGCACTGAGGGGCAATAAAATGGAGGAATGGTATGTCTGCTGGCTGCGAGATGCAGCTGGTACCGTGGATACGGATGTCCAGCACAAAGCACTGTTGGCCTGGCCTTTCCCCAGTGATGCTCACGTTTCCATATTGTTTTCCGCAGAGATCAGGCATGGCAGCAGTGCTCCCAACTGGAAGGGATTTGTGAAGAGCTCCCAGTGTCTGGATGTCAAACTCAGGTGGCAAATCGAAGCACGGCATCTGGGCAGTCATGTGTCCAGGCATCTTACGGTCAAGCTTCCTCCAAAAGCTGAGCTGTTCAGATAATATTTTGGGTTTTTTTCCTTGCAAAATGTTTGTGTGCTTTAACAGTTTTAGATAAAATCTTGGCTATTTGGAGACACGGGAACAGAGACACAGGAAAACTCTACTCATGGTGATGGTGGTATCACTCTGGAGTGACCTCTCTTGAGTTGAGGACAAAATTTGGGCTCCGT
The DNA here is from genome assembly GCA_026546715.1 of Gallinago undulata. Lineage (NCBI taxonomy): Eukaryota > Metazoa > Chordata > Aves > Charadriiformes > Scolopacidae > Gallinago > Gallinago undulata. The sequence goes on from JAOTQQ010000023.1 coordinate 5,919,139, forward strand.
AGGTACAAGTTGCTATCCTGTACCTCAAAAATGCCCAGCCAGGTCTCACCCCATAGCCTGTGGATGTAGATGAGAAATGTAGTCTCAGTTTCAACAGAGTTTGGATCAGCCCCCAAAACAGCACACTTCTTGTTTGCATTTCACTTCCTCATTTAAGATTAATCGATATAGTTCCCTGCTCAGAGCAGGAATGAGGGTGGAAGGGAGAACTCAACTCAGCTTAACCCCCAGTGCTGAAATTCGTGCGAGGAATGCCTCGTTTTATTTTCCTAGCCTTTCTTATCCTGCTTTGCTCCTCCTGGGAGCTGTTTGCATGAGTGTTTTGGTGTCGTTCTATTTTTGCTAGCCTTCTCCTAATCCACCCAGCTCTGTGGGGTATATGAACATTTAACATAGTTTCATGTCATTTCCGTGTTGATCTTGCACACTGGAATTTTGTTTTAATGAATTACATGTATATTTTACTCATGAAAGGAGGCAAAATGCAGCTTAAAAGTGAGCAGAATAAACCTCACAAAAACTCTAGATAGAGAAAGCGGGCAAAATCTGAATGTTTCTGAACACGCTGTCGTTGCCATCTATATTTTATCACTTGCATTATGGTTTACAGTTAAAGGCATCTGCTGAGCTCAACATTTGAATGCATGTAATATGTAGTAATTCCCACCCTGAAGAAAACTTAGAAGGGAACTTACGTGGTGGTACGTGTGGCTGAGGTGCAGGCATTTTGAGGCACAGACCAAGACCGGGGTTGCTTTAGAAGACATTGTAAGAGTACAACAGAGAATAAATAAAGGAAGGAGAAAAATATACATTTTTTTGGTCCCAAACCTATTTGAATAGCGGAAGTCCTCATGCTGAGTCCAACCTGGCTGTGAACCAGAGGTACTGGCTAACTTCTTTAGGGCATTGCTTACTCGTGAGGGTGTCCTGTCCTCGTGATGAGCAGAACCTTAGCAATTGCTCCCCTGTTTAACAGTCTATGAACTGCATTGGGTCCCTGCAGACAGGAGAACGGTCCCCTGGGAGTGGGACGTTTTGACTGCATTCATCTTCACTTTCCCTCAGACGAGGAAAGGGAGGTATATGGAAACATGGATAATGTATGCAGCTGGTCTTTTAGCACTTGAGTAGAGCCGAGCATCATGCCAAGTCAAGCCATCTATGCTGCCTGAGGGTTTAGAGTCAACAGCCTGGCTCCACATGGACTTGGAGGTACCACAACAACGTCCGTTCTCATGATGCACAGCATCCTTCCTCTGCAGTGGAGTGCCCACGATGCCCTGTGGGCCTTGGAGATTGTAACAAGGATACAAATATTTGGGTATGTTTCTCATTGGTCGTTTTGACTTTTTATGGTAAATACAGGTCCCTCGATGCATTTGAGTCTCCTTAGCCTCTCCTTGCTCTTGCATTGTTCAAAAGGGAGATGGCAATGACAGTGCAGTGATCTGTATTAATGCTGAGTTAATGAGAAAACATCTCCTGTCAAAACCATTCGCATCCTGTTGTGAAAATCAATTCAACAAGATCACTTAAAGATTTTTTCAAGCTTGATTGGGGTTTGTCATTCTGCATTCATGCCTCATTTCCTAATAAAAGTCACTGTAAAGCCAATTTCCAGGAGCTTGTGCATAGTTTGAGCCAATAAACACAACTGGCATGAGCGGAATTGGAAAGTGGAATGCAAATCAAACAGGGGTGAATGGGGAGGATCACTGTTCTGTCTGATGGAGAGATGGGAGAGCTAGGACATTAATTAGGAGAGAGGAATGTTTGTAACGATGTTTGATCCTTATCTGCTTCCCCTTCGCTAAATTTTGAAGTTTTAGTTTTACACTACCAGTAACGCAGGAGTGGTGGGTGATGTTGCAGGACTCACTGGGCAGGATCCATCCATCCTATGTTTGAAGTTATTTCGCGCAGGGCAGCTCTGAGTCTGTGCACTCCTCGTGGCTGATGGCCCCAGGCACCTTACTCTTTCCTGCATTTTCCAACCCAAAAGTCTTGTGGAAGGGAGGTGTGCTGTCACCCATCTCGTAGGTGGGTTGGTACCCAAGCGTAATACTCCATCCACGCACACCATTTCCTCCTCCAGGCATAAGCAACAAGCCATCCGGAGTGGCTTATCCCAAATTTGTGCCCTAGAAATTCTGGCCTTGGTAAGAACTCTCTGAACTTTCCTGCTCTGTCATCTTGGCAATGTTGGAGATGCTCACGTTTATCCTTTGCTGCCCTTTTTTGCTCTTCAATAATCTGATACTTCAGCAGATTTATTAGACATGGCTCCCGAAGCACACTTTTCTGATAGGGTAAAAATCAGAATTTTTAAAAATTGAAAGAAATTTGGACACTGGAGGTTTTTTTTTAATTTAAAATGCCCCAATTACCTTAACGGAGCTGCCTGGGACACCTGCATTATGTTGAGACCTGGAATAAGAGCATCTTCACTTAGAAATCCGCCCAAACCAATTTAACGCATTGGTGATAACAGTATCGAGGCATTGCAATTTCTGTGACCAAAATTCCCCGTGGAGATGGACCGTGTCCACTCCTCAGTCTCCAGGTACCAAGCCCAAAACCTCTCGCTTGCCCTGCTGCTTGTGCCTTGCCAGCACACGCAGTGCAGAGATGTTCAGCTGCTTTGCTGGGGGAGCTTTGAAAAGCATTACTGGTCCAGCTGTTTTTTGCAAATCATGAGCGGTGATGACATTTTTTGGCTTGCAACTTAAACTGTAGATGGGGGAATTTTGGAGGACATCTCACCCAGCATCTTGCTTACGCTAAGACCACTCGCACGCCTTGGTGTCAAACAGGGAATGCGTTTGAATCCTTCTAAACCTGGTTCATTTAGGTTTTGGGGTTCTTTTTTGGTTTGTTTTTTTTTGAAACAAATTTGATACTTGTACCTCATTGCTTTGTTCTTGGGAATGGCTTGTCCCTTGATTGAACTGTAAAAAAAAAAAAAGAATAATCTCAAGAGAAACACAAAGACCCCCCAGTGAGGACAGTTGGGGTTAAAAATGGAGACGTAGAGCAAGGTGTTTTAATCAGGTGTAATCACAGTTCCCCCTGGGGCTTGGGTGTGGTGGGTTTGCTGCCAGCCCTTTGGGTGACCTGGATCCCAAATTCTCCATCTGCCACATGGGGACAGTAAGGCTGGAGCTGCCGGTGACGACCTCCCCTCTCGTCTTGGACAGCCCCAGCGATGTACCTTTGGGTACCAGCCTGCGGGGAGGTAGGCACCTCTTGAAATATTACAGAAATATTAAAACTACTATGATTTGGGCCTCCCTCCTGTAGGAAATTTTGTTTAATGATTAAAAAATCATTAAGTAAAATCAAAGATGGCCTTTTGATGCTGAAGTGGGAAAGGTGTGGCTTACCCAGTTAGCAAGTCGCTGTCATGTTTGCTGCTCCCTGTTTTGCGGGCTGGATGAAGACATTTGGTACCTGTTGGGGTAATTTACTGTGGCTGTGTTTGTTTTGGGTTCAGGTTGAGGTGACCCATGAAATGCTGTGGCTCTCTTGGGGCAGTGCAATAATAAAGTACAGCCCTTCCTAAAGCTTTTTTTCCCCTGCTTTCTTTTTTTTTTTTTTTTATCATCCCGTTATTTCTCACCATCCAGCACCACCTTAGAGAAGACAACTAGCTCTCCTACATGATGTATTGTGTTTCTCTTCCTTTTTTTTTTCATTCTTCTTCCCTTTTCCCCATTTGCCAGATGAGATGCTTCTTCCTGAGGTTCCTCTGACTTTGATTTGCATTCCCCGTTCTCCACAGGCCATACATTTTCTTTGCAATATTAAAGGCTGGCCTGCAACGTTGAAGATTCGGGCTGGTCTCTTAGCCCTGCAAAAATACACCTGAGCTAAGCAGAAGTGTTACGCTTGACTGTGTGGGTACAGGAGGTTTGCTCTGAGGTTATAGGTAAACAGAGGAATCTGGGTTTTTTGCAGTAGAAATGCTCAAAAGTGCATTGGGTTTGCTGATGTTGGAGGAGACGGCAGTGGCTTCTACAGAGCTTTCCAGGGGCTGCGGCCCCAAGGCTGGTAGAAAGGGCACTGGGAAGAGACCAGTCTCCCCATCCAGAGACAGAGACAAGCCTGTGGCGTCTCTTTCCAAAAGGCAGCAGGACTCTCAGGTGGAATAAAACGCTTAAAGAGTTTAAGAAAAAAAAAATAAATAAAAAAATTCACCATCCTCCTTGAAAATAAACCAGCTTTAAGGAAGAGCCTTTTTTACCTTTGGTTCTCTCCACACTATGGCCCCATGAGCAGGTTTGGAAAAAAGATGAAGGAAGCTGGATTCTCACGCGGAGGCAGGTATCTGGGGAGTCTTTGTTGCACTGAACGATGACGTAAGTTGTCTTCACAGAACCTAGAAATTGTACAGCAATTTTACCCCTGAGTTATCACGCAGATAATCACGGAATGGGTCTGTGACTGCCTTGCAGAGGCACGTGCTTGAGTTCTGCCTCTAAAGCAAAGAGGGATGGCCATAACACATGAGATTTTGTCCATTAGTGCTCCAGGAAGAGGGACTTCATGGTGTGAAACACTAAACACATTTTTAAACATTTCCTTATATTTATTGGAACTATATTTCCACGTGTTTATTGGAACTGTACTTCCACATATTTCCAACTGCAGTTGTACCTCTGTAGCAGGAAGCACGTCTTCGTTTGGCCTTTGCAGCATCTTTCCTTGATGGGGCAGCTCGGATGCTGGGGGGATTTTTTGTTGGTTTTGTTTGTCGGGTTTTTGGCTGGTTTGTTTGGGGTTTTTGAAAGATGAGAAGGTCAGTGAAGTTGCAACAACATCTGAAAATGCTTCGTCCATCCTACCGAGCAGACATGGCACAAGCTGTTCTTCTTTTAGTGAGAGCAAGTCAAGCTCTTTCTGCTTCTTCTGTTATATTTGCGCGGAGTGGGATATATATTTTTATCCGTGTTTAAAGACATGGTGGTAACAAAGGGTGGAACGAGTTGTGAGGTCATCATGCAGCGCTGCAGATCTTGCAACGGGAGCTAACTGTAACATCTTTCAAAGTGTTCTCCTGGGGTCCATATGTGCAGACTGGTAAAGCTGTTAACGTTCCCAATTAGGTTTTAATTTATCTTAGTTTCCTCAGCATTGCCATTAAAAGTCACACCATACAGCCATTAAACCTTAACATTACAGTCGCAGAGTTTTGTCAGGTGCTAGCCAGCAAATCTAACTGTAGACAAGAGGCAGAAACTGGACTTTAATTCCAGCTTTTAAAAAAATAATGTTTAAATGGGTCAGGAGAATTTACCCTGGACATCTGTTTGACGTATAACGTGAGGATATTTAAAAGTCTTTTAAGAAAAACAAATAAAGGCTTCCACATTCCCAAGGACAGAAGCCATTTAATCTACTTGTACAGTCCTTTCAAGAATTTACCATTTTGGCAGGAGATATATGTCATTAAAGAAACAACCAATAAGATTTATTATGGCTAATTTATGTCTGTAACAGCTAGGACATGGTTTTGGGTAGTAGAGCTCACCACGGGCAGTATTTTCCTTCCTGCACAATCTTATTGTTTTAGTTTATTACAGCAGCACGTCTTGTGAGATCATTTATTGCCTAGCACGATGGTAGGACGAAGCCATTTATTACTGGGAGACTTCAACACGTTGAGTGAGCTCACTCCTTTCTCCTTGGGGTGGGTGCACTGGAGGTGATGAAATCATGTATTTATCTACAACTTATTAGATGCGTTTGATTGACTGGGGATCAATTTTTGTTTAACCAACTGTGCTGATGAGGAAGTTTCTTGGTGTACCACCGCAATGTTCCAAAACAGCCGTTAAAATAATTATCAGAATATGGGACCACGGGGCAGCCCTGTAACACATGTTTGCAGCGAGAAGAGGACAGTTCTAGCAACTAAAAATATAGGCCAGATGGAAAACTCATCCAGCTCCGAGGGGGAAAAAATCTCAACCTGTTGTAGGTTTTTTTATAAATCGGGAATGGTACAGTAAATGTTTGGGATAACCCAAGTCACCAGTAGGTCTTTCCTGCCATTGGTGAACTTCTGACCTTATTTCCTTGGAGGGCTGTTAAGATGAAGTCAGAGGGCAAGCAGAGTTATTTGCCAGCACCGTTTTCACTTGTGTGGTCCAGAAAGTTAACAGATTTTCCCCCTCCCACCCTTCCATGAGACAGACAGGGTGATGAGGGGAAAGAAGACATGGCTTAATTAACCTTCCCAAGTTTTTCACGGAGTCGGGAGCAGCAGAGACGAGTCTTTAGCAGCATCCTGCGGGATGCCGGACTTCTCCGTGATGGTTTCAGCACACGGGCGTGCTGGATGACATACATTACTGGGATGGAAATTGCTGTGATTTGGTGCCTCCCCTGGCGCTTCCCAAATAGTGTTTCCATCCCTATGAGGGAGATCTGTTTGTTGATGGTCGATGACAGCGTTTTATGAGATTTTGGGTGTCTCTGGTGGTGTGACGGTAAATAGCGACAGAGGGAGAGGTTTGACACTCTGGTGTTTCAAATATAGAAGCCTCTAGTCAGGAGAGAGTTAATTGCCTTCGTGCTCCCCCTCAACTTGCAGACTGGCAAGGAGGGTGGTTTGCAGGATGCTGAGCATCTCAAGGCAGGAAAAGAGCATCATGATAGACAGGGTTCTCACTTCTGAAATAAGACTAGAGCTGGTGATGTTTTTGATAACTTGGCTTTAAAGTGACAGTTTAGTTGGTAGCTGGACAAGGAGTGATGTAGAAGAAAATAGAGCAAATAAGCTGGAATACATCTCATGATGTCAGACCACCATCTGAGGGCGAGGTCTTGTGGGCTGGAGCTGGCCTGAAGGCTGCACCAGACCTCAGTGGCTTCATCTCCTTGACCACAGACTGCAATCTCTCCTTACACCTCCTTCCTGCTGGTTGCACTGCCAAGTCTTTTATAGGATCCCAACGTTCCTGGGACCTTGTCCTGAAACTAGCCTATATAGTGTAACGTTAATAACGATGGCTCTCAAACCCTAGTTTATGCTTTTGATATCTCTGTTGGGAGATGACACAGCATGGAGATGGTTTCTGCATAGTCTTCTGCAAGGTGGCACCTCTGACGCCTCAATCAAATTTGTAACCAGCCCGTTCCTTTGCAGGTCAGTGTGTCTGGCAGAGCTTTTGAGAAAATGCAGCCAGCTGCATTTTTTCCTTATTAGGGCTACATGGGGTCTCCCTTGGAAAATAGAGACCAAAGAGCAAGCGTCTGAGGTTCTTCTGTTTCGCAAATACTCATTACTTCGGGCTTCTCTGGAAAAACAGAGCTGACAACGGCCAAGGGTGAGCTGTGATAATCTGTGCTTGGGTATCATTTAGTGCATCTGCTGCTGGAGAAGGAATGGGAATTTTTGTTTCTGGAGGCTAGGGACACGGGCAGAAGGAAATGAGGCTGTGGGGGTAGATTATCTCCCACTGGGGTGAGCAGATGAGTTTCCTAGGGGAGACTGGGGTACAGCAATAAAAGGAAGGCAGATACCTACCAGTGTCTCCATTCTCATGGCAAACTCATTTAAGGAGGACATAAAAATAAAATAAATCATTAGCCATTAGCTTTCCTTGTTCCTTTCCTTCTACTCTCAAAGCCCTGCTCTGGGAACCAGCTTGGGCTTTTATGTCATTTTGAGGGAACCTGTTGGAAATCCTAACTTCTGCATGCCATGGCTGGCGTCACGTTCACCTGAGTTTTTTTTTCCTCTTAATTTTTTGGCACAGTAGTTTTCCCTGTTACTGTTCTAATAGCCTAAAAAAGCATTATTAGCCTCTCTTAAAGGTGCATCTTTAAGCCTGTTTTAACGGGAGAGGGTTGCTTTTCCTTTTTTAAGAGGCTGGAGGTTTGTTTTTTTTTCCTAATGAAATCAGATCGTAATTAAAGAATCCACATGTGCATACCATTCCGCCGACTGATTCATGAACTGCTACATTAATTGCTTCCTACCAATATCCCAGTTCATTGTCTTTTCCCTGCAATCTCAGCCCTGCCCTGAGCTGGATTATGAGCGCGGGAAGCTGAACATCCCCGGGGCTGAAATCCCCGTGGCTCCCGACGCCAGGCATCTGATGCTGGGAGGCTTCTCCCATCCGACCAGGTTAACATCCTATGTCTAATTGCACGGGATGGTGACGAATCGGTGCGAAAAGCAGCAGGCAGTCCCAAAAAAAAGGGAGCTAGAAGGGTAAATAGCAGGCAGCATGTTTCATTTTCTCGCTGCGCTCCAGCAAACAGCAGACATATGTTCCCTGGCATGATACGACTCCGCGGCCCGAGGTGGATCATACGAAACACCAACTACTTTCAGCTGTGCCGGTGCGATGAAATGTTCCAGACATATGGTCCCAGGGTTAATCCGTACATAGGAGATGCCTGGAAACGGGGAGAAGGCGTTCGGGAACGAGCGGTACATGTAAATGGATTCCCAGAGTCCGAGGCACATGGCGGGGGGGGGGGGGGGGGGGGGG
>JAOTQQ010000023.1:5927659-5946364 GCA_026546715.1 Gallinago undulata
GCTTATTGCCCCCCACCCCCCCCCCAAAAAAAAAATCCACCCCGCCTCCTGCCCCCCCCCCAAAAAAAAAAAAACCAAAAACCAACTCAATGCTTTGCAAAGGATGAATTCTCTCCCCCCTCCTAATGTTTCAGCGCTGGGTCAATTCCCTTTGGAGCAAAGCGATCCGATGAGGGCTCACCAGGACACACAGGAGGTCCAAAGGTATCCCAGTGCCTTGCCTCTGGGTGTCACCAAAACATTGCAGTCCCAGTACCGACACCGGGCACCGTACCTTCTTCAGACGCATCGTTTCCTAGCGGTTTGGGGAAAATCCTGGCGGTTTGGTGATCCGTTAGAGAAGAGCGATGGCTTTTCTGAGGGTTTGCAGGATTACAACGCGATGACCTCTCTCTTCTCAGCGAGTGGCCTTTGGGTGATTGGATGCCACAGGGAAATGAAGCAAAGCCGAGGAGTCGATCTGGGGCACGAGCCAGTCCCTGTTTCTTCCCACTGCCCTCTGGGGACAGCCTGTCCAGCCCGGCCAGTTGACTTAGGTGGGAGTAGAAGGACCCACAGGGACACTCTCCAGCGGGGAAGGCTTAGGGAAGAGTGTGTAAACCGAGCAAGTAAATATTATTTCTCTTGTGTTTTTCCAGCCTCTAGTCAATACACTAGTGTATATACTTTCCCAGCTAAATTAGACAGAAGGTCCTACTGTAATGCTCTAATGATCCCTTATGACCTCCAAAATCATTGAAATTACCTGCTTTGGGATGGCTGGTTACAAATTTGCCTGTCTGTGTGCATACCTCTCCTCATAGCTTTGTAAAGCTGAGAGTTTTGTGGTTTGAAGGTCTCAGCCATGCTTTGATGGATTTAGTTCCTCACCCAGACCCGTGATGCTCACTGGTCTGAAGGCAAATTCTTAAATTGGGGTAGCTGCATATTCCTGAGGCACACTTAAATCAGCTTCAAGTGACTTAATTCAACTCAGGCTGATTCCTTATCGATTTAAATGACTCATTTAATCTAAACTTTAATGTCAATCAATCTTTCTACCTTGACGCTCTCATCTTCTGAGGCCAGAGAAATGGGATCCAGCTGTTTGTGTTTAGGTCTGTGAATGGCTGCCAAGGCAGAGAAATGTGGGTTTTTTTGGTGTGCAGTTATCCAAACATTCCAGGAGGTTAGCTTACCGAGCAGGGAGACACAGGACATGGCATCCCTGACAAATGGGACTAGAAGGGGTGTGGAGAGGTCTTCTCATCCAACCCCACCATGGAGCGGCGTTGATCACACCAAGCCCCTTCCTGGCAATTGTACCCAGGGTCTTCTCCTACCACAAGTGATGCAGATCGCACTGCCTACCCAGGCAAGATCTTGCTGAGTTCTTTAAGCTGAACAGCACTGTCTGCTTCTTCCTTTCTTGAGGGTTGTGTTTTCCAGATTCTGATCATTCCCGTGATCTTCACCAGCAACCTCCAATGGGTCCTTGTCTTTCTTGAAGCACAGGACCTTGGCAAAGCGTGCGGGACCAGCCCCACTTTGTTGATTTGAAAACTGAGATGCCTCAAAGGGTAAGGACAAAACCCCCACAAATACAAATGCAAAATGAAGCATTAGGGTTTTTTATGAAGTATGAAAGGAACGTAACTCCATAAACACTTCCCCGTGCAGGTTCAGTGGCTGCACAATGCTTCACCTCCAAAGCATAGATGTCCGACGGTAGACAACCAAATCTTGAACATGTTGGATAGATGGATGACTGCAGAGCCCCTGACTGGAGGAGGTCAGGGCTCAGCCTACCAGACTGTACTCTTTTCTTGCTGCCAAAGATCAGAATAGATTGCCAGTAGAGAGAGCAACTCATCAATTGGGAATAGATAATAGGAAACTCGTTGAGTATCACTATTGACATCTTGAATAGCATTGTCCACTGGCACAGGTGGGAACTGTTGGAGACTATCCAGAACCTTTCAGGGAAACAGCTGATAAACCCATCCCAAAATGGAGAGTCAGCTATGTATTTCAAATTCCAAGGAAAACAGCAAATGAGGAAATTGCCTCCGTAACCATTGCAAAGAATTAACAACAAGTGGTGGCTTGTGTCACAGCTCAAAAAGACCAAACCAAACCAAACCCTCTAGGGATTAATTCAACTAGGGTCTTGCATTGGGCAAGAGCTAGCCACGATGTTAACGTTGTCCCCAGGGGAGGGTGTGCTGAAGACCATGGAATGGCACGCGTTCCTCCAGCTCTGTGCCAGCCCATGAGCCTCCCTGAACAGGGCTGTCCTGAAACTCGAGAGCCCCCTTTCCGTTTCTCGGACTTGTGGTAGACCTCCTGGAGCTGGTTTCAATTGTGGTTGCAGCAAGAAGCACACTTGAGTTGCAGTGCTCTTCCAGCCCAGCTCAGATATTTCTGAGATGGCACTTCTACTATAAATCTTCAACTCCCGTCCTCTCGCTGGCATCAAAATATGCCTTCCGAGCTGAAAATCAGCACATATGGTCTTAGCTGGGTTTTTCCACCAAATTTGAAAGGGAAAAAAATTAGGTTTGGCTGGTTTTGATTTAGGAAATTGGTGGAGGTATGTAGGTACTGAAATGTTTGAAATCTCCTACCTACACCACTCCCCAAACCTTTTGTTTGTTTGTTTGTTTGTTTGTTTGTTTGTTTTGGTTTTGCTTTGAGCCATTGAAACATATGGAATATTCCCTGCTTCAGCCTGAGAAAGAGTCTGGGAAGGTGAATCCACATCATCCCTCTGCATTGGGATTTTGGGGCAACATAAAGCTTCCTGCTGGCAGTACAGTTGCTGAAGTATTTCAGTGTCTTATTTTGCCTTTATTGAGGCAAAGTTGTACAGGTGTCCTTAATGGATATGAGGTGTCTCTCTGTTCGTGCTAGCTGATGATTTATTTCTTAGGACAAAGGACTGAATTTTAGTTTCTTGTGCCCTGTAAGAGCACTTGGCCATGGGTTCAACCTCTGATCTAGTCGTGGGTTTGCGGTCTCTTGGAAATTTAATTTTGGCTAAAAAATGGGCTGTGGGAGAGTCATCGAAGCACCCCTGCGAAACGGGGTGGTTAGGATGCTCACACAGGATAAGCAATTCCTGGATTTAGGACCTCGGGTTAAATCAGCAATGATCTGGGGGCTATTTCAGTGAATGAGGATCCCTAAGGGGAGGACTAATGGGGTTACTGGGGTCATAGTCCCTTTTCTTCGCAGGCTGGATTCCCTCTGCCTGTTCGCAACAGCCTGCTGCTTTCCCAGACCCATATCCTCCTCATTAAATGATGGAGGCTCACCACCTTCCCCAACCCACTTCTTGCATTGCTCCTCCACCCTTAGCCTGCAGTTTTATCAGTGATCTATTGTCCTATCAGCTGTGGTCCTGAAAATGGATGGTTGCCTTCCTGTCTGCATTCACCATTCGCATCCGTGAAGGCGAATTGCCATGGTCACACTTGGGCTGCCCTGAGACAACCTGGGCTCCTTTCTTTCACTGAGCAGCTCAGGGTTTTATGGGCTCGGGTTGGTCTCCATCCTTTTCCTCTGGTTCTCGGGCATCTCGGATCGCCCCAGACTTGAGCAGAGCCACGTGTCTCATGGCAGTCCTCTCAGTGAGGGGTGTAAATGTGATTGCCTATTTTTTGTGGGTGGGTTGGTTGGTTTGGTTTACTTTGGTTTTTAAGCAATAGCAAGGTATATTCCATATACCTAGGATCTAGGCTCCATCAGGTCCTGCTTTTTTGTTCTTCTGCAGACCTGGATGCTTCCCCTTCCCAATTTCTGCAAAGCATCTTGAAAAACTGGAGTAATGGCTGTCAAAAAAGTGGCACTTGGTTGGGTCCTTCAGGCCCAGCTGCTGGGCACGGATGGAAGCCCAGCCAGCAGCAGGAGTTTGGCCAAGCTGGAGCCCAGCCAGTGTAGAAGAGTCTCGACAATTTTATTTTTGGCACTGGCAATTAACATAGTCCGTGTAACTCTAACGGTTCTCCGAGCCGTATCGTATTTTATTTGTGAGCTCTTAAAATTTTAGGCTCTTTTGTCTCCAGTCCATGTGAAAAGTGGACAGTGCTGTATTTTAAGTATAATTATGTGGATTTGAAAGTTTCCTATTTTTTCCTTTCTTTTTACTGTTGGAGCCTTAAACGCGGCATGAGCTATAATCAGCTGCAAAACGGATCCATGTGCGATGCACATGGCAAAAGTATTTCTAACTGCATCTCCATCCCAGCAGCACCACTGCACTCTGGAGCAGCCGGAACTTGGATTTCCGCTCCAGAAGAAATTCTTGCCTTTCACATGTTTTTTTTCCATGCTCAATCAGGGAAAAAAAAAAAAAATAAGCAGACTTTTTGTTGTGTGTTGTGTGTCGTCCCGGCCCCCCCGGTCCCATCCAATACAACATTATAACAATTATTTTGAATCAGCCAGAGTATTTTTCAGGAAGAAAAAAAAAAAAAAAAAGTGGATCTTTTACGTTTTGACGTTGGTTTTACTTTTATTTAGACATTTCAAAATGGTTTCCAAAGAGGCATCCTGCTCCAATATGTCCCCTCTCTTTTGGTGTGTTATAACAACCTTCTCAAAGGCAGGCCATTCTAGCAAATTTCATTTTTTAATGAAATGGCAGTCCCTAATGGAAAACACTCCATCAAAATCCTCTTGACAAACTTCAGCTATATTCTCCCAAATTGCTGCTTCTGGTTTTAGATTACCGCTGGTATCATAACTGGTATTTATTTAATACAGTGCTGTATTTCGGAATAGCTAGTGGAAGATAGGATCTGCCTGGGAGAAGAGCATATTAAAATAAGAGGAATTATTTGCTTTGGAAAAAAAAAAAAGGGTTCAAATATGAGCATGTGGGTATGTCATTTGGGGAATCCTTATGCTCTAGACACACTGTGCGCTCGGTCTCCCTTGGAAAGAAGGAAGTTCCCAAACTGTTTAAAACCTTCCCAACAGACCTCCCACAAATGATAACTTCTTGAAAGCCCAAACGTCTCCAAAGATGTACGTGGCTTCAAAAGGGAATCCCCTCCAATGATTGGAACCGTACAGCCTCCCATCTGGATTCGAGCTCCAATAATAAGGGTCAGGACCTTGTCCATACGTAGTAAAAAAAAATACTGTAAGAAAGCACTTTTTTAGTATTTCCAGATGTAGGGAGAACATTTTTCTTTTTGAAATACAATGAGAAAGCTTTGTCAAGCTTTTTTCGAAACAAATATATAGGCAAGCCCAACGAAGAAAAACATTTTGCCAAATAGTAGAGACACGTTAGGGCAGGTGAGTTTAGGAGTTGGCAGCATGACGAGTTACCAAAGGCCAGCTTTTTTTTGAACTGTACTGTAAATGGGATTTATTTAAATCAAATGGGGAATCACATTTTAAATAGATTCATAGATTTTTCAGGCCAGAAGGGATCATTAAATTTTCTAGGCTTTTCTCCAGTATAACTTAACCCATTGAATTTCCCCTCTCAATTGCTCTTGAAGAAAGAAAAATAGGAGAAAAAGAGAGAAAGATAGAAAGAGAGAGAGAAAGAGAAAGAGAGAAATAAAGAGAGAGAGAAAGACAGAAAGGCGGAAAGAGAAAGAGAGAGAAAGAGAGAAAGAAATAGAGAGAGAAAGAGAGAGAAAGAGAGAAAGAAAGAGAAAGAGAGAGAGAGGGAAAGAGAGGAAGAAAGAGAGAATGAAAGAGAGAAAGAGAGAGAGAAAGAGAGAGAGAAAGAGAGAAAGAGAGAAAGAGAGAGAGAGAGAAAGAGACAAAGAGACAAAGAAAGAGAGAAAGAAAATCCAAATAACTTTCACCTCGTTGACATTTTGGAAGACCTGATTTGATCAGGCTTGGTATCACAACCTCAAAAGCTGCAAGGTCCACCACTGCAGCCGGTCATTTGGATGGTCAGTCTCCACATGCTTTGTTTTATATTTTGGTTTGCCTGCCAGTAATAGCCTTCAGCTATTACTTCTTCTTATCCATTTTTCTTCATGATTAAAAAAACCCCAAACAAACCAACAACCCTTTAAACACATGGTATTTTTTATTTCGCAAAGGTATTTATGCACCATAATCAAATTGCCTCTTGATCTTCTTTCTGATAAGTGAAACAGCTTATGCTCCATGAATCCCGCTCTGTTTTTAACTCAAGCCCTTGAATAGTTCTTCTGGCTGTCCCCTGAATTACACCATTCAGATGTGATCTGAAGCTTGGGTATGACTTCTTTTCAAAATGTGCCACGAGGAACAAAATTAAATAAAAAGGGCACTTCCCAGGGAAAAAGAAAGGTATCTACTGCTCTGCAGACAAGATAATATTGCATGCATTTGCCAGTTTCAGACATGGATAACTGAATGCACATGGAAAATAATTAAATTTCCTTGAAAAATTAAAATAAGCAAAATATTTTTCAACACGTTTGGAATTTGTCCTTGATTTTTTTTTTAAAGCAGCTGAAGCAGAAGCATTTTCTTAGTTTCATTTTATGGGGGTTTATGTTTCATTATACACCACATGTTTTCCTTGGATTTTTTGGTTCATGGGGTTTCCCTCTGCCCTTTTTTTCCCCTTTATTTCCATTTAAAGAATAAGGAAAAGAAAGGAAAGAAGGAAAATGAAAGATCTTTTTGCAGTTTTTAGGGAAAGGAAAAAGACTTTGCGCCTCTCAAAAAAAAAAAAATAGTTTCTTTAAAATAACTCTTTGGTTGGAGGAGAAAGAACATCTTAAGGGATTATTTTTTTTAATTTCCCTCTTTCTGGCTGCCCTAATTGTGCTGTGAAGCCCAGCAGTAGGATGTCAGGTTTGGCTGGGGTTTGATGATCGCACCAGGAGGACGTGATGACTGGGTCCGTATGGAGGGATTTCATCTTTCTCCTTGGGTTACCTTGCCTGGAGCATCCTCTTGCCCTTAATGCTGAGCTTGAGCCGTAACATGGGAGACCTTGTCTGATGTGGGCTGGTTAAGGTCTTTGAAAATTTCACATGAGCTTAGTTCTACCACTTTTGCTCCCTTGAAGCGTGGCTCTGGGGTTGGTCACTGCAGCTGGACTGTGTTTGCAGGGCTGAGGTGGGACCAGGGTGGTCCCATCACCAGGTTGGGGGGGAGCACATCCCAGCAGCAGCATCCCCTGTTTCGTGGGAGGAAACAGGGCTGGGACACTGCAGTCTCTAGCTCAGGACACTGGGACACCAGCTCACTGCAGGAGCTAGGTGAGCACCATGGTGGATGTCACGTGTTGGATACAAGCCATAGGTAGAACTACTGTAGGTCCAAATCTTCCCAGTTTCATCCTATTTTATGGTTTGGGAATTAGGATGGAGGCTTTATGGATGGGATTGTGAGTTTGTGTATGTCCAGTGCAGTAGTAAATCCTGAAACGGGGCTGGGAATCTAGAAAACTCAAATATGCAAGGCACCAAAGAAGGACGATGCGTACCCTACGGGCAAATTTAGCACAATTTGCTTAGCTTGGGAATTCCTTGGCTCGCTTGGATGCATGGATATCTGCCTGTCAGTTTTGCACCTCATGGCTGTAAGTGGGGATTTGTCCCAACAGGGGCTGGGGCGCATTTGCAAAGGTGAGACAAGAAAACGTTGTTGTGACTGCTGAAGGATAGGTTAAAAAGGCTTATTTCACGTGAGGCTGCACAGAGTCTCTCTATTTTTAAGGCAGGAGCCCCAGGAGTGAAAGGGCCCGCCAGGCCACGGCGTGTTTATGAAAGCTCAATTTCCTGGAAGCGTGGGACCTTATGAGACTTTTGGTTTTCATTTTTAAAAACACCGTGTTCCCAGCCCATGTGACTGCCGAGAAAAACTCAACAATATCATCTCTGTGGGTTGGTGAGGCTCAAAAGGCGCTCAAGAGTGAAGAGAGGAGCTTTCCAAATGCCTTCACTCTGCAGCTGATTCCACGGATGTTTGGGAACTCACCATTTTGAACATGTTTAGACTTGGAAGTGCACGTCTAGTAAAGGCTTTGGGGGGTCCCATTCTTTCAGAGACAATCTAGATTTTTCTGGTGTTTTGCTTGGTTTGGAGCTTTTTTTTTTTTTGGTTTAATTCCTCTCCCTGTTTTCTTTTTTAAATTTAAATTATCATTGAAGATTTCATGCTGTTGCCAGCTGAATACTGTCTTGGTTACCAACAAGTACTAGCAGAATATCTTAAAGAATATCAAAATCAGTGGGCACCTTTGGCAACCTGGAATGAGTAGTAGTAACCTGTGGTTGATAGTCCAAGAGTTTATTGTGAATGGCTCATTTGCCTTGTGTGTTTTACGTTGAATGATTTTCAGGAGGCAAAAAAAAACCCCTTTAATTAGCAGTGTGTAACTACTTACATTTAGCAGAAAATGGGCCAGAAAACTTAATGTGCCATTTAAAGGTACAGTTCCCCTTAACTGAGATGATCTCTGCCTCCATCCATACCAGGCTGGGAGAAAGAGATGTGTTAATTAGTCCCTGTGTTGTTAATAGCACTGATTCTGCATCCCTTTCGCTATCCCGTGTGTCTATGGCAGGAAGGGAGATGGGGCAGGATGGAGCTGGGCAGTTCTCTCCACTGGGCACCACGTGGACTCCAGTTTCATCCATCACGTTCTGTGCCGCCGCTAAGTGGAAGCACATTGTGGGACCCCGAGGCTCCCCGCCTGCGCCAGGGTCCTGCAGCGACACAAACCCTGCTGCCACGTGCTGGAGAAGGAGATTTGTATCAAAAAAATCAGCCCAAATATCTCTATAACTTCCTGGCCTTTTTGTTTGTCTCAGTTTCAACGTTTCTGGTATAATCCGAATGCTAGATTACTCAGTTTTGCTATATATTATTTATTTGGAACAATTTTGTGCTGATAAAAATAATTATCTTCTTTAACAATTAGCTTTTTTTGAATGTGAGGGTTTTAGCTTTACTTAAACTTTTCCATTAACTTGAAAAGAGTATCACCAGCCATAGGCTCCAGCATCACCGGTCATACCCTCCATCATCACCAGACATACCTACCCTCCAGCATCACCAGTCATACCCTCCAGCATCACCAGTCATACCCTCCAACATCACCAGCTGTGAACAGAGGAAGAGTCACAGCCCAGGAACTTCCCCACCTGGGGCAATGCCCTGGTCATTGTCCTTCTCTGCTCTTCTGACATAAAAGGGTCAGAGTGTTGGCCACCACATCTGCCAGAGCTGCAGCTCCTTCAGGCAATGCCTGCTTCTGTCCAGGTCTCCTCATCTGTGGCTAAGCCTTGCAGGTCCTGTCTGCCCTGCCTTGCACCGAAGCCCATCCCCTCTTGCTCATCCAGGGAATTAAACCTCTCCCTTCCAGGCTATCCCCATCGGGCACCCTGATGACTCCAGTGTTTTTCCCTCCTCTAATCAGTATCCAAGACTTCTCTACCTGCATCCCTTTCCCTCCTCTCCTGTTCAGTGCCAGGTCGACGGATGCACCATCACTTCCCAAGTACCTCTGGTGTTTTCTCCTCACCTTTGGAGGGGTTAGTCCCTATAGATGTGCACTGAGCCACCCAGCCATGACCTTTCAAGGCCCTCCTTAAAACACACCACGATACCTGCAGGAGGCTTGGCTTTTTAAAGCTTAATTAGAGTTGGTCTCAGATTCTCCTTTATTGCTTTATTTGTTATTTAGGGAGAGAAAAAAAAAAAGGAAACAAAGACCTAGCTGTGTAGATTGTCGTGTCGCTTGCAGTGCGGCTCTCAGGCTGGGAATTGGGTCTGCTGAGTCCAAAAGGTTAAATACCACACAGAAATAGTTTATACCCGTGTCGATGTGTCTAATATTTCATTACAGAGTAGTTAGGTTGGCTAAAAGCTCAAACCGTGCATCAGACAAGACCGTAGAGGTTAAGAAAGGGGAAAGCACGTTGTCTAGTGATAAATCCACAGAAGAAGCAGCACTCGCACGCCCAGCTGTGGTGACAACCACCACGGCAAGAGGTCACCGGTGCCATGACCCCCACCACCGGCCAGGGAGGACATCTGCTTCTCTGGTCTGATGCCACAACTGCTTTTTGTGACTGGATTGGCTCAGCAGCTCAAGTTGCCATAAGCCCTCCAGGAGTTATACCCCTGCCAATGAGATCTGCTTGGATTCACCAGGAGGGGCCATGGTGGATCTGAGGTGGCACCGGGAGGATCTCAGGAGGCAGCAGTTAGGTTAGCCACGGGTTAGCTTTGACAAAACCACCCCAACGTTGGCCCACGAAATACATCAACCTCGCTTCGCCCCTGTAGGAACACTCTGTCTCCAGCAAGCACTCTCCAAATGTATTTACACGTCACTCTGTGTAAGAAATTTACGTTCCATTTGCCCCTTCTAGCAGAGCATTTGGAATGATCCTACCTAGACTCCATCCAGACTCAAACCAGACACATTTGGTTCCCATGGGAAGTGCTCACCTCTTCTATTCGTGCTTTCTGACCTTTCTTGCTGCTGGTCCCTATTACTAGAAAGGCCCTTACCTTTCCAGAAAAAGTAAATTTAGCCCAAACTCTTTGTCTCAGAGGTAGCTGTGAAAGAGTGGAGGTTTTTTAGTGTAGCCACTCACCGCAAATACCACAGCTTATTTTTCTGTACACCCCACCACCCTCCTCAAGCCCCCATGGATCAGCACCTTCGCGATGCAGAGGGCAAATAACTGCAGGAGAAAGGTGGTTTTTTTCTGTCCACGTGTATCGAGCTGAGAATTTAACACGGGGTGGGGGGGAGGAGGGGGGCGCAGCTGTTTCAAGAACGACAAGCAGCTTGATTCCGCGAGAGTTAAAAAAGAAACGCCGGGATTTTCTGCATTCCGCTTCTGCAACTTGATTTCAGCCCGTCTGCTGTCGTGGAAACGCGGTTCAAACTTTTGATTGCAACACGGACAGTGTGGGGTTTAATCAGGACTTGTTTTATCTGCCACGCTCCGTTTGAGCTCTCCGCAGCGTGCTGCACCTCGGCACCTTGGGGCAGGCTCCGAATTTGCCATCTGGTTTCTGGAACTGAGTTACCTGCTTCTTTTACGGCTGCACTCCGTATCCCTCGGGGTGGTGGGGGTGTCTGTTTGTTTGCTTTGCCATTTTTTGATTCGGGAGCCCGGGGGGGGGAGCAGCACAAAGGCCAGCAAAGAGCGGCGCGGGGACCCGCGGGCAAACCTCAAAGCCTTTCTGAAGCGCGGTTCGGACCCGCGTCCAAAAGTTGGGATGCTTTTCTGAAACTCATCCAAACATAGCGGAGGCTCTCTGGGTTAGGAGTTGGGTTAAAACCCAGGAGAATAGTCAGTTTTTTGTTTTTTAATCCCCTCTCGAGCGTCTCTGTACTTACTGATTCTTGCAAAGCCTGGGCTCCTGTGAAAAATCTAAATTCGGGGTGGGGGGGAACTCAATAATTCTCTCTCTGCTCTTGGAAGAAGTTAAGATGGCCAGATGTACGCGGCCTTTATGGATGGAAAAATAGGATGAAGTTAGGCCAACAGTTTCCCCTGCTGTGTGGACCATAGGTGGGACCCGAGCCACGGCTGGAGGATGCAGAGATGCCCCCCGACAGAAGCCATCGTCTCCTCTTTCCCTGCAAGCTGTGTGTTTTGGCATTTTACCACCAAGAAATCCCTCTCCTCGAGTTACTTCACGTACACATACACGTGCCTGGGGGCTGGACCTGTGCATCATCCACCCTGGTGATCTGGGGAGCCTTCTCCCCTGGGGTTGCTCCATCAGACCCTGTTTGGGGAAACAGGTTTATCAAAAAGACACTCAACGCAACGCTCCGTGGGGGAAACCTGCTGGCCTCCTCCACGGTCCCCATTGCCTCCAGCAGCCTCACAGCTCAGCAGGACTGGCACAGTCCCACGTGCAAACCTCCAAACCTTTGCCTGCCCTTGCTAAAAAAAAATTAAAAAAAAATAAAATAAAATAAAATAAAATAAAATAAAATAAAATAAAATAAAATAAAATAAAAAAAGTGACTTGGAGCTGAACCGCTCTGTCAAACCCAGAAATTAAATCAGGTAGAAAAAACCACCATCGTGTTCTCCAAGACCGTGGCCCAAAGAACATCTGTGTGATGCTAAAATCCTCTCCTAAACCCTATGGTACTGATATATTAGCCTACAGTACTGAAATATTAGCCCCAGGCAGCGTAAATCAGAGCTGCGTTGCCGAAGCTGGCGGAGCCCTGCTGATTTACCCCCTCCTTGCCCGCTGCGCTGACCTGCCCCGGGGTTTTAATCAGGTCTGAAGCAACCGAAGTATATAGCCTATAAATTACCACGTGCTCTTTGATAGCACGGCAAAGGTTTCCCAGTTGATAGAGGTAGAATATCTAAAATCCAACCATCAAAATACGGCCTCGCTGGTATTTTACCCCTTCAGCCTCAGTTCATCAAAAAGCCAGTAAAAGTCTCCGCGGATACCGCCTGGCTGCTACTTATTCTCCTCCTAATGAATGTGGAAATATCCATGGCAAGTGGAATTTATGGATGAAGGAATTCCAGTTACCATCATTTCATCCCCGCTGTAATAAGGCGGGCTGCGGCTGACAGCCTTGTAAAATACTGCCAGCTCACCAAAAAAAAAACCCCGAAGGAGGGTCGTCGGAGCCCGTCCAGCCTGCATCCAAGGAGGGGGGTGGTGGGGAAAACCACCTCTAAACCTCCAGAAGATGTTTATAACATAGTGCAGCTCCTGTTCCTTCACCGGCCTCTTCTCGAAGCCAAATGAAGGTGAACCAAATATTTTATTGAGTGGGCTCTGATGACCTTCGCTTTTTGCTTTTTTTTTTTTTTTTTAAATGAGCAGATCTGTTTAAGGAAAAAAAAAAAGCATATGAAAAACACAAACTAACTTCAGATGGGGAGTTTAACCTCCAGTGGTCTCATAGATTAAAAAACATTAAATCTTTTTATCTAAATTCTAATAAAAATCATGTCTCCCATGGTTTTAGTGACTACTTCTAACTACACTTTAAAGCTTATTATTTTCAGGTCACGTAGTGTGCACTGCAAAATTTTTGGTATTCTTTTTTTTATATATTTTAAACCATTCATTTAAGGTTTGCTCTTGCTAGGAAAAAAAATACTTTGTTAAATATTCTTGCCTGTCACTATTTCACCCAGGAAAAGCTTCATATTTAAAATGAAGCAACATCAAGTTTCAATTACTAGAGAGAATTTTAATGGCAAATCTGATGCATTGGACGTTTCCTTACCTTCTTTTGAACAGTGTTACAAATATTCCATATTTTAATGTATTAGCTAAGAAAAATACTTTCTTTTTTTTTTTCCCCCCTTAAAATTAAAAAAGTATGGAAAGGGTCGAGGCAGCTTGACTTCATCCTCAGGTAGAAGCGTCCCTCAGGGTGATGCTGAGTTGTTGGTTTCACTGGAAAAGCCTCCAGAGCCAGAGGAAAACACACACGTTCTCCAATAAAGGGAAATTCTGAACACTTCAGGAGAATTAACTGCAGATCCTGGCAAAGCTGAGATGGGCACAACTTGCTGGTTGAGTAGGTTATTTTCAGTTGAAGAACTGAAAGTTTCAGGTGACCACAGCTATTCATTAATCTGGTCCGGATTCAGCACAGCCTGCTGAAAACGGGGGGTAAAACCAAGGCAGGCAAATTCAGATTTTCGGTTTGGGGTGGATTTTTTTGCAATTTTTCAGAATATGTTTTAAAATACATATTGGTATCTTGAACCGTAATTCCAAAATGATGTTATGAGTGAAAATGTAGTTCAAGTGAATGTTTTTGTTCCCTTGCGTGTTTGCTTTGCAAAATGGGATAAACAACCCCCAAGACAAAATGACCTTGTTTCATTTGGGGTGAAAGAGGGCATTTAATTCAATCCAACCTCAAATGTTGCTTTTCCTCTTTTTTTTTTTTTTTTTTTTAATTATTTCTATTTTTTGGGGGGCCATGGCCATAGTCATAGTTTCTGGCTATTGCCAACTTGCAATGCACCAAGCCGTGTTGGGCTTCCATCAAATACCAGATTAAGAGCCTGGTGTGGTTTATATGGAAAAGATAATATCGGATCCGCGATAGTAGTGAGTATCATGCTTTCAGCTGATAAACCTGAAGACATTTTAACATCCTCGGTGTCGTTAGTATAAAAATATTGGGCTATGCCAATCTAAGCCACTGGTTGGGGCAGGAGCGGGAGCAGGTTACGGTAACAACTCCCTCCCTTCCCGGTGGGGTGTCCCAGAACTTCTCGAATACTCTCAGCTGCACCAAATCCATGAACCAAGAACTAAGTCTGGGCTGTTTGGTGCCTCCCTTTACTCAAAAAAAAAAAAAAAAAAGAAAAAAGAAAAAGTTAGTGGGAATTATGAAAATCTCAAAATAACGGGGTAAACCAACCAGCTGATGCCCAGATGCAACTTCTGACCCTTTCAGAAACCACCATTTCCCTCCGTAAACACCGTTATTAACAACAATTAAACAGCCCTTGCACTTGACGGAGGCATTTCGCCGCCAGAAATATTGGGCGTGGGGTGGGGGGGTGGGGGAAAATTCTGACTTTCCATTCAGGAGAACGTTTAAACAGCACTTTACATCAAAGCCCTTTCATTCCCCGGGCGGAGGAGTTATAAATGGGACTGGGTGCAATGGGAACGGCTCCTGCCTCGGGACAGGGCGCTTCAAGTGCCTCGTGCTTTCAAATGCCACAACATTAATATCCACCATCCTGGAAGTTAAAAGAATATTTATACACGTACACATCACATTAATAATGCATCGATTGACTGCTCTTATATTTAGAAACTAATATATTAAAACAAATTACCAAGTGACAAAACTTTCTTGACAGGGGATGAAATATGCCGGTCTGCTTTATTGTATGTTCTATATATTATTAGAAATCAAGTAAATTCTTCCCATGCTGTGACTTTTTAAAAGAAAGTCTTCGTGTCTGATTCTCATTTGTGCTCCAAGCTCTGTATACTCCCCTGCTCATGTGAAGTGGCAACAGGGGCAGATAAAAACCAAGTCTTTCCAAAGTGAAGACTTTAAATCTCCTTAGTTAGGATGTACTTGATGGAAGAAAATAACCTTCCGCCCTGCGTGTAGCTACGGTAAGGGTTGGATATTAAACACAAAGATTTCAGGACCCAGTACTAAATTTTTGAAAGGTCTTTAGCATAATCCTTTAATCTGTTTACCATTAGATACAAGAGAAAATGCTTATTTACAAGAGTAAACATCTACTTCCATTTCAAATAGGAGTTTAATCTGTTTAGAGAAAGGCTTGGGAGGAAATAATTCAAACTACTTTAAAGATTAAGGTTATCGTTTGGCGTTTTTTTTTTCCCTTCAAAGGAGAAGGCAGGCAACCTTCAGAGGAAGCTGTGTTCGTT
The DNA here is from genome assembly GCA_026546715.1 of Gallinago undulata. Lineage (NCBI taxonomy): Eukaryota > Metazoa > Chordata > Aves > Charadriiformes > Scolopacidae > Gallinago > Gallinago undulata. The sequence goes on from JAOTQQ010000023.1 coordinate 5,943,011, forward strand.
AAAATTAGCCTGAAAGTGTTTAAAACGCTCAATTATTTGACCTCGTTGCAGTAAACACAAATGCAAGAGGGGCCAATTTTTGCCCAGCTTTGGGGTGATAGTAGTGGAGGCTGTAAAGCACGTGGCCCCAATTTTTGGGGGTGAGGTGTCCCTTCTGGTCAATAAGGGTGGCTCTAAGGGTGCGTGATTTTGATACCACCTTCCATTTTCACTCCTCTGTCTCAGTCATTAGCGTGTTCCGCAGCGAACACCAGCGATGCTTTCGGAAAGGGCTTGAGTGCTTTAAATGCTTGTTTTGTGTTTTTTTTTTTTCTTTCAAGTCTTTATTTAAATATACTCTTGATTAAAACCACCCGTCCTACCAGGCAGCCCTTCCTCGCTCTGCGCATCGATCTTCATGCAACGCCTTCTCCCGAGGACAGAGCAAATCGACTCCTCTTTACCGTAAATCTGCTTACCTTGGCGGAAAACTTGGTGAAACCTGGTTTTTTAAAAGCAAAGGTGGACCCTGAGCTCCCAGCAACTCGGCAAGGGGATGGGGAAGGGGCGAAACGGAGCCCCAACACCGGCTGGGTGGGAAGGTCCTGGGTTCAGCGTGTGCCAGCACCTCCTGCCTTTGAGCTGCTGGAGGACTTGAGCCCCCGTGCTTAAACATTTGACTTTAGTGGGTCCACTCCTGCACCTAAAAGCCAGATGTGTGTCTTCACCACCTTGACGAGACCGAATCCTCATCCAGCCAAACCGGGCTCTCGAAGTCTGGGTCGGTGCTTTCTCCTTTCCACCCCCACCAAAGGGGTTTTTAACTTCTGCTGAAAGGTCCTCCAGACCTTCCTGCTCTCTTCACTTCGTAGAGTTGCTTTGTCCCACAGCAGATCTCAGAGTGCTTAGAGAGGAAGTAACTTCTCCCCCCTCTACCCTCTCCACCTCGCCCCACATCTCCTTTGGGTCAAAAAATCGGTAGTTATAAAAACGAACAGGGAGCACTGATGCCAAGACAGCCCAGATATATAAGATATCTCCCAGCTTGCTCCTCTTGGCAGATCCAAAGGTCTTCCTCCAAGAGCCTTCACAAGGAGGACATCAACAGTTATGCAGATGTGTTGCTCACCCTTAATTCAGAGAAACTCACCCTATGTGTTGGTTTTCAGGCTTTTGGGATGAATGAACGCTTGTGTTTTTCAGTGACAGCTGTAAAGCAAAAAGAATCAAACTCAGTTTGATCTCCATCCTTAAAAAAGTTGTTTCCTTTTCTTTTTTTCTTCAGGGGAGATAGGATAGGCATGGGGGGTGGAGCACCTGGAAATGTATTTAATAAGAAAGTAAAGATCATTTGGTTTGGTTTGATTGAGTTTTTATAGGCATAGAAAATACCAGCTTTATTTTATTAGGAGTGTGAAATGCCTTTTGATTTCTGCTCTGAATGGACTCTTCTTCTTCCACCCCAAAGGGAGGCCATCAAGCGCCACCAAGGGACAACCATAGCAGGGGATGGGACCATCAGGTGGACTTCCCTCCATTCAGGTAAGCATGATTTTCTTCTTGATGCCTATCTTTCTAGATGTAGATGTTGCACCTTGGGATGGCTTACAGGGTGTAATTACAAGAAGTAATTTTGGCCTGATGAGGCAGGGCAGAGGTTTGCCAGTTCCAGCTTCCCCGGATGCCCTATAACTCTCTCTCAGCTTTTATAGCTTCTTCTCAGCAAGGAAGCACAGTGTTTTTAAGCAAGAAGTTTTCATTGTATTCAGTTGAAACAAAAGAATTAGATAACCAATGGAGCAACATCTGAAAAATCTGGCTGGATGTAACAGGGGAGAGTTTTCACCTCGTACAAGCTCGGGAAATTCAAACAGATTGTGGAACAACCTTGTGAGGGTTTGATGGTAGTGGTTTTTTTGCAAAAAGCCCTCAATTTCAGCTTTCCTTTCTGATGGAAGTTTCAATAATTCATGCTCATCTCAAATGACTTCAGTCCTCACTTTCCAACTGTGAAGAATTCCCCCGTTGAAGCGTGACACAGCGCTTCCAGAACAAGCGATGGAGTCAGCAAGGCAAAAGTTAATTTCTTTGTAACGAGGCTTTAATTTAAAATAATTATTGCTATGTTAAAGAAGCAGCATCCTCCATTATTTATTTACAACGTACTCATTGAAATGCTCAACCAGAGCTCAACCCTATTAAACCAAACTGCAGCATCAGCGTATTAGTTAGTACGTTTTCCAGCCTCCTCAGAGAGGCTGAAATTATCCTCCTTTTATTTTTTTTTTTTGAAATGCAGACCCCAAAGTCACGCTGATGTCAGTAAGGGATTTCTTACGAGGTGGCGAGCTATTCACATTCTTATCTGAGCCTAACATCACAGCAGAAACAAGCTTTAAAAATGTGCAAATATGGGATATTCACGTTAGCGAGCGCAGCTGGGAGCACGTGCCAGGTTTCATTTTGGTTTCGGAGTCAAATAAGAGCAATTACAGGGTGTGTGGTATCGTGGAACCCATCCAGATTTTATTTTTTTTTAAGAGGGACTGCTGATGCTTTTTGAAGACGTGATCCCTGCCCTGTGAAACGAGTGCCTTTCTTCACAACCCCTACCAGAAGAAATGAGAGATGCATTTTTTTTGTAAGGCTTTACGATTCGGTGAGGGTCTGAGTGAACATTAAACGCTTTAGATGATAAGTTCACCTTGAAGACCGTCCTCGTTTCCACTTTGAAAGAGCCAGAACAGTCCCAAAGCACAGGACCCTGCAAGAGTATTCAGCGTGCTATTTTTTTCCTGATTTTTCCTTACTGCCTCTTACATTGTCCTGACTACTTGCCCTTCCCAGACTCATAGCAGAAAATGCACGGAATTCCTCCTGTGCCAACCCCGAGGTGAGTTCATGTGGCTGAGGATGGGACGAGGTCCCCTCCGAGGGAATCAGGGCAGAAAGCAGGCCAGGTTTTGTCTTGGAGTTTGGCTTTAATTTCATCATTCTCAACACAGGGGTTATTTCCAGGCACCGATTTCCCAGCATCACAAGGAATACTGCAGGAAAATCAGGCAGGCGCGTTTCTTATCTGCCTGAGGAATGGATATGCAGGTTTCTATCACACTTGTCCTCCTCTTGTGGTAGCTTAATTAATGTGCAGGGTGAAAAAAAACCTACCTCTACTCTACAGAAATGATTTTTCAGTGAGTGTGAATCGGTGGGTAGTGACAAACCCAAGGGACAGGGGACATCACAGGAAGGAGAAGGGACACGGGCTGGTTTGGGCACGACAGGGTGTGGGATCAATGATATCATAGAATCATAGAATCATTTGGGTTGGAAGGGACCTTAAAGATCATGGAGTTCCAACCCCCCTGCCCTGGG
>JAOTQQ010000023.1:5954205-5964609 GCA_026546715.1 Gallinago undulata
AGGCCAGGCTGGATGGGGCTTGGAGCAACCTGGTGTGGTGGGAGGTGTCCCTGCCCAGGGCAGGGGAGTTGGAACTCCATGATCTTTAAGGTCCCTTCCAACCCAAATGATTCTATGATTCTATGTCGCCACATTCTCTTCAAGACCAGTCCGGGATGTGCTACCCAAGCTTCCCTGGAAAACAGGTGAGGAATCCCCGATGGGTGTTTTACTCAAGAAAAAGGAATGATTTCATAGTTCTTCCCTCTTTTTCTTTCTCTTTTTTTTTTTTTTTTGGAGTAAAACACCCACCAGCAGCTGCCGTGTTCCCATGCGATGGCGACAGCACAGCATTCCCCCTCCCTAGGGGCTTTCACAGGGAGAAGGCAGGAAGCTCACCTGGTGTGGCCCTGCCCAGCTCAACAGGGTCAGGACATGCGGCGACGTCCCAAAGTAGAACTGCAGCTCCTGGAACTGCATCCCGGCTTTCTGAGCCTGCAGGATTTTCCACCCCAAAATCCGTCTCTGTAAACGTTAACCCCAGCTGAGGAAGTCATAGCATCAAAAAGAAGGAAAACAAAGCCAAGGTACCTTTCTCTTTAAATGGGATCTACAAAACATTTCAGCATCTGGAACAAGGGACATTAGTTTTGATTATTTCCTTATGTTATTTATTCAATTTGTTATACTTAAAACTATTATTGTTTTCTATTCTATCTCTCCTTCACTCTGTTCTTCTCTTTCATCCCCATATTTCTGTTCATTTGTCAAGCACAGCTAAGGAAAAAAATCAGTGGCAGGGAAAAAAAAAATCGAAATATGTCATCAACGTGGCCTTTTTTGTTTTATGATATTAAATGAACTGCCAGCCCAGGTAGAAAAAATAAAGCAAGTATTTGAAATTTGACATTATAACAACCGAAAGTGAAGCATGAAAGTGAGCCAGTAATCAAATACTTGAGTAGCATATTTACCCAAACCTCTGCTAATGATGGTGTAATGCCACTGATGGATGCACATGTGTGTCTCTCACGTCGTGGACTGCAAGCTGATGTGAAGTTAATTTAAACTCACATTGACCATTACATTAAAAGGAGCCACGTTCAGATGGCACAGGGACACACAAGCCTCGCTTGAAGCTTTATAAACCAGCCAAAGCTGCAGAAACCACTCCAGAGATGCTGCCAGATGTTCTCAGCAGCTGGATCTGGTGGCCACAAGTCTTGTTCTCCACCCTGCATGAGGACAACTGTCTCGTCCCGTTGGCCAACAGGGCTCCTCTTGCCCTTCAACATGCCCACCCGAAGGAAGGAGCAGCAGGGATCTCTCCCCAGCAGGGAGTCTGCGGAAGAGCTCCTCATCAAGCTGGGCCTATAATGGATTTTTTGGCTCCCTGACCAAACCAGAAAAAAAAAAACAACTAAACCAGCACATGTTGAATCTCAGCTGTTAGGGTAAAAATATAAAACCCAGAATGTGTCATGTTGGGTCAACCTGAAAGATCATCTTTGATTCCAATCCGAAGTACTTTGTTTAGCCTTGCGGAGTTAGTTAACTCTTTTGTTTTAACTTTTGTTTTTTAATTTAGGTCAATTTAGAAATAAACAAATGCTGTTTGAAAACAAAAGGCTTAAAGGTTTTGCTTGGGAAATGTCAAATGTTTTAGCAAGTCTAAAGAGAAATGTTTTGACATTTAAAAAAAAAATAAAAAGAAAAATCTGTGCTTTTTTCTAGCTGAAATCAATAGCTGAATTTGACCTGAAAGTGTGAAGAGTTCCTCTTTTCTTCCAAAACTCCATTTTTAAATGAAATTACTTTCAGTGGGGGGGGGGGGGAAAAGTGCCTATGCCCAAAGGTAGCTCTTTTCTCCTGTTCTAAGGGAAGCTTCCAGAAAATCTCTTCTCTCCTGCTGAGCTGCCCATCCCGCAGAACCAGGGCACTTACAGCTCTTCCTTTTCCAACCAACGCCTATTCAGACATAATAATAAAAATGCATCTGTTAGATGGCTCTTCTTTTTAGAGTAAGGACTTTGGCAACGCGTCATCTGCAGATTGTTTCAAATCCCTCCTTGTTCCTCCTGCGTGCCCTCCTTAAACCCTGCTCTCTTTAGCTGGCCAGCTGTTTTGTCCAGGGAATAGTCAAGGTTGGTGCTGATTTTGGTGGGGGTTGCTATGTAAATGTAATTCTGAATCTGGTCCTTTTCTCCTCTACTCATTAGAAGTTGGCCAGTTGCTCCATCCTGAGTGAGCAGAGTTTATTTAAGTCAGTTTACAGTGGCATGGGCTACAGCGTGGTGTTACAGCACACACTTAATAAATTACCAGCTGGTAAGAAATGTGTTTGGACAATGGGTAGAGACAATAGCTGAGATAAAAAAAAAAAAAAGAGTAAAAGTCATGCCTGCTTTGAGGAAAGCAAACACGATGCTGCTGCCAGCAGCCATCTCACAGGGCTCTGAGCTTGCCTTTCCCACATCTCCCTCGCCTGGTCCAGCTCACTCTTTCTCTGGACATCACCACAGCAGATTAGGGCTGAGAGCGTGCGAGAAACCCTGCTCAGGGTCAGGCCAGTCCCTTTTGCTACGTAAACGCAGAAGAAAAGTCCATCTGGGCTGACACGGGTGGCCACCAGCCTAGCTAGTCCCATGGGACCACACGTCTCCTCTCCGACTTCAGCTGGTAGAACGCAGCAAGCTTTGGTTTTACTGCCCAGGTGGGATTGGGAATGAAAGAGCAGCAAAACTGTTGCTCAAAAAAAAAAAAAAAAAAAAAAATCAGCTTTGCAGTGATTGCAAGTTAACCCTGGCACCATGAATTGTCCCCCCCCCCACCCCAGGTCAGCCTGGGTGCTGCAGGACTCTTGGGACCTCTTTCAGCTGCCCGCTGAAGCAATGCCCGAGGATGCTCTGCTCCCCACCCAGGCAGAAGTGCAATTCCTCAGCTCCCGGCCGCTGGGAAAGTTTACTGTGGAAACTGATACCCTCCTAAATAAGTCCTCCCGGGCCCCGGTGTCACTGCAGGTAGGGCTGGGTCAGAGGATTACTGTGGGGTTGCCTGCCAAGCTCATTGTCCTCCCGAGCACGAATGAATGGGGTAATTTAACCCCAGGGAGATAACAAACCAGGGGGTCCGTGCCAACACTTCTCCTTAGCATTTCCCATGAAGCTGCCGGGTGTTGGTTTAAAGGGTCTTTTAACAAATTATCAGGATATCTGGCTCCTTCCAGGTGCTGAGCGTCTCTGTGACTTGGCCCCTCTCTGGTCATCAACTAAGAAGAGCCAGGAAGGCTTTAATTACCTCCAATGCTCGTTACACGCCGGTGGGGAATTTGAAGGCAGGGTGGTGGGTACCACGTTGTACACTCCAACACACACGCTCCCCATCCTGCTGGTGGGTGAAATTTCACTCCTCGGACCATACCTGCACTCAGGGAGCTTTATGAAGCATTTCTCCCCTTTTCTGGGGGAGATGTTTTGCATCTGTGCCAATGTTTTGCATTCAAAGTGGGATTTAAATTAGGTACCCATTGTACCGGCTTAAAATAACACGAATGCTTACACCGAGCTACACCAAAAATTATGAAAAATATATCAGCCTAAGATCATGCCGGCTAATTGAAGGGGAAATCAGCTGTTGCGCTTGCCAACCTTCATGGGTGGACATCTTCCACAAGTAGCTGGGCATGTCATTTCAGGCTTATGCCTGAATTATCCAGAAATATGGCATGTTCAGAAATATGCCAGCAAATTTCCCATTTGATGATAAGAAAGAGGTTAGCTGGAATCCCTTGACAAGTTAGCTGCGAAGTTGTTTTCTCCTGATGCAAAACATGACCGCTGGCATCACATCCTCACTGCCTGCTCATTTAGGGCACCTGCCCAATCTCTCTTGATTGCCACCGCTCTGGAGCAGAGGGGAACTGGTCGTGGCTGGGTGAGATGGGTGGGTGGAAGCAGCGGGCTTTGGGCCTCAAGATGCCATGGAATCACTGGTTTTGGTGGGCACCTTTCAGCTGTCTGAACTGGTGGAGCTATTTCATCAGCATCTGACCTCAAACCCCGCTCCCAGGGAGCCCCCCTGCACACCCCAGAGGGTGTCCTGCTGCCAGAGGGTCTCAACCCAGCTTCACCCCACTGCGGGAGGGGCACGGCTGCAGAAAGTCCCTTTGGATCTGCCGCAGGAGTGGTTCCTCCTGCCTCCTTGCCCTCTGCATCCCTGCTCTTAACCCCGGTTATATCTGGAGCGAGGAGCCCTGGTTCCCTACTCCATCCTCCGGCTCTCCTGGGAAGGCAAGAGGAACCTGGGGGGTGGAGGCAGCCCTTCCATGGGACAGATGTCCCTAGTGCCAGGGCTGAAGCAGGTCTTGGCATCCTCTGGTGCAAGCCACCCACCTGCCTGGAGCAGAGCAGAGCAGAGCAGCGTGCCGGCTTCCCTTCCACAAGCCATCCCTCCCCGGGTGCCTGGGGTTCCCACAGCTTGCCATCCCTGCACCTGGGGTGGCTCAGCTGCAGCAGGGAGGGCTCCGGGGACCTCGTTTTGGGAGGACAGCTTGTCACGACTCAAGCAGTCGCAGTGCAACAGCTCTTTTGAGGGGCTTTCGTGAAGGAAGCTGGTTTCTTTTTTCCCCATGGCCGGGGCTCTGCTGCTTGATTTCCACAGCAAGAACAGCCTCTCCTTTACTGCCCCAGTCTCTGTGCCATTTTTGTGTGTGTCCGGGAGAGACGGGGTTCAACTGGTGGGGTGAAAAGTGCAAGCTGTGATTTCTCTATGTGGCCCCTTATCCTAAAGGGCAGCATCGCCTGTATCCCTGGCTCCGTGCCCAGCCGAGACACCTGGTAGCAGTCACGGAGCTCGGGATACTTCATTTATCTGCAGGCAGAGGATTCAGCATTTCAGTACCTCTCTCCACAAAAAGCTGCAGACCTTAGATCAAAATTTTAATTTTGCTTCGCATCAGATTCCCCAGCAGATGAAATGCATTTTGCTCTGGGAAGCCATGTACCATTGCAAACGTCCAGCATAAAACAGCATATCAGTTTTATTGAGCAGGATGCTAGGCAATTTAATAGCCTGTTTTAATTTGGTTGAATTCATCCAGCTTAAGTATTTTTCCATCTTCTACTCAAGCCATTTTATGATTTATTAATTACCTATTTCACATATATCACTTTTTCAGTCTGTAAATCACGTTCCTGGCTGAAGAAATGGTTGGGTTTTTGGTTTTTTTTACAATTGGAAAAAAAAAAAGCACAAAAAACCAACTTGTCTCTCTATATAAGAGGCATGATGCTTTCTGTGAAATATTTAAAACATCATTTACAATAGATGCAATTCAGCAATGAGTCAGAAGATTTGCAGGATATTCAGAAGGTTATAGTGTCCTTTGGAGGATAAACTGTATTAAGTATTAATCTTTCCTACAAATAAACCTGATTTCCATCAATAGACAGTGCTTTTTTCTTCTTTTCCCTGCGACGCATGCCACCCCTTTTTGGAGAAAGCCTCTCCTCCCGGCACGCTGGCATCTTGGATGGTTTGAGAAGAGCTGCCCTCCCATTCAAAGGCAGAGATGGCTTCTCATTGATGATGGGATGTTTGTGGGTGTCTCCCCCGGAGCCTTATTTTGTAAAGCACTTACTGAAACGCTGCCTGAAAAAACAAACACGAAGCTTAAATCCCTCACCCGCATCCCGAGGGGACATCTCCATTCACTCCGGCGGGCGCTGGCCCAGACTCCGGCTGTGCGAAGGCGCAGCAATGTCATTGCAACAGGCCCCTGCAACGGCCCTGCCAAATTGAAATTAAAATTTTGTAATTCTTCTCTTTTAATCACCCATTGTATCCCATCCTGACCAACTCCCGAAGACTTTTTAAAAAAAAAAAAAAAAAAACAACAACCAGACCGCTGGGTAAAATCCCGGCTTCGCTGAGGTCAACGGCAGAAACTTCCATGGGTTTAATGAGCTCACGGGCTCTCCCCATGCCTGTTACGGCTTTATTTATGTTGTGGTTTAATGAATGATTGTCTAATGCAGATGCGTAAATGACTCCAAATGAGACCGAGATCCCTACAGTGGTTGGTGCTGTGTGGAAATGGGATATTAGGCTGTCTCTGCCCCAAGGACCAGGGGGAATTGAGAGAAAAGACAAGGAGAAAATACGATGGCTCGCCTATGAGTTTTTAACCTGGGTGGTAAATTTGGCCGTTTTTTTTTTTTTTGTGGTGCTGCTCCCACAGCATCAGCAGGCAAAAGGGAATTTTTTACTTTTTGCAAAAACACCGCAAAAACGCAACAAAGTCATGCGGGAAAACCTGTGCCAGAGGAGGGTAAAGGCTTAAACCCACCACAAAACCCCTCTGCTTGGTGATCACAGCTCCTTTTTATGGTCAGTAGTGCTATTGATCCATCAGTGCCCAATCAAGAGGGACCAATTTATACGAACCGATGTGGTAATTAAGTGGGGTTTTATGGATTCAGCCTGGAACACGACCGCTGGCCAAAGTGGTTTTGATTTGAAGTTTTTACATGGAAAATAAACCTTTCACAAAAACAGAATCGCCCATTAAAGTTGACGATATCGTGAAAAATGTTCATCTCGTCCTCAGAAATGGGCGTCCTTTACGTTTTGAAGAAGTATAACAGAAAACATTATCGAGAGCATTAGTGTTTTTTCTCTGCCAGGAACCAGCCGGTTGCAAACGCTTTCAAATGGAAACAACTCAGAAATTTCAAAAATGTTTGCAGAAAAAGACATTTTCACTTTTCAACCAACTCTGTTATTGATTTTCCAGGCTGAATAAAGAATGCTTGTTGAATTTTATGGAAACTGATAGTGGGACTATATGAAACTGGCCATAAAAGATAACAGATTTTGTTTTAAAAGTCAGATAAAAGTTATAGTCCCATGTTATTTGGCATACGAATTTCCTATGATACCAATAAAAATGTTAGTTATAAAGCATTTCCTGAGGAATGGTTGTAACCCCAAATGATCATGGTTATTTGCTGAGGAAAATAGGTTTTATTCCGAACAATAAACCTATGCAGATTTATTAACCTGGGAAACACACGGCCATTTCATGTACCAATCCGCTTCGAGCTGATGGAATTAATAACACTGATATAATGAAAAATATCTTTTGCACTCCAAAACCATTGCCTGCATAATGTCACACATAAAAGAGTTTACTTAGCAGCCCTTTAGCTCTATTTTCCTATTCTTCGCAGAAGTCTTCATTCACAATGGCTTGGTTCTATTTAAATGGTGATATTTGGTGTGTATCCTGTTACCCCGGCGCTATTCCCTGCAGATGAATGAAAGCCGAGCACGAGCTAACAAGAAAAATACTCTGAAGATGAAAATGTGAAACCACCGAAAATGCCTTTCGTGCTTGGGAGGTGATGGCAAACGAGCCCGACGAGCGCTCGCCGCGCCTCCAAACCCTCCCCTCTCCCTCACCTTCGCTGCAAGCATAGACTGAGCCTGCTTCTCCCCACCACCATCACCCCCCCCCCCCCCCCCCTTGCCACCTCCCAGGTAATTCAACTCGGAAAAAATAAACGGGGAGCAGATTAAATGAAGAGTTAGGCTTGTTTTCCGCAGCTCACCTGGGAACCCTCCTGCCGAGCCGGTGGATGGGGGCCGCGGGGAACATAAAGGAGGCTGAGCCCCGATGGTAGGTGTCAGGAGCAGCACAGAGGGTCTCTCCTGCTGAGATCTGTATTTTTCCCCTCCCCTTGGAGACCGGCAGCCCTGACTGCGAAGCATAACTCTATTAATAAAGTGATGCTGGAGGATGCACGGCCGGAAAAGGCTCAGCTTCACCTCTCCTGGTGAGCTGGCAGCAGAAACGTCCAGCTCCCATCCTTGCCGAGTTGTTCTCCTTGTCCTCCTTGTCCTCCTCCTGAGGCAATGAAGTTTTTCTCCTTGTCATTCAATTTTATAACCTTTTTAATGTAGGAACAGCCGTCCTAAACCAAGAGATGCTCAAAACAGGCTCGCTTACCCACTAGCTGCTGGGGTGGGGAGTAGGGGGGGGGCATATTTTTGGAGGGCAAAAGCTAAAGCTAGGATGAAAACTCACCTTTGGGAAAGAGACAACAGAAGTGAATCCTGAAACGGCCAACTGAATATAAGGCTTCCTTTAATTAGATAGCTAAGACAGCGCAAAGATAGGATTTGGTTAGAAAAATAAGGCGTGTTTTCCTCTAACATTGCTTCTTCTAATTTTTCTTCATTTTACCCTGAAACCAGCTACCACCGTTTAATTCATTCCACATTTCACAAGGTCGAAGACCATCATTCCGAACAGCAGCGTGTTCCACAAATGTTATTCCTTTCTGAGTGCAGAACAATAAATGTTTTATCCCATCTGCTGCCTTTTCATCCTGGGGATGGTTGCAAGTGGTGTTGGTGGGACAGCAGAGAGGCACTGGAGAAGGTGGTCATCCTTGGTGCTCCACCCCACCTTGGTGTGTGAAGTAGAGAGAGAATGAAAAAGGGGGGGTTGACTGCATTTTGGGGAAGGTCTGCCTCCAGTACTCCGCATTTCAAGCCAAGGAGATACCAACATGGATGAAGCAGCACCCCGGAGCTGCAGATGTTCAGGGCTGGACAACCTCTCCACAACCTCCTGAGGGCCACAAGTCTGGGACAGCCAAGTCCCATCTGTCAGCTCTGTCCTCTCTCGGAGTTCGCTCTTCTGGGTGATCTGCCTTTTCAGAATAACTCACCTTAAAAAATGGTCCATCGCTGGAAAATCAGCTGGGAAACTCTATTTTACCTGACCTTGGTACCTCCTTTCAGAAACCATCAGCTCTAGTGATGGCAAGGGTGCCCCGGGTGCAGGCAGAGCACTGGTGCTCTCAGCCCATGGATCTGGGGTGGGTAGGAGGACACGTGGGGCACAGTTCCCACCTGGCCCCATAGCCCAGCCCGGCCAAGCTCTGGCTGGCCACCTCCGATGCAGCAGCCACCTCCTTGGCCAGAGAAAGCACACAAAGTCACATAACTCCTCTCCCAAAATGTTATAGATTCACCTGACACGTGATGCTTGGGAACAGGAGGGGAGAGGGTTAACAGAGGAATTTGGGTTTTGTACAAATCAGCACATTCTGCCTTTGTAAATGTATGTATCTATATATAGAGGGGTGAACATGCTGGCTAAATTTTGCATTTTTTTATAAAGCAGAACCTAAGTCTACAGGCCACGTATTAAGCCAAACAGCATGTTTGCAGGTAATTAGTGTTTATAATCAGTTTGTAAAGCTAAAGTGACTCCAGATCGCAAGGCGCTCAAGAAAAAAAAAAAATATGTAGAAAGGATTTTTTTTTCTTTGCATATGCATGCAAATGCCAAATTAACATCTGCATACAATATATGCTCTGGTCAGACCCAAAATATTGTTGTGGTTATGGCCAATTCACTTAAAAGCCTATATGTTTAAAACCTCACATTAGTATGGATGAAATGTTTTCTGTCCCTTTAACTTTTTTAGAGTTGGGGCTTTTTTTTTTTTTTCTTTTTTTTTTTTTTTCAATTTAAATTTTCAAATTAAAGTTAATTATAAACCACAGCTGTTTCACTGTACTATATAACAATAGTGTTTTGTATCTCAGCAAGTTTGGAAATCTTCATGCTTACTCAATTCTTCCAAAACCAAAAGCAACCCCACTTGTTCCTTGAAATGGAAGAGGTATCCGTAGCGTTTGCAAAACAATTAGATTCTTGACAGCTTTTCATAAAGACGACGGTTCGTTATTGCTTGGGAGATGAGATGAAATTCGGTCTTGGGAGTCGGATTCAATTTGACAATTTTGGCTCCGGGACCTTTTTTTTTTTTATTTTCCTTTCTGTTATTGCTGCAGAGAGGGGAAGGCTGGGCAGGCTACTTCGCTTGCAGCAGCGGGGTCTCTCCAGGGCTGGGGGTGCACCTCAGGGGGTGCAGCAAGGAGAGGGGTGCCCTTTTTCTTGCCCGGGGAGTGCAGCCCAGCCACAGCCAGCTGGCTCATCACGTATTGATCCCAGCACCTACACCTGCTGTCACGCTGAAAGCACCACTCCGGGGAGCTCAAAGCCTCCTTGTGAAGGCTGGCAGGTAAACTGCCTCCGAGCCCCCTCCCAGGAGCTCCAGCAGCACCCTCCCGGTTGGAGGTGAAGCCAAACCAGTTTTGTGTTGTGAAATTTTACATCTTAGCCAGGCCTCCTCTAACTCTCTGAAATTAACGGCATATTGTGGAGAAAATTGTTCGTTCTCAGGATGATAGGGCCAATGTTTGTGCTCCACGCCAAGGAACGGTGAGCAGAGAGGCTCTTCCTTATACTTATTGTGATAACAACCAAGGTCAGCCAATTTTTGTTATTTGGCCCATTAGAGGGTCAGAAATGGAAAAGCGTAGAGGGGTCTCACCTGTGGGGAGGAG
>JAOTQQ010000023.1:5984445-6001481 GCA_026546715.1 Gallinago undulata
CCCGGCTCTCCTCCAGGGGAGCGCCGTGGTGATGAGTTTGCCGTCCTCAGCCCCCGGGTGCCGGCAGCCCGGGGGCAGGAGGCAATCGAAAGGCGGCCGAGGGAACCGGCTGCCTTTCTCCCTGCCCTGGCAATCCAACGGGACGATTTTTTTTTCGGGGTATGTGGGGTCTCCTCACCACCCCCGGAATAGCCTTTCCTCGATCCCCCCCCCGCCCCGTTCCCAACCCGGGAGCCGTGTCCAGCCCGTAGCCGGGCTCACTCGCCGCCGCTGCTCGCCCGGGGCCGGGGGCTGCCCCGGTGGCCTCTGTCTCCGAGGGCTTTGAAGCCAGAAGGGACAAGGGGTTGGTGTCATTAGAGGGGGAGGGAGACGTGCCCCCCCCCCCCGGGGCTCCGCGGCTGAGTTGTACCGGCGGGAGAGGGGGTCCTCCCCGGCCCGGCCGAGCTCAGGCGTGGAAATAGCGGGGAAGGAAAGGAAGAAGAAGGAAAGGATAAGAAAACGAAGATGGCAAAGGAGGAGAAAAGAAAGGGGGGAAAGGAGGAGGAAATGAAGAAGGAAAAAGAGAGGAAAACGAAGAAGGGGGGAAATAATAAGAAAGAAAACGAAAGAAGAAAAGAAAAGAAAAGAAGGAGAAGGAGGCAAATAATAAGAAGAAGAAAATGAAGAAAGAAAAGATGCCAACCTGGCTCACCAAACGGGCGATTAAAGCAATTAATAATACTCCCCCAAATGCCCTTCGTGGTGCTCAGTCCCCTACAGAAAGATGGGGGGCTGCCCGCCACCCCCCAACCTGCTGCCCCCCTGGGCTCACCCCCTCCCGCCCGCCCCCCGCCCTTGCTCTGAGATGGTTTTAATTTGCTCCGGCTCTTTCCCCCCCCCTTTCCACCAGCTCTTTCTCCACTCCTCTCTCGGCCCTCTCGGTTCATCGACGTTCCCTCCCGCCTCCGGTTTTGATTTAGCGGCGTGAGCTCATGGTCCGGCATGGAAAATATTAGGCTGGGGCTAAACTATGGGGGGCGGGGGAGAAAGTAGAGGGGGAAAAATTTTGTGTTCCCCCCCCCGGGGTGAGAGACGGACCGTCCCGAGCCGGGAAACCTTCCCCGGGAGCGCTCGGCTCGGGAAGGTGAGTTGCTCCTACCCCTCCGACGGCACTCGGCATCTCGGCTGGAAAACAGATAAATACCTTTTTTAATTATTTTTATTTTCTTGCTACTGCTGCGATGGCAAGCTCGGAAAAGTCCCCTTCTTCTAACCGCGTTTGCAAAAGCTGCGGGACGTTCGCGTATATTTTTGTGTGACAGATGCGCGATTTTGCGTCGTTAGCTTTGCGGGGGGGGGCGGGGGGGGGCGGGGAATCTGCGGTGAAGCAGGTAGCTCTGAAAGCTTTTTAAAAATTATTATTTTCTCAATAGAAATATCAAAAATGGTGCTTTACCGCGGCAGCTGGCAATTAGCGTAGCGAACGACAGAGATTTCCACGCGTCCCTCCATCATTTATCCCATATTCATTAATGAATCAGAAACGCTGGGGCTCTTAGAGGGTATATTCTGTTTAGTCGTGGTCGTGGGGCTCGTTTTCTGTCGTGAACAACCAAAAGAGGAAAATCCTATCGCCGTGGTTTCGAAAACGAACGCCCGTTCACAGAAGGCACGCTGCAAAGCATAATGTTTCTGCCTCGCAAAGCGGAGTGCAATATTATCTGGGTGCCTCTGTGCGTGTTTTTTGTGTCAGAAGGCTCACAAAATTACTTCTGACAATTTTTTATTTTTTTTTTCTCGAGCATTTTGACACTGGCTAAATGTAGGGAGTCGAATAAAAATTGTCGTGACAAAAACAAAACAAAACAAAACAAAACCACCAAAAAAAACCCACCAAAAAAACCCACAACCGCTTTCTGTTTTCTGAAGAAAAGGTTTTGGAGCTCAAAAAAAAAAAACAAATCATGCCTCAAAGTTTAATGTGCTGTCTGAGCCATTTTGTTTAATCATATATTTCAGTTTGGTAAAGGCCACAGGTTGAGTAATTAACAATAACTTAGTTTCATTTGTCAAAAACAATTTAGCTGTATAAAATATACTTCCCTGCCAGAAGCCAGAAGGCTCCTCAATTCCATACGGAGAGAAAAAAAATTACCAACCCCCCCCGATTTTTAAGTTTGGATTTTTTTTTCCTAAAAGCTCAATTTTTACTCACAGATTCTTCCTGTGAAAACGATAGTGGGATCCTGGTTCCTTTATAAATTCAGTCTCGTTCTTGTATAAAACATTATTGATCCGGGGGGCAATATAGATCATTTAAAATGAATTTTAAATGCTTAAATAAATCGCAGCGGGTGTAGCCTACCTTTCTTTTTACTGACATATCATTGTTTTCTTCTCCTTTTCTGCCTGTAAACCATTTCAGATCACTCGTGGGTCACTGCGTGTGGATTTGAAATCTCTTTTAACCCCCTGAGAAGCGTGGAGGCAGCGGGATGTTTTTTCGGCTCCAGCCTGAACCCGCCTGTCTCCCATCAGCTACGGAGGTGAGCAGATGCAGGCCATCACCTTAGTTTACTAGGTATTGGAGTTTTTAAAACGCACAGGGATTTGAGAACAATATTAAACGATTCTTAAGGCTACCAGCAGGCAGGGGTCTCGCTGGGGGGGGGGGGGGAGGTGTGGGGGCTGTCAGTGAGTGGGACGGGGGCTGCATGCTCTGGCTGGCTGTGTCTCAAAGGAGGAGGCGAACCGAAGCCTCTTCCTCCCGAAAGCTTAATACTGCAAAGAAAAACAAAAAAAAACCCCAAAAAGACAAAAAAAAAGCCCCAAAAGACATCTGTCAGACGTATGGGAAGGGGACTGGCTCACAAGAATGGCGTCGTTAAATGGCAGGGTAGGAATTGAAATGAGGTTCGGCTGCCTGGGGATGGACCGGGCTGGACTTCCCTGGCCCCTGGCTGCGGGGGAGCAGGCGGCAGCAGGGAGGGTCTCGGAGGGCAGCAGCACCGACGGAGGAGTTTTGGGGAGGGGGGGGGGAGGGATGAAGGCACGCACTCATCCTTTCAAGAGCGAGTATGAAACCCTCATTCTGCAGAGGATCTGCGCCTGCTCTCCCCGTGACTCTGCCGGACGCAGCGCCAGGGCGCGAGGGGCAAAAATCACGGCGCGAGGGGCAAAAATCCCAAGAACCAGGGGTCGAGCATCTCTTTTCCCTGGCTCGGATCCGAAGCCCCGGGGAAGCTGGGGTCTGACTCGTCAGGTCCTTTCTCGGGCTGAGGGCAGGTGCTGTCTCTGCTGGCCGGCGGTCAGGTTGTGCCTGGATCCCCTCCGTCTAGGGCAGTGCCCACCCTCCTTCCCTGGGTAGGGAACAAGGTTCTTCTGCCACAGCCACGCTGGCTGCAGGCCAGAGTCCCTTCCCTTTTGTGTTGTACAAATTCCGAGCTCGGTTTGCCGAGCCCATTACAAAAAGGCACCTTTCAGCTGCTGAATTCGGGTCCGTCCTTTCCAGCTCATCTTTAGGAGCACTGAAGACATAGTCTGCACAGCCCCCCTCCCCTTTTCTTCCCCAGGCCAGAGCAAACAGCCATCCCTCTCCTGGGAAACCCTCCTCCAGCCCCAAAGCCACGCAGCCCCGAGAACCCACAGTCCCTGGGGCTTTGGTGGGGGTTGGAGGTGATGCGAGAGACAACCGGCACCTTCTCAAAGTCCTTGTCTCCTGCCTGGCCAGCTTCCCTCGAGACGACCGGGGTCAGCTTCTGTCCCTCTCTTCACTTTGGTGAACATTTCATTGGTCCTACTGAAAGAGAAACAAAAGTAAAAAAACCAAAACAAAAAAACCCAACAAAACCCAAATATTTTCATTTAGATTAAGCCCTTGCTTAGTGTTAAGCCCATATGGAAGTCTTTGCCTGAGTGTAAATCTCTCCAAGATCAACTTATTAGCTTATGCCCAACTCTGCAAACAGACCCTGCACGTGCTGGCCGACAGAAGGGGCGAAGGGGCTGCTGATCCTCTTCCTTTGTTTTCCCACAGAAATGGTTTTCTCGTGGCCGTAGTGAAGTGGGAAGGCCGCACGCTTGGCACACGGAGGCGGACGTTGAGTTACGCTGGTGGAAAACCACCATGGAGTCGGTTGGAAGAGCACCAGAGTTGGCTTGTTGCGTTTGGCAGCAGGCGGAGGGAGAGGGGGTGCAGGCTGGGCGGCGTGCCCCTCACCCCGGGGGGAAGAGTGAGGAATCTCCTCCCCGTGGAAAATGCTTCAGATGAGATACCTCTCCTCGTGCTTAGATCAGCCCGGATTTACGGTGTGGATCCATCTGGCACGTCACCCCCTGGCTCTCAGAGGTGGTCCTCCAGCAGTTCTCCATCATCCCTGGAGAAGGACCACGGAGGGAAAAGGAGGGTGCGTACATCAGGATGGCCTGAGCCAACGGTTTGGAAGAAAGGTAAGATAAATAATCCAGATTTTACAGAAGAATAACCTGCTCTGCCTTTCGGACAGCAATGGGCTTCTTGAACCTGAAGACAAGGTCTCA
This sequence comes from Gallinago undulata, assembly GCA_026546715.1. Taxonomy (NCBI): domain Eukaryota; kingdom Metazoa; phylum Chordata; class Aves; order Charadriiformes; family Scolopacidae; genus Gallinago; species Gallinago undulata. Next base: position 5,988,964 of record JAOTQQ010000023.1, read on the forward strand.
CCTGATGCTAGGCTCTCCTCCTGGTGCAAGAGTCCGCAGCCAGTCGAGGGGCAGCTGAGGCAAACACCAGCTGGGACAGCTTTGGGTGGCAACCCTGGCCCCTGTGTCACCTGCACCACCGGCTGTGAAGCCACCCGTGGCTCAGGGGCCACTTGCTGCCAGCTGGGGGAAAAAGAGGCACCCCCCAGATTAGTTTGCCTGATGCGTTTCGCACAACGTCTGGCTTGGCATCAGGGGTGGCAAAGGATGTAACAGGCCCAATTTTAGAGAGCTGGGCTATCAATATAACGCATCTTCTGCAGGTCTTGGCGACCTGGTGCCACGCTTCGTAGCTCTTAAGAAGGATGCTGGATGCTGCGTGTGCTTGGCTCAAGAGCTGCGTTTCATGGTGTTGCACCAAAGCATTTCACAGAGTTCGGAGCCATTTAGTGGCAGGTAAACTCTTTTCAGGGATCATTTCACAGCAGAAACCTGTCTCAATAGGAAAAAGCACCGAGGTAGCCAGGCACGAGTGAGGTGAGTAGCAGAGAACATTATAACCATCATAAAGGCTCTGGATAACCATCGCAAAACTCTGTTTATTTCCCCCCCTGGATGTGGCACGGGGGATATAAAATGGGATTTGCAGCACGTAGAGCTATGAAGAGCTGCCTTGTCCATTCTAGCCCCCTCCTTCAGCCCTGAAGCACCTCTCCAGAGGTTGCTCCGGTGATGCTCCCGTTGCTTCTCGTTCCTGTGGGTGCGGAAAAATACCTTCACTTCACTTCCCACGAAATTGAGCAAAGGCTCAGAGCTGGGGGGGACTGTGAGCAGCATGAGCTTAGAACTGCCTTGCATGAAGGCACACTCTTTCCTCCTCCTCCTCTCACAGGCACAGCAGCCAAACCCTGCAGTTTATCTCACAGCACACGCACAATCCCATAGTGTTTGCTTCAGGCATCCTTAATTAAATATTACCAGCCCCTGAAGCTGATTTGCCAGGTTCACCTGTGTTCTCCCCTCCCCTCGTCACAGCAACACCTGAAGACCCGGGCACAAAGCCCTCAGGGGCAGCAGAATTTTTTCTCAAGGCTTCATCTCAGCCAGGAGCTCTCCATTGGGTCGTCGGGTGCAATTCCAACACCAAAGTCGTGGCACGGTAGCTGCTGGTGATGGGCTGGAGACCTAAACCCTCTGATGGGAGGAAAAGACCACCAACCCCTCCCATCCCCTTCGCTCTGCGGCCAAAGATGGGGCTGGGGGTACAACTGTGGTCCTTGTGCCCTGCCATAGAGAAGAGGGGAAGCCTGTGGCACAGGTGGTGATGCTGCTTGGAAGCATCTTCAAGTGTTCACACTACTTCAAGTGTGACTGGCAACACCTGGAGCCCAATATTAGAAGATAAGCCTGTGTAGGACACTTTCCCACCTCTCTTGGAGAAGCTGCTCCTAGCTTTATGCCTTGCTCCCTTAATAAAAGCACCCACAGATAGGGATGGGTGCTGCACAGCGTCGGGGCCAAACAGGGTCACACTTGGGCATGACACATCTTGGAATGGAAGTTCAGTTCCCCTTGTCTCCCTGAATCTACAGGGCTGGCAAGAGACAACGAAAACAAACCCCCCAAAATAGTTATTCATGTCCTATCATTGAAATCTTTCTCCAGAGGGAAAAAAAAAGTCCTTTGAGCAAAATAGGTCTTTTTTTGCTAATTTTTTTTTTCTTTTTTTTTTTTCCAGGGGCATGGAGCTGAGTAGAAATTTTTAAGATGCAAACAATGCTTTTCTGGCTGTGCTTTTTTGACAGGTAAGATAAAATTACCAGTCCCGTATGGCTGGAAAAGTTTTAGCTTCGTTTCAGGAAAAAGCCAAAATACTTTTTGATCTCTCTGGTTTGGGTTTGATGGGAGGTGCTCCGTTAGTTTGCTTTGAAAGAGGGGAAAAAGCCTCCTGGTTTGTTTAATTTCAATTTTTTTCCTGGAAAACAGACACAACAGTTTGCAGCAAGCTCTAGTAAAAAATATATTTGTGGCACCAGTCTGCAGCTGCGAGGGCTTATGGAGTGGGAGAAGAGCTGCTGAATGGCACGACAGTGTTTTTCACAGCCACTCTTCCAAACTGGGACCTCACTTCCAATCGTGCCCTGAAACTCTCCACCTCCTCCTGGCCCTTCTTCACCTCCGTGTTCGTCCCCACCAGGCAGAACCCAAGCCCAGTGCTGGTCTCACTGGTGCCTGTTGGGTATACCATTAATACAGATGTCCTTTGAAAGCAGATGTTGTGTGAGACTCGTTGCAACAAGGCAAAAAAAGATGCATAGCCCCCGCCTCCAGAAATGGACATCAAAAGACCCTTTCTTGCTCTGTACCCTCTCAGGCAACCTCCAGAATAGAGGGACTTGCTGATTTATTTTTGCATACCGTACCAAGGGCTTTAACCTGCGTGAATTTGTCTAATCCTATGAGCACGGGGGGGGAGCTGGAATGTGAAAGCAGATCTGACCAGGAGCTGATTAGGACTTGCAGTAATTTCACGGTGCAGGAAGCCAGGTATCTTCCAGGGAGCCTGCACGGACCTGGCAGCTCCTTCTTTCTGTTGAACCCGCGCCCACGATATCAGCTCCCAAAGATTTTTAAACAACAAGTGGAACCTGTTGTAAATCATGTGAATGCTGCTGCTGCTGCTGCTTTTTTTATAGTTTTCCTGGAACGGTGGTGGCAGGAAGGAGCGGTGAAGTTGGAAGGGGAACATCTGCATCCCTGGCTCCCATCGTCAGCACGGGGACCACGGACCGCAGGGAAAAGAGCGGTTCCTTTCTGGAATTCCCCCTCTAAATCCAACACTGCTCCCGTAGGGAAAGCACACAGGTTATTTGAGTTACTGTGTGCTATTGGACATGGGCGATGCCAGAAGAAACAGCAGATTGTTCCCCAATCTGACCTGGGCAGCTCTGCCCTCCGGGGCCAGATTTATTGGTGTGGTGTGTACAGCCCTGTCTTCTGGCACAAAACCTTATTTCCCTCTGCCTCTCTTCAGTCCTCCTTCTGCCAACGAGGATTGAAAAGGGTCGGGTTAGCAGCACCCCAGCCCCACCGTCCCCGTCGCCCCCCGTGATGTGCACACTCGCTGCCACCGCCGAGCGAGGTTCCTCCTCAGAAGCGAGATCCTCGTGGACGGCCCGGCCAGTAATTCGGATAAAATGTGAATGAAACAATGTAAGAGGAAAATGTAAGTACAATTTGTAAAGGCTGCACACAAACAATGCTTCCTGCTATTAATTCAAAGGCATCAATAGCTGAGTGCTTTCAGGGCACAGTATCTATTCTGTTTCCCATTTATATGCTCGAATTGTGGTAGATGTCAGGAGAATTTAATACACATGATGCAGGCATATGAATAAGCTGGATCCTTTTCTGGGAACAAGTATTCATAAGTCTCCATGTGGTTCCACATCTACAAAGACATGGGTATTTATTTCATGAGATCTGGACTCCATTTCAGGCCAGACGAATCCCGCCGAAGCCGATGGGGAATCTCTCTCTCCGCGTCAACGGAGCTCGGAGCCCCAGTTCAGGAATGCGCTTAAAACACACACTTAACTTTCAAGCCAGGCTTAAGTCCTCCTGAAGCCCATTTAGGGGTAAGCGTGGGCTTTTGCTGAAAGATGAGGGATTTAAACAAGCCTTTATGTGCTTACCTGGAACCGGGGCTCGGCTCGCGCTCCCACCGGAGAAATCCCACAGAAACGGCGGCATCAGAAGTTCCGTGGGTCCCCATTATCCAGCCAGTGCTGGGGGGTGGGGAGGGGGTGAAAAAGGCTCTTTGGCAGATGGGGACCGGGTACCGCGTGTGTCGGCATCTGCCCCCCTCCCTTCCCCTGAAGTTTCTGGGTTAAACGCTGCCGATTCGCACATCCAGCGGTGCCTGGCCCCACGCACTCGCCAGCGGTCCAGGGGGGTTTTGGGGGCAGCTGCCCTTCCCCTTCCCCTCCCCTCTCGGCCACCCCACCAGTGAGTGATGCTCGGGTGGGGGATTTTCAGCACTCCCACCACAGCCCCCACCTGCCCATCTCCTCGGCATTAGGGTTTGTCATGCTTTTTTCAGCAGGAAAAGGCAATTTGTTCCGAAACGGGCGCGCTCCCCTACAAAATTAATAGGGTTTTTTGAGGGGATAAAAGGCCCTGCTGACCCATGGCTGAGCGCAGGCTCCCCACCGCACAGCTGAGCACAGAACCCCAAATTTGCCTCCGCGCTGTCCCACCGCTTCAGGGAGAAAGACGCTTCTGCCTTTCCCCAGTAAGCACTCAGGTGTCCCTGAGTCCCTGAGGTGTCCTTCAGGTGTCCCGGGTTCACCCCTTGTCACCATCAGAGCACCAGTTCCTCCAAGAAATCATTCCTCCAGAGCAGCCTGACTTTACCCAAGGGGCTGGAGGAAGCCTCAGCAGGATCCACAGCCCCCCCTACACAGTAACGGGTCTAGACCAAGTTATTGTCCCCCTGTGCACATGACACAATTTTGGGTGAGCAAACTCTTAGAGGAGCCAAATGGCTTTGCATCCCTCCCCATCCACCACCTCGGGTACAAGCTGCTGCCAGCCAGGTTGCAGAGAAAGGGTGCGTTATTCCTAGCAAATAAGGTCAGCAAGTTTTTTTAAAAAAAAAAGAGAGATTCCAGCTTGGACCTGGAGAGAAGGGGATTCCCTGGGCTGGCCACAGGGTGGGACAGAGGACTGAGAGAGCACAGGAGCGGGAGATCCTCCAGAGAGATGAACATCACCTTGTCCACTTCTGCCATGTGTTTATTTTCCCTCTCCCAAGCCTTCCCTCTGGCTTTTAGCAACCCCCAGCTGAATGAGTGACCTGCTCTGGGCTCCAAGATTCAACATCTGCCGTGATTAATTTCCTCAGGATTAAGTTCCCCTTGTTTAAAACAACAGATAATAGCTAATAAGGGGAAACATTCCTATCATAAACACTGCTTTGGCATTTACCATTTGAAATAATTTATATTCTCTGGTCTAGTGGGTTTGTATCACCAGACTTAATGACTGTTTCTGTTTAATTTTCAGATGCTTAATTGCAGTAGAACACTTCAACACCATTAAATTAAAACAAGCTACCAGCTTTTCCTTGCCTATGCTGCTGGCCTGGCTCCAAGTGACATTTAAAGCGATCTCAGATGTTTTATTCCTGCCACACAGGCTGCTCGCTTATGAACAAAAAGTGTGTGCGCGCTTTGGGGGGGGGGGGGGGGTTGGATTTGGGGGGGAGATGTATCACATAAAGCCACCAACATGGTAGCATTAAAAAACAACATCCGGGCAGAATTGGGATGAGGCTTAGTAGCCACAACTGCTTTCCCTTTTCGGGAGCAGATCTGGGGTACCTGGCCGTGGCAATGGCTGAGCAGGAGGTTTGGGATACAGAAGGATGCCGACACGGGAGGGGGGGCAGACCCCAGCGAGGAGCCGTCAGCCCCCAGCCTTGGCAGGCCTCCCTCTTCAGCCCAGCACAAACTCTGCTGGGGCTTTGCTGGAAAAGATCCCGTTAAGGAGCTTTATCTCGGGCAATTTCACCTCTTCGAGCGAATTTTCCAATGTGGAAGTACTTTGGGGTTCAGGTACCTATTAAAAAGGAGTAACAGGAAATGGAGTTCCTCTATAAGTTAATATTCTTTGGTAATGGATGTTTAGAGTTAGTATGTGTCTTTACAACATCATTCATAGGGGTATTGTTTGCTTCTGACAGTTTTTCTTTTAAGATTAATGTGCTTATGAAAACCTTGTGCACCGCTCTATGAGGCAAGCTTGAAATCCATCAGCAATACCATCGCCATGACACAATGCTGGGAGAGCAAAGCAAATGACAAACAGAATCTGGTTTTTCAGAGACCAGCGTGTGTTGAGGAGAAATGATCTGAGGCAAAATTTGGCCTCCCTCCAGCCACCCTTCCTGTTCTGCTGCTGGCACTGCCAGAGAAGAGGGAGAGAGTAAAAATACATGCGAGGGAGTGAAAGAAAACAAAATTAATTGGGGGGGGAGGAGGGAGAAAATAACTCAAACCTGCTAGTGTTTGGTCTCTTTTTAGCAAACAAGCATATGGAAAATTCACATAAAGTTTAAAGACTATTTCAGCCAAACAGGCTTGTTATACGTATAAATAATTTCATCAGAGATCAGCGGAAACAATGCAATTAGAGGCAAGTTGCACTGGGATGGCATCCAGTTGACGTGCATCCTTGTGAAAATTCAAACATCATGGACCAGACCCCGAGCTACTCTCAACTGCCGACGCTATGCTGATTTTTTTTATTATTATTATTTTTTATTTTATTTTATTTTTTTACTATTTGCTCACCCGACCTTGATTAGACAAGACAAGGGTCTGGCCCCCCTGCTGCAGGAGGCGAGCCGGCGCGCAGCACGAACACGCTGGGTTAAGTTGTTACAGGCTGGAGGTGGATGCAGGAGAGCCCAGAGCCTGGTGGGAGGTATGGAACCATTGCTGGGAGGGGATGGTGCCCTCAACCTGCCCCAGCAGGGAGCTCCAGAAGGAGGGGGCGCTGATGCACTGGTCTGGGTGGCCCGGTCCTTGCCACAGAAAATTCAGGAGTTTTGCAGAAAACTGGGTGAAAAGGTGTGATTTTTGGAAGGGAAAAAGAAAGTTAAATGTTGCTCTTACCTGAGTCAAGGCGGTCTTGTATTCACACCTGCGCCTTGGGCAGCTGTAGCAGGAGGCTGTTCATGTCATGATGAGGGGCCTGGAGCATCTCTCTGACGAGGAGAGGCTGAGGGACTTGTGTCTTTTTAGTCTGGAGAAGAGAAGGCTGAGGGGGGATCTGATCAATGCTTAGAAATACTTAAAGGGAGGGTGTCAGGAGGATGGGGCTGGTCTTTTTTCAGTGATGCCCAGGGACAGGACAAGAGGAAATGGGCAAAAACCTGAATAGAAGAAGTTCCACCTAAAGATGAGGAGAAACTTTGCTGTGAGGGTAGCAAAGCCCTGGCAGAGGCTGCCCAGGGAGGTGGTGAAGTCTCCTTCTCTGGAGACATTCAAACCTCACCTGGACACGTTCCTGTGGCACCTGCTGTGGGTGGCCCTGCTTTGGCAGGGGGTTGGACTGGATGATCTCCAGAGGTCCCTTCCAACCCCATAGCATTCTGTGATTCTGTGTTCTAGACAATCCAGGGGCCACGTGAAGGCAGAGCCCTCTGCTCGCCCCACTCAGGGATGGGAGAGACCAAAAAAGCCTTCCAACAGCATTTTGAAAAAGAAATTTAAAAAAACACAACAAAAAAAACAGGGAAAATTCCCTTTCCACCAGCCCATTTTATTTCTCCATGCTCAGCTGCAGCTGCCTTGCACAGCATCCACTACCATCTTCTCTTATTTAGGATGCTTGAGTCCCCAGACACAATTTGATGAAGTCACGAATGCCCATTTTCCTGGACTGCTTTCCAGGGTGGATCACTTGCATAAAGGCTCTGCTTTCTGCTCTTCATCAACTGCTCTGTCACTTCTCGCTGTCACCATCGTCACTTCTAGGATGGATGTTTGCAAAGCTGGACTGGAGCAGGCAGGGGGAGCAAGAGGAGATGAGAGCTACCACGTCCACACCTCCAGCTTCTGCCAAGAAGTAACAGCGAGCAAACACCAGTTTGGTAGGAAAGGTTCTCCTGAAGGGGATATCTTTCACCTCTTTGTGACTCCTTCCACAAATACGTCGTCCTTCAACACCTTTTTTGTTGACAAAATCTCTGTCAATATAGCCTGAACTTCAAACTTGATACCATCTCTGTACCAAGAGGAACCGGTTGCACCAGAAGTTGCTGTTGTAAGAGATGTCTGTCTGGAAACCCAGTCCCCTGCCCCCAGCCCTGACGGTGGGGCTTGGCATGTAGTTTGCTTTGTGGAAGGGCATTTCCCAGTGCATGCATGTGCAAACTCAACCAGCCTGAGTGCAGGCTGGCCAAGGTTCTCAAAAGTGGTGGGTGACGTTGAGTTGCTCCACAAGGGTATTTCTGACATGAAATGCCTTTAAAGTACCTTTTTTTAATTTCATACAGCAGAACACGGAGTTAAACCCACATCTCTGAAGCTCCTATTGCCATGGGGGTGCTTTGTAGCACCCCAGGATGGATGCTCGACCCTCTGCGAGCACCAGGAGCCTTCTTTTCAGACAGCAGAAGCCGGCAACGAGATCAAATGCATCCATGCAACGAAGGAGGTAATAGAAAACTTATCAAGGGAAGAGCAGCCTTCAGTACACCAAACACACAGCAACACACTAAGAAACAGGCTTTAATGTGCTGCTTCAGACCATTCTGGAACAAAAATACCCATATACTGCAGGACATTCATATGTTGGAAAGACCTAGGCTGTTTTAAGGGAGCCACAACCTGGACTGTACCTACAGGAGCTTGGGAAAGCCATGGCTGAAAACAGCGATGTGCTACACGTCTGAAGCCTTGTGCTGACCATGGCCACAGACCCATGGAGAAGGGCTTTCGCCCAGCAAAGCAATCTCTTCACTGGATCCCAGTCTATTCGGTCCAGGGGAAACCTCCCCAACCCCCTAGGGTTTGACCTCAGGGTCAAATAGTCATAACTTGGCGCCCAGAGTCAAGAAGGAATTTTGTGAACTGTCAGACCCCAGGTTTCCCACCCAGCTTTGCCCAGGAAACATCTCCAAGGAGCCACAGGTAGTGTTAAGAGGGGTTTTCTCCCACCCTGCCTGCCTTTTGTCACAGGCAGAGCACAGACTGGAGGCAGCCACGGGTCGAGGGGACCAGTTCACAGCGGCTGGTCCCCACAGCAAGCCCTTGAGGGACAGGAGTGATGCCAAGGGAAAAGTCCACATGAGGAAAAGAAACCACGTTCAAAACCCGTGTTCATTTAAGCCCTCACTCAAAAAGTTGCCAAAAAAATTACATATATTTACTTGATAGCTTCTTTTCTTTTCAGCAATGTTACCGGATTTAAGGGGAGATGAAAAAGCAGAGATGAAGGAGGTACCTTTATCTTATCAGCCATCATTTTTAGGAACGCAAAGGTCTGAAAATTGAACGTAAAGATAAAGTTCAGCGGGGTTTCTTTGACAAAAAATTAGAAACATTTACGGATTTTCAGCGTTATGCCCCACATGTGCATTTTCAGCAAAGTTTCATGTTTTTGAAATACGGGGTGGGGGGAAGCAATCTTACTGAAATAATTATTTCACAGGTTAAAAAAAAAAAAAAAAAAAAGGTTTGGGGCTGGGTTTGGAGCTGGTTTGGGTTTTTTTTTATTATTTAGGGACAGTCTTTGGGATGGTCATCAGCTCTGCGAGCCAGGTTGTCACTACACACTTACCTCTGGAGCAGGTCGGGGCACGCTGAGCCGCTTGTCGGAATCGACCAGAAAGTCTTCTGAACTGGTAAAAGATGGGGGGGGGGGGGGATTTAAAAAAAAATAAATGAAGAAGGGTGCTGACATCCTTGCCCCGGGCTGTGCCGGAGGAGGGACCGGCTCCGGCTCCCTCTAGTGCCGCTCCCGAGAGATGGCGGGCGGGCGCTGGGTACCAGGGGATGCTCTTGTCCCGCACCTCGGAGCAGGAAAACTTTTTTGGGGGGAGTACAGCAAAGCAGAGCTGGCCCCGAGGTGAGTGCAGAGCCAGTTGCTGTTCCCTGACGGTAACCTGCTCCCATCCCTCGAAACTCCCTTTCATTGATTTATTCGCAAACCGGACTAAAGCTGCCGGGCAGGCAGAGCCCTCTCCAGCTCCTCCTGGTGACCCTGAGAAGTGACGTGTGGCACAGCCCTTGTCCCGCACATACTCCCTGTCGTGATCTTTCTCTGGTGATCCCAAGAAAGTGTTAAAAAAGTCATAGGAAACGAGAGGTCCAAGCCCTGGTTTACATACCTTATCATATCCCCGCGTACTTGCCAACTCACACAGAAGTGCTCCGTATCAAATATTTGCCCAGGGAATCTGATTCAGTTCATCTGCAAAGAGGAACGGAAATAAAGGAGAAGGGCTCACGTGTGCAGTCGGTGAGGACCACGACCCACACCTGCACCGAAACCAACACGCCTCTGCTGATGTACTTCTACGAGACCCAAACCTGGCAAAAAGCAACCCAGGCTGCTTCGCCCTGCTCTGTGTGCGGCCTCTTCAGTGCCACCCGTGTCCCGTCCAAGGGAGAACCTTACGGCCACCCAGAAGCTTGGTGCAAGGGATGGTGTGAGGTTCTAAAGCACGAGTCCTCCAGGCCATGGGCAGAGCCTTTAGCCAGCAAGTCAGAGACCACCCCAGACTCTAAATCTCCTTCCCGATGAGAAGCAGCCCCAGCCCACTGTGCCCTGGCTGATGTTCACACATCATATGCCTTCCAAAGCCTGGAGCCTTGGAAGGCACCAGCCCTGACCCAGAATGTGTAGAGCTGCTTTGTTCTAGGGCCAGTCATCTCCCCACAGATTGCCATCTCTACCCTCTCCCTGCACACACCCTGGGCAGCACAGCTCTCCAGGAGAGGACCTGCCTGCAGGTTTAAGGGAAGGATGCCACCCTGAAGGGGAGAGGTTGCTGTCACGAGCTGCCACCCCCCGCTTTCCCACTCCAAATAGAGCTCTTGACTTCTCCCGCTGAACTTGGGTGGCGTCTGCATACACCTGAACAGAAAAGATTTAGAAGAGCAGATTTAGATTAGAGATTAGGAATAAATTCTTTGCTATGAGGGTGGTGGAGCACTGGAAGAGGTTGCCCAGGGAGGTGGTTGAGGCCCCTTCCTTGGAGACATTCAAGGGGAGGCTCGAGGAGGTCCTGGGCGGACTAGATGGCCTTTGGAGGTCCCTTCCAGCCTGGACCATTCTATGATTCTATGACTCTAAAAGCTCATGGACAGAAGACGAAGCCAAGATGAGAAATGATGGGCGTAAAGAGAGCTGCTCACCTCATGGAAAGGAGCCGAGATAAACACAACGGCGTGTGACAAGCAGGGGAAAAAAAAAAAACCCAGGGGAGAACGTCACCGAGGTCCCCCCGGACCACGGGGTGGGGAAGGTGATGCTCCCGTGGGACCTGGGCCCCGTGAGGGTGCTTTGCCCACCGGTGATGCCGCAGCAGCTCCGTGCAGCTTCGCTGAGGGCCAGGAGATGGCAATCTTCATCTTCCCTCTCCCTCCGCCCGCAAAGGGAGCTCCAGGCCTGCTACCGAAACACGCAGGGAATAAAGCTGTTACACTCAAACGCCACGCAGATAAGTCCTGCGCAGGAAAACGCCTCTTAAACATTTTTAAACGAAGGGGGATTTATTCTTGTATTTAAAGCAATAACGTGTATTTGCCCTGCCGCGCATTATCTCCCTCTATATTCTCAAATAAACTACAGAAAATTAGAGTGTCCCTGCTATCTGTTTGCTATCTGCCGTAGGATTAGAGGCGTCGTGGACTAAGCTTTGAATCAACAATGTTTTATTGGTTCATGTCACTAAAAGCTGGTTACGACCGAGCTAAATAAGACATCAAGCCTCCCTCCCTCTTAGAGGCAGCACCGTGGATGCTCACGCGAGCGGCCACAGCTTCTCTTTCTGGGGGAAAAGAGAGGAGAAAGGGGATTGCACCGGGATTTCCAGGATTCCCCCCCACCCTGCTGCAGGGGCCAAAACTGTGGATGGCACTTCCCCTTCTGGGGAAGAGGAGGAAGGTGACCGTGACCCCCTTGCCAGGCTGAAAAAGTCTTAGTTTAGTAACTGCTTCTCTATAATGTTTCTAGAAATAGATTTAAATAAAATTAAAAAAAAAAAAAAGAAAGAAAAAAAGGCAACCTGAGAATCTGCAGCCCACCCTTCAGAGGTTCCCCCCATCACACCAGGTCCTTCTCACCAGCGGAAGCTGGAAGAGAAGGGTATGTTGCAGACACAACCACTCTGCAAGTCAAAGCCTGAAGGGCAGCAAAACCAGGAGGGCAGAGGGATGGGGTTTGGGTCTTCTGGAGACCTCTCTGACCGTTTGCAATGCTCGGGACCAGCACAAGTGGGTCTGCTAAAGCCCAGGGCCACTTGGCAAACTGGTCTCCTCGCCCCTCCTCAATTCAGAGCGAGTTTGGGCTGTTTTTTAAAAAGGGGGTGAAAAGACGGCACCTGGGGAGGCACCAGCCCTGACTTACCTTCCAGTAACCACAACTCCTTCTCTCCAGGTGGCACGCTAACATTTGATTTTTTTTAAATTACTATTTCTAACCACTCAGAAACAGGGAGATGACCCCAAAAAGGCGAACATTTCTGAGGCCAGGATGACTTTCTCTGACAGCACCGGTACTGCACGGACCTCGCGGTCCCAGAGCAGGGAAGCGATGAAGCAGCGCGTTTTGCTTTATCCAGCCCTGCTTGAGCCTCAGGGGGGGGTTTGGCTGTGCACCCCCCTCCCCGCTCTCCTGAGGTTCCCCAGGAGAAAAGAAAGACGGAGTTTTGATTTAACCATTTTCACCTCCAGCCATCGAGTTGACTTCTCTTGTGGAGAGAGAGACGGACAAAAAGCATCTTAATGGGGGGGGAAAAAAAG